>JAGKQL010000055.1:669173-681744 GCA_018398635.1 Cyprinodon brontotheroides | reverse complement strand
CGGACCAGAGCCTCTCATTCTCTGCTTTCATTGATTCTGGTTGTGAGCGAAATTTAATTGATTCCAACCTTGTTCAACTGCTGCAAATCGAAACAGTTCCTTCAACCCAGCCACTTAGTGTCTCAGCAATCGATGGGAAAGACTTCACCAAGTAACCCACATCAAGCCCAGCCCATGAGCTTCTGATCTCAGGTAATCATCGAAACCATAACTTTCTTTGTTTTTCCCTCCATGTTTCCCTCTGGTGCTGGGTTTTGGGTAACGGGAGAAACGCAATCCCCATAATGCTGTACTGATGCGTCATGGCTGGAGTCCTGGTCCACTTTCGATGTCATGAAACATGCCTCGTTCGGCAGCTCGGCTGTGGGGGTCCCCTAGAGGTGGGGGGAGATGGACGTCCCTGACCTTTCTTCAGTACCTCCCGACTATCATGATCTGGCTCCTGTCTTTAGTAAGGTCAGTGCTACGTCCCTTCCACCACACAGACCATGCCACGGTGCTATCGAGCTATTACCCGGAGCCCTGCTGCCCAGCAGTAGACTTTACAACATCTCCAAACCAGAAAGAGAAACCATGGAGAAATACATAAACGAGTCCTTAGCCGCTGGAATAATTCGCCCCTCTTCGTCTCCTTTGGGCGCAGGCTTCTTTTTCGTTGGAAAGAAGGATGGTTCACTAAGACCCTGTATCGATTATAGAGGCTTGAACCAGATAACAATCAAAAATAAGTACCCTCTCCCATTGCTCGCTTCTGCTTTTGAACCTGTCCAAGAGGCAACCGTTTTCACCAAGCTAGATCTGAGGAATGCCTATCACCTCCTCAGAATACGAGAGGGGGATGAGTGGAAAACAGCATTTAAGACTCCCTTGGGCCAGTTTGAATACTTGGTGATGCCCTTTGGACTAACTAATGCCCCTGCATGCTTTCAGGCCTTAGTGAATGATGTTCTCAGAGACTTCCTAAATGTGTTCGTGTTTGTCTACATAGATGACATTCTAATCTATTCCAAGGATCTTTCAGAGCATAAGAGACATGTCCGCCTGGTTCTTCAGAGACTGCTGGAAAACAAACTGTTCGTCAAAGCCGAGAAATGTGAGTTTCATCAGTCTTCAGTAACTTTTTTGGGGTTTGTGCTCGAGGGCGGGCAGGTTAAGCCTTCAGAAGAGAAAATAAAAGCAGTTTTGGAGTGGCCGGTCCCAGAGAACCGTAAACAACTGCAGAGATTTTTAGGTTTTGCTCATTTCTACCGACGATTCATCAGAAACTACAGCCAAACCGCTCTCCCACTAACCTCCTTAACATCATCCAAGAGAACCTTCCAATGGACCCCGAGGCTCAATCTGCATTTGATAAACTTAAAACTTTGTTTTCCAGAGCTCCAGTGCTGATCCAACCCGATCCGTCCAAACAATTCATCCTGGAGGTTGACGCTTCAGATTCAGGCGTGGGGGCAGTCCTATCCCAAAGACTCGACACGGATCAACGAATTCATCCATGTGCATTCTTCTCCCGTAGACTTTCTCCCGCAGAGCAGAACTACGACGTTGGAGACCGAGAGCTCTTGGCCATCAAATTAGCCTTGGAGGAATGGAGACACTGGCTGGAGGGAGCTGAGCACCCAGTTCTCGTATGGACAGATCACAAGAATCTCGCCTACATCCAGTCCGCAAAACAAGCCAATCCTCGTCAGTCAAGGTGGTCCATATTCTTCTCTCGATTCAACCTCATTATCTCTTACAGACCTGGATCAAAGAACGTCAAGCCCGATTCTCTCTCTCGTCTCTACGCCGTGGATCAATCCGAGTCACCTCAACCTGTCCTCCCTGCTTCTTGTACTGTAGGAGTTGTCACCTGGGAAATCACCGATTTAATCAACTCTGCCCTGGCCTCGGAACCTGACCCAGGTAATGGTCCTCCTAACCGAACCTATGTCCCCTCGTCTGTCAGATCTCGCCTTATACAATGGATGCATTCTGCCAAATTTTCCGCTCATCCGGGGGTGAGCAGGACCGTCTCCCTGATTTCAAGACGTTTTTGGTGGCCTACTCTTCACAGGGATGTTAAAGAGTATGTGTTGGCTTGCTCTACTTGTGCCAGAAATAAGGCTTCACACCAACCACCCTCAGGTTTGCTACAGCCTCTCCCAGTGCCCACGCGCCCATGGTCCCACATCGCAATCGATTTCGTCACTGGTCTCCCAATCTCTCGAGGTATGTCTACAATATTCACCATAGTTGATCGATTTTCCAAGTCCTGTCACCTGATCCCTCTCAGAAAACTTCCTACGGCCTTTCAAACTGCTCAGCTTTTGATCAAACACGTTTTTCGACTCCATGGAATCCCTCAGGACATTCTCTCTGATCGTGGACCCCAATTCATTTCCCAGGTTTGGAAGGCATTCTGTTCCGCATTAAACTGTAAGTCATCACTAACCTCTGGCTATCACCCGCAGTCCAACGGCCAAACCGAGAGGATGAACCAACACCTCGAGTCAACCCTCAGATGCCTAACTTCCAATAACCCCACCGATTGGAGTCAGTACATCACCTGGATCGAATACGCCCATAACTCTCTCAAATCAGCTTCCACCGGTCAATCGCCTTTTCAGGTCAGTCTCGGCTATCAACCTCCTCTTTTCCCCGCAGACGAGAGAGAGATATCGGTCCAATCCGTCAATCAGCACATCCGCCGTTGCCAGCGCATCTGGAGGGATACCATCACCTCTCTCAACCGTTCCTCTGAGACGACCAAACGATTCGCCGACACCAAGAGACGTCCTGCCCCTGAGTACTCGGTCGGACAGGAAGTATGGCTGTCCACACGGGACATTCCCCTCAAGGGAATGTCACGTAAACTCTCGCCCAAGTTCATCGGTCCTTACAAGATTGTCCAGGTAATCAATCCATCTGCCATACGTTTGCAACTTCCTCCGACCCTACGCATCCATCCCGTTCCACGTCTCCCAAGTAAAACCTGTCATCTCGAGTCCTCTTTGCCCTCCATCCGACTCCCATCCACCCTCAGCCCTGGAAGTCGATGGACATCCCGCCTTCACCGTCCGCCGGATCGTGGACTCCCATCGGCCAGGTCGCTGCTGGCAGTACCTGTCGATTGGGGCTACGGTCCGGAGGACCGCCAGTGGAGTTCCTGGTTCCTACATCCTCTCGACCCTTCCCTGATCGAGGAGTATGAGCGCTCCCTCCCATCTACCTCTTCCGCACCGCCAAGAGGCGTGCTGAGGTGGGGGTACTGTTGGGAGCTGGAGAAGTTCCACCTTCCTCCAGCAGAGTCCGCCGTGGATCCTCCTGGCTGAGCTGCCTGCACACCTGTGACTGATCATCTCTCATCAGGAGGACCACACAGTATTTAAGCTGTCTTCAGACCTTGCCTCACCGACATAGCAGTGTTTTATCAGTTTGGTTAGCACCTAAGCCTAGAACCTCCTGAGAACTTTACTATCTCTGAGTCCAGTTTGGATCCTAACCTTTTGTCTCTGCTTCCAGGTTACCTGTTTTTCTCCTGTGAAGCTCTGGAAGGAAGCTTAACCTGCCGGAGCCTGCCCTCCAAGCCAAACCTGAAGACTCTCTTCTGGATTTCCAAGCAGCTCTGGATTTAGAGCTGGAAACTCAAACCAAGGTCAACACCCTCACTAGAAGTAAGACGCTGAAACAGTTATCGGACTCTGCTGAACCAAACCATCTCCGGACCCAACAGTTCCTCTCCCAAAGTCTCTTCTACGCATCTCAAGGTACAAACCAGAAACTCTCAAGATCAATTCCAACCAAGCCAACGCTAACTGAACTGTCTCCCTCACAGACTCCAGTGAACCAGTCCCCAGGCCTGAACCAGCAAACTGTACATTTACTACGTGCTTGTGTAACAATAAACTTGTTAACCTTTTCCCTGAGTCCGTTGTGTTCTGCATCTTGGGCCTCTCAGTAAACCCATCATGACAGAGAACCTCCAGCAGAACCAGGCTCAGTGTGAGGCGGCCATCTGCTGAGACCCCCACTGGGGTTCAAGAGACAGAAGCAGACATAGAAAAAGAAGCATAGATACAAAAGGCAACTGTCAACCAGCCCACAGGCGGCCCGTCTCAGAGGAAACACACAGCCAGGCAGACGAGCTCCGAGCCAGCTCCATGTCAGAGGATGAAGAGAGTACATCCAGTTAGTCACAGTCAGAGAAACAGGACTACACTGGGAAAACAGGCCAAGCTCCAACATCTAGTAAACAAAGGTGTTGATGGCAGCAGCACAGCTGATATTTCTCTCCAGGATGGAGTCACAGCCAAACAGGAATAGAGCGAGGCAAAGCTACTCTGAGGAAAAGCAGAGAGAGCAGAACGTTAGAGATTGAACTAACAGATTCTGCAGAGTGGGAGAACAGAGAGAGAATGAAGCAGAATGATGAAAAAGGGGTCCCTATGTCCTCCAGCAGTCTAAGCCTATAGCAGCAGAACTATAGAGATAGCTCAGGATAACCTCAGCCACTAACTAGAAGCTTTATCAAAAAAGGAAAGTTTTAAGTCTAGCCTTAAAAGTAGACAGGGTGTCTGCCTCACGGACTAAAACTGGTAGTGGTACTGGTGGTACTGGTGGTTCCACAGGAGAGGAGCCTGATAACTAAAAAGGTCTGCCTCCCATTCTACTTTTTAGAAATTCTAGGAACCACTAGTAAACCTGCAGATTGAGAGCTGAAGTGCTCTGTTAGGAACATAAGGAACAAATCAGATCTCTGATATCAGATGGAGCTTGGCCATTTAAAGGAATAGTACACCCAAAACATGATTAGCCTTCATTTTCTACTCACCCCATGCTGAACAAAACTCTGGAGTACTTTTTTGATATCCTCAAATGCATCTGGAGATCACGGGAGGCTTCTTGCTGTCTGCTGACATTGAAATAATGGAGGTCTATATGGCCGAGACAGAGAAAGGTCCAGAAAAGTCCATAAAAAACGTGTCAATATTCCTCCATACTGCTCGTCCAATGTATTCCAGTGTCCTGAGTGGGTAGCGTCCATAATTTACTGAAAGCGAAGTCATTTAGAATGTTTTTTGAGCATAAACAGTAGTGTATAGATTTCCTATTAGCGCCCCCATCGCGGCGGCTCCACGCGGCGCTACGGAAGCCGCGGCAGACCAAAACCAGCGCATTCAGCTCAGCAAAAGAACTCATGCTCTTCCTCAACACTGAAGTCCTCAGACATTTTTTCTTCGTTGTTTCTTTCTTTGCACAGGTAAACAGCACATTTCTTCTTCACGCTTGCATTATCGGCAGAGCAGGCGCTGAATGTGCACTTCCTTCCGGCTTGGTCCTGCAGGGCTGAGAAAGGAATAGCTGCGCGCATGGGGGCGTTATTAGGAAATCCTATACACTACTGTTTATGCTCTAAAAACATTCTAAATGACTTCGCTTCGATTCAAGTAAATTCTGATGCTACCCACTCAGGCTACTTGGATTACATTGACGGCGAGCAGTATGGAGGAATATTGACACGCTTTTTGTGGACTTTTAACGACCAGACTCCTTGGGCTCCATAGACCTCTATTATTTCTGAATGTCAGCAGACATTTGCAAAAGCCTCCCCAGATTCCACAGATGCATTTGAGATACTCAAAAAGTACTCCAGAGTTTTGTTCAGCATGGGGGTGAGCTAGCTAATCATGTTTTGGGTGTACTATTCCTTTAAGGCTTTATATGTGAGAAGGAGGATTTTAAATTCTATTCTTGATTTAACAGGAAGCCAATGAAGAGAAGTTGGTGGATAGGAGAGATATGATCTCTTTTTCATTTTCATTAGAACTCTGGCTGCAGCATTTTGGATCAGCTGAAGGCTTTTAACTACAGTTTGTGGACTTCCTGATAGTAAACAATTACAATAGTCCAGCCTTGAAGTAACAAATGCATGGACTAGTTTCTCAGCATCACCCCTGGACAGGAGATTGCTCATTTTTTTGCAATGTTCCTCAGATGAAAGAAGGAAATTCTAGAAACCTCTTTGATCTGGGATTTAAATGACAGGTCCTGATCAAAAACAACACCAAGATTTTTTACTTTTTCTTTACTATCTGAAATCAGTTTAATCCCATCCAAATGAAGTGACTGAGTAATCAGCTTCTTTTTCAGAGACTCTGGTCCAAAGACTATAACTTCTGTTTTGTCTGCATTCAGAAGCAGAAAGTTAAGAGTCATCCAGGTTTTTATGTCTTCAGACATGCCTGTAATCTATGTAATGGGTTAGCTTCATCTGGATTATAGACAGATATAGCTGGGTATCATCAGCATAACAGTGGAAATTAATCCCATGCTGTCTAATAACTCTACCAATTGGGAGCATGTATAAAGTAAAGAGAATTGGTCCTAGCACTGATCCCTGTGGTTCTCCACAGGTAACCTTTGAGCGTGTTGAAGATCTATCATTAACATGAACAAACTGAATTCGATCAGATAGATAAGATTTAAACCAGTCTAGTGCTGTTCCTTTAATTCCAACAAAATATTCAAGTCTTTCTAAAAGAATATTATGATCAACTGTATCAAATGCAGCACTAAGATCCAACAGGACGAGCACAGATACAAGTCCATTATCTGAGGCCATGAGAATATCATTAGTGACTTTCACCAGAGCTGTCACACCAATGTTGTGCAGCAAACTTTAAACAAACTTCCACAGCTTTTCCTTCAGCAGTGGAGTCTTGCATGGTGAGCAGCATACAGGCCATGGTGGCTGACTGCAGTACTGATTGCTTTCTTATAAACAAAATTACCTGCTAATTCCAGGCCTTTCTGGAGCTCTCCACTAGCGGTCTTTGGCTCTTGGACAACTCTCCTGATCATTCTGTTCACTCTGTCAGAAATCTTGCGAGGAGCACCTGGTTGTGGTCAGTTTATGGTGGAATTATGGACTTTCCACTTCCGGAATAGCCTTTGCTAAATTATATTTACAACATAGCTTTGTGGATGTAAAAGCTAAAAAATGTAAAATAACTACATTTATGTCCTTTTGGGATTAATAAAGCATTTTTTAATCGATTTATTAAACTCCCTCTCATAATCACAGTTTTCTGGTGTTCCCCTGGTAACTAGTGATGGACATCTTTAACGATAGAAGTAATATTAACAATATTAATGTGGTGTTTTTATCAATATCCTTGTCAATATTATTTTAATCAAAAGATTCAAACCAGGTTTTGAATGGAAGTGGAATTGACTCTGGTTGAATTGTCTCCTTAAAGTGACTGGAGATCACATATGCTGTGAAGTGGCATCACATACATAAAGTAAATTGAATTGATTCTGATGAAATGCTAAAGACTCTATTCCAGTTCTTGTGTCTCTAGCGGCATACAGAGAAATGAGGAATTTTACATGAAGCAGGAAGCAGAGCCAATATTCCCTACTGACGGTAATTACTGTCCTCCTTATGTAAAACAAATAATGGGTCTGAATCACGTGTTAAAGACATGTTTTTACGGGGCTGAATATGAAATAATTCCACCACTATCTTATAGACTACATGTATGAAAATGATAAAGGGAGAAACAAGAGCAGGATAATGATGAACATCTTTTGGACAGGATAACCTACAGACAGACAACAGCATGTAAATAATAGGTTTGACAGAACTGAGAATGCTGCTAGACGAGTAGATGACGCATCAGACATTATATAAGAGCAATTTATGTGTTGCTAGCAGAGGCGTCAACTAACAAAGTCCAAATACTTTGTTACTTTCCTTAAGTGGAAATGTTGGCTTTCTATACTTTACTGCCATAATTATTTTTTTGACAACTTTTTACTTCTACTCCTTACATTTTTACAAAAAAATTCTAAGTTTTGTTTCATTTAAGCTCATTTTCATTATGGCCTGTGGGTAATAAAAAAATAAAAACCGTCAAAATAATTAGTTTCATCCAGATAATTAATTTCTTTGTGGTTGGACTCGGTGCTGCCCCAACTTGTTGCTCAACACAAACCATAATAAATCCTTTTTCCAGATGATGCAAAGTTAAATGTGACGCTGTTACCTTTAGATATAAAACTAGAAAATGAAGTCTAAGGAAGTTATCATCCAGATTTATAGAAAAATGTTCCTTTAATAGGGTGGAGCAGTAAAGCTTCTGGCCTTAACGGTTTTTCCTGCATTACTTTACTTTAAGTAGTTTTAGAAATTGTACTTTTCCACTTTTACTGGAGTAAAAAGCTGAAGTTGATCCTCTAACTTCTATAAAAGTGTTTTTAAACAGTAGACTTTATACTTCTGCTGGAGTAATAAACATTAATACTTTGGACACCTCTGGTTGCTCTGTATCAATTTTGTTTAAAAGAGAGAGACCTGGGCAGCAGTGGTTGGTGCGCATGACCCACGTACGGAGGCCTTAGTCCTCGATGAGGCCGACCCCGGTTCGAATCCGGCCTGTGGTCCTGTGCCGTGTGTCTCTTCCCTGTCATACCCCCTCTCCTGTCAGAAAAACGAGCCACTAGTGCTTAAAATAGAACAAACAATAACCCTAACAAACCTATAGAAAACTGTCACGCAGGCCGGCTCACTCTCTGTCTTTCTAAATCTTCTTTGAAAACATGTTTTTGCTGAAAAAGACTGCAGAAGCTTATGTCTAATGGCTGCCAATTCTTTTATTTGATTTTTTAAATATTTTAAACTGACAGCTTTTTAAGGTGTATGAAGCACTTTGGCCACTTGAGTTGCGTATTAAAGTGTTGTAGAAATAAACTGGAGTTGAAGAGTAAACAGTGTCACACCCTGAGCAGACATGGAGTCCAACCGCTGTAAAACAGAAATGAAAACTACAGCCAGATAAACCAGTTCCAATGTGTTCCACACCTATTCACAAGTATTACTCACTTTCCAAGGAACCCTGTGTTTTAACTGAGTTTCACTGTTGGAAAAAAAAGATAATCTAAATTAAACTTTAATTCCATCTGTTCTGTTTGGTCAATTTAGTAAAATATGATAAATCAATGTTGCAATTATGACCATATATTCATCCCCTTTTATCTGAACACTCTTATACATGTTAAAAATAAACTAATAAAACTGTCACAGAGCCTCGGTAACTGAAGTTGAATTTAAAGGAAACAGAGCAGAGATCTTAAAAACAAGCTAACATGCAAAACATTTATCGGTTATGCAAATATGTCTGCCATCTTAGTGTCCCAGTGATCAGGGGTCCCTCTGGATATCTGGGCCCAGGATCGCCTCTTTATCGGTCCAGGGCCCTGTAGGGCGACTCTGGGGCCGCCCACACCTCCTATTAATCATACTTTCCCTTTGAAGAAGCTTTTGGTACCAGCATGCTCATGCATTTGGTTCCAGGTGTTCACAGATTGACAATGATAATAAATGCTGATCTGTTCTTCCCATTTGTTGTGACTCCTGAGTTTTCTGTTATCAGTTGTTCTCTTTTGTTCTTTGATATATTTTCCATCATATTCAATTATTCTTTAGTTTCTCTCTGCTGCCCCCTTGTGCTTGTTTTCTCTCCCCTTGGATTCCTTCTTGCCAGTTCCACCCACACCTGCTCCTTATTCAGCTCATTAGTCAATCTTTTGTCCTGTTCTCCTTAAGTACTCCACCTCTGCAGTCACTCAGTGCCGGTTCCTTGTCGTCACTGCTGTTGCTTCTCAGCTCTTCTCTCACTGGTTCCTCAGGCTCGTTTTCCCCTGATGTCTCCATGGTTTTTGGTTTGTTTAACATTTTAAGTTGGATTTCTGGATTGCTGCCTCTGTTTCCTGTGTTCTTCAATTAAATCTGTCAGAACTCATCTCTTTTTCATCGTCTCTGCATCTGGGTCCTCAAGCAACTTCACCCCCCATTGTTGACATTCTCTTTTTTCATGCACTCGATCCTCTCTCTCTCTTTCCTTAGTTCTTATCGCCCCTCTCTTTCTCACCTCCCTTTACATCTCTCTGTCCGTTGTTTACTTTATTAATCCCTTGCAGGAAATTCTTCTCTTGCAGTGCAACCATTTACAGAATAGAGAGAAAAATGAGATTGTAAGTATAATAAAGCCAAATAAAATATAGTATAATAAAATAAAATAAATTAAAATTAATATAGTTATATATATTTATAATAATTAATATTATTCTAAAAATCCTACTCTGTGAAATGACACCCTTCCCATATGAATGGTTTGAAATAAGATATTGCAATAAAATAAAAAAAGGATCTCAGTATTCACCATTTACCATGTTGTTCAGTACCAAATTACAATTATTGCACATGACTCTGTTATGGTGCATAGTGAAGTAATGAAATAAATAATTAATAAGTAATGAAATGAAATAAAAGGACTTCCTGTGTGGTGAAGCGTGATGAATGAGTCTCTGACTGAAGGTGGTTCTGTGGGCGTCCAGCACATCATGGAGAGGATGAGCTGAACCGTCCAGCATGGATTTTATCCTGGCGGACATTCTGCTGTCAGAGTCCAGCACCTCTCCAACGGCCTGACTGGCCTTGAGGAGGAGTTTAAGTCTGTTTGCCTTTCCACAACCTCTTTCAAGTTCAGGGATCATTTCTACAGACAGAAGGACGGTTCAGCCATGGGATCTCCAGTCTCACCGATTGTAGCCAAACTTTAAATAGAAGAAATAGAAATGAGAGCTTTGGACACCTTCTGAGGGTCGACTGCCGGGCTGCTGACTGGACCGGACCTCAGCAGAGAACCATGAGCCTCCCATCCCCAGCCGGAGGAGGGGGGCTGGGGGCCAGTAAGGCGGGTGGGGGGAAGGAAGGAGTGTGGCAACCTGGGGAAAAGCCCAGAAGTGGCAAAAAATATCAGAAAAAACCGAGAACAAGGATGGTGAGAACAGTCAGGCAACCCTGTGGCCACCTTAAAAGACCTACATCACCTGACTGCAGATAGTGTCACTGTGCAGCGTTCAATAATTCAGTTCACTGTGCAAAAGGAGAAGCTGATGGAGAGTGATGCCTAAGGCAGAAGCCTTTTCAGTAGGGTGCGGTGGACTGTTGTAATGATGATTGACATGTCTGGTGACAACAACAGGAGTTATGAGTAGCAGCAAAACAGACAGCATCCAAGAAAAAGATTTATTGTAAGACATAAAATCTGGTTATGTTTACCGCCGTTGGGGGAATTCGCTCAAGCATTCATGCAAAGGAACAAACACAATCTTCTGGTCGTAACAGTGAATATTGAACATTGAGCAGCTGTGGGAGGATTTGAAGACGGCTTTTCTTGCCTGGCGAAACCAAGCCTGTTAAATAAAGAGGACTGTCCAAACTACCTTCATCCAGGATCCAGAAAATCCTGAGAAGCTAAAGGAAACATGTAGAGGCTTTTTTTTTCCCAAAACAAGGTGTCAGGGTTTGGTTGCACTGGAAAACGATGTAGAAATAAGAAAATATCTCTTAAATTAAGTGTATTTATCCTTATTTTGAGCAGGTAAATGAGATAGTTTGCCAATGGAATGAGTATTGTCACTCTTGAATTAAAATAATTAGATAATATGCACTTGAAATAAGACAATGCAATTGTGTTTTCTTATTTTAGGTGTAAATTGTCTTGTTCCATTGGTAAAATGTCTCACTTACCTCCTAAATCCGAGAACAAATGCACTTATTTTATTTTTATTTTTTTTATTTTTATTTTTTTTTATTTATTTTTACAGTGTCCCGTCTGGCAAGGTGGCAATAAGAATAATTGTCTTGATGCCAAAAGGAGCCCAACAGATTTTACTTTCACAAGTGTAGCGGTATGCCCAATTGCCATACTGCTCCATTTGTTGCTATGTATATAAATTGCTTTATTATAATTATGCAGGGGAGTTTTACAGTTCATATGGACACTGCAATGTAAGTAGAGCAGAAAAACAGAAGAAGAAGAAGGAAAAAGAAAAAGAAAAAAAACAGGACAAAAGATGAAAGAAAGAGGAGATAGGAAGGAGACAATGACAAAACATTTTCAGTCTGCTTCAACACCTGTAATGAGATGGAAAAAAAAAAAAAAAAAAAAAGAACAGCAACAACCAAAAACATGGTGAATGCGAGATATACAATAAAAGCAAACACCTTGAAACTATACGCTAAAGTAGTATTATTAAGTCTGACATGTACTCTGTGTTTACCTGAAGAAGATATGAATGTGGGGTTTCTGTTTGGAAGTGAATCTCTAAGTACCTGAAGCCTAGCACCTGTAGTTGTTTGTGAGGGTGAACTTGTGCATGTAAGAAGTTTTAACCATAGAAAAAAATGCTCAATAGTGGTTGTGGAGAGCCGGAGAGGCGCACACCCCAGAGCACTGAGTCCAGCGCCGAGAGACCCAAAGCCCCAGGCGACCAAGCGAAGGAACCAAAGCGAGGCCAGCCCGGAAACCAGACCCACAAGGCAGGAGGAGGGCAGCAGCGAAGAAGCCCCCAGCCACGCCATGCAGTAGCCCGGGAGCAGCGGGGGTGAATCCTTGAGCCCGCCCGTGCCAACCGGCCACCAGTAGGGCGGGCACGAACACCAGCCCACAGAAAACACTCGAAGCGGCCCGCTGGCCGGAACCCATGCGCGCTCCGCCCAGCGAACCGGCCCGCGGCG
>JAGKQL010000055.1:654520-668673 GCA_018398635.1 Cyprinodon brontotheroides | reverse complement strand
TCTGTAAGGCAAAACAAGTCAAAATTTGATTTGACCAAATCAAGCCTACTAATCCGCAGATTCTTTAGAGTAAGCCATCTTATGTTAAACAGACCTTAGCATTTTAATTGTTTTAACTTTTTCCCCAATATGGAGTTATTTTGATTTTAATTAGATTATCATGATTTACTCCTTTGGGGAAAAAGTTGCTAATTTATTGAATTTTGGTCTGTTTAAGACACTCATCCTGGATGGAGCTAGCGAGTGGGTAACAGTAGAGAAGCTGCAGAGGATGTGTGTTAAACTACAACTCTCCTTTTCCTGGTCTGCACCCTGGGTGGTCAGGGTTTTGGAGGATACCAATAAATGTGGCCGCCAATTCCTAGAAAGAAGAGCTGCACCATCTAAAGTGGGGCTGGATGCCGTCTCTCCGAATCATGACCAGGCTTTCCCCAAAAGGATTGCCACTTATTAAATGTAGCCCACGTTGTTTTCAGGGCACCACCCCTAGACAACCAGCGGTTGAATGGCGACATGCGGCTAAACATGTCATCACTGGTCAGATCAGGGAGGGACCAGAAAATTTACGGAGTCCGACATTTTTGGCAAACTTACACACCGAAGCAACACTAATTTTAGTGACCTCCGATCGGCGTAACCGGGTGTCATTACCACCAGCGTGAATAACAATCTTACTGTATTTAACCTTATCCTTAGCCAGTAGTTTCAGGTAGGATTTGATGTCGCCCGTTCTGGCCCAAAACATCTGAATGAGAGACGCCTCCGCATAATTACATTTCCCACAATATGGACTTACAGCTGGGTATATGGAAGACAGTTTTGATTTAGAAATGTGAGCCTTGTGTACCACTATAAACTGAATTAAACAGTTACACAGAGGGAGGTTGAATTAATCAATTTGTATATAGAACCCCATGTTGTAATATTGTGGCTCTGGGGCTGACCTATTTGTCCACTCTGCACTCCTGCTCAACCCCCCCTCACCTGCAATCAGCCCTTAACTGGTTTCACCTGTTTCCACCTGCTTTTAAGCCCCATTCAGATCAGCTACCTGTGCCAGATCGTCTTGAACCTACCGGTGAGAACCTTCCAGCCTTCCTTTAGCAAACCTGTCTGCCTGTCTGTTGCCCGACCTGATCTGCTTCCTGTTACCAAGCCTGCCTGTCCCTGTTCTGCCTCTGCCTGCCTGCCTGGAACCCTGATCGGATCTGTCTCTGGATTTTGGACTCTGTTTATGGACCTGGATTGGAACTGGACCTTCCCTCCTGGATCTCCCTGTCCGTCCTGCTGCTGGATCTGCCACACTGTTGCTGAACCTGGACCCCTCTGGATCACTTCACTGGAAAGCCCCACTGGAAACCTCTTTCAACCTGACAGCTGCCTAGGGGCCGTGCCCCAGCAAACCCTGTCTGCAACCGGACTTCAGTTCATTACTCAGTCAACTGCCTCTAACTGGCTCTTCATGCTCTGGACCTCCTGAGTCAGCGGCTCCCGTTATGCTTCCCCTGTTCATTTCTCTAATAAAGCCTGTAAAAGTCACTGATCTGTCTTGATTGTATCTTGCGTCAGATTCCCGTACATGACACATGTATCCTCTGACATAGGAAAATCCTAGTCCTCCTCCCTTGCCGTTTTGACCTTATATGTAGGGGCACTCCTAAGATCCAAAAGTTTGCCATACAGAGCAAAAATTAGTCCTTTTTTAAGCGGGTCTGTAGAGAGGACAGTGTCAACAATGCTGAGCTCTGCTGCTGTTGAGGTTGTCTGACAAAGAGCAAAATGTCCTGCCTGATGATACCTGAAAAAATTAAAATTAGGAAGGTTGAACTTTTCATTAAGCTGCTCAAATGATACCAAATTATTGTCTATGAGCATATCTTTGAAACGTACGATCCCTTTGCTGTGACATTCTTGAAAGGCAGAGTCCTGACAGGATGGTTTGAAAAGGCAGTTTGACGCAATGAGGCTTAACAGTCAGAGGCTATAGAGACCAAAGCACTTACGAAATTGGCCCCAGATTTTTAGAGAATGTTTAACCACTGGGTTCCTGATTGAACTGAGTGGGGGAAAAGGAATGGAGGACCAGAGGAATGCAAGATTTGACAAAGATTTGGGGGGGGATTCACTTCCATACAGAAAGGCCACATTCTGATCTTCAGGTAACACAGAGTACATGTCAGATCAAATAATACTACTTACATCATAGTATCTAGGTGTTACTTTGTCTGTTGTCTGTTGGTTGTTCTGTTCTTTTTTCCATCTCTTTGCAGGTGATGAAGCAGACTGAAAATGTTTTATCATTATCTCCTTTTTATCTCCTCCTTCTTTCATCTTTTCTCCTTTTTTCTGTTTTCCTTTCCTGCTCTACTTACATTTGCAGTGTCCATATAATCTGTAAAACTCCTGCATAATTATAATAAAGCTATGTATATTCATGAAACAAGCGGAACACTATGGCTTATAGCCAGCACTGCTCCACTGGTGAAAAGTAAAACCTGTTGGGCTCTTTTGGCATCAAGACAATGATTCTTATGGCCAGACAGGACACTGTTAAAAAAAAAAAAAGTTTTTTTTTAAGTGAAAAAAAAGGGAGAAGACCACCTGTTGTCTTGGTTTTTTGAAGATAATCCTGTGTGGTTGTTTACCCTGCCATAAGTATGACGAAATGACTGAATCAAGAAGTTGAAAAAATGGTCCAGGGTTAAAGAGCAGAAAGGCCAGGAAAAGGTAAAAAGGTTTGGGTAAAATGGTCATTTTAATAGAGTTAATAGAACCCACAAGTCACATTGATAGGGGTGATCACCGTGCCAGGATTGGTTTCGTTTTATTTAACTTTGTAATAAGATTCTCCTGGAAAAGATCATTGTGTTTCCTTGTCACCGATATGCCAAGTAGGAGAATTTGTTGTTCTCAAATTTGAAAGGAAAATTGCCAAGATCTAAGGCACTTGGTTCATTATTGATGCCAGCAGACGGCTGAATGTTATGTAAAATGGATTATTAAAAAAATAATAAATGAATAAAAACCCTGAATGTTAGAGCTGTAACCATACAGTCAAATGTTAAGTTACTGTTTTTCATCACATTGTTTTTATCACTGCTGTTTACATTAACAAGGCTTCACCGTAAAAAATGAAATAGTCTAGAGAGCTGTTTTTAATGAAATTTTTGTGTATACAAAATAAAAAATCTAAAAAATAAATAAATAAGTCTAAGTCTTTTGACATTATCCAATTCTTAACCTCAGTAATGAAGTAATAAGTAGATTGTTCTTTTTTGCATTGAACCAAAATGTCTGATCAGCATCCGTTTCATCCTCAGACGAAAGCAGTAAAACTTCTTCATTTGCACTTATAAACTCAGTTCATTTAAATGTTCAGCAACAGTATCTAAACTTTCATCATCTCTTAAATTTTGTTTGATTGGATGTCAGCCGTGATGTTAGAAGAACCGATGAAAGAACGATTCGAGCTCTAATCATGGTCAAACAGTTAATTCTGCACATGGAATAAATTCACCACAACTTCTGTTCAAAATATAAGATTTTATTAACAAAAATCATTCAGCTCCAAGTCAAACATATTTCAGTTTAACACTCTCAACTAAGACTAGTAAAAACTCAACTAAACTAAACTAACTACTATGTACAAAGAGGAAGGGGAACATGGTGGAAAACCAGATTACAGTTTAAGATGGATTGTGTGTTTGAAACCAAAGTTTAGCTGGAATAATTTGGGATATACCATACCATACCAACTTTATTTATGAAGCACTTTATACACCGAACAGGACCAAAGTGCTGTACACAATCATGAAATACAATAAAATTATAAAATAGAGAAAAAACAAGTCTAAAATACATATTAGTATACAAAAAGAATAAAACAAAGTAAAACCTCTCAAATTGTGCCAAAAGCCAAGGAAAAAAGATGAGTCTTAAGAAGGGACTTAAAAACAGCAAGAGAAGAGGCCTGTCTTATGCTCAGAGGCAGATCGTTCCACAGCTTAGGAGCTGCCACAGAAAAAGCACGGTCTCCTCTGAGCTGCATTTTGTCTTTGGGACCCTCAGAAGCAACTGATCAGCTGACCTGAGGGAACGGGAGGGTGTATAAGAATGTAACAGCTCAGACAGATAAGAAGGAGCAAGGCCATTAAGAGTTTTAAAAACAAATAAAAGAATTTTAAAATTAATCCTAAAATGTACTGGCAGCCAGTGTAAGGAAGCTAAAACAGGGGAAATGTGGTCAAATTTTCGTGTACCTGTTAAAAGACGTGCAGCAGCATTTTGAACCCTCTGAAGATGAGAAATATACAAGTCACTGACCCCTGTATAAAGTGAGTTACAGTAATCCAGCCGTGTGGTCACAAATGCATGGATCACTGTTTCAAAATGCTTGTCTGGAAAGAATGGGTTTTACTTTGGCTAGCTGCCTTAAGTGGAAAAAGCTGGACTTTATAACGGCTCTGATGTGCGCTTCCATTTTAAGACCAGCATCCATCTTAACCCCTAAATTTGTAATAACCGGCTTAACGTACTGAGCCAAGGAGCCAAGACTGGTCACGGAATCAGCAGTGGATCTGCCAAAGATCATTACGTCCGTCTTGTCCTCATTGAGTTTTAAAAAATTTAGGGCCACCCAGGCCTTCACATCTTCAAGACATAAAAACAGAGACTGAAGAGAGGTGGAGTTTACATTCTTTAGCGGTAAGTATATCTGTGTGTCATCTGCATAGCAGTGAAAGGCAATCCCATGTTTTCTGAAAATAGAGCCGAGCGGAAGAAGGTAAAGTAAGAAAAGGAGCGGGCCTAGAACTGAGCCCTGTGGGACACCACACCACAGTGGAGCAGAGGGGGACCTATGGCCATCAAGACAGACACAAAAAGTACGTTCAGCCAAATATGATTAAACCAATCTAGAGCTATGTGACCGACCCACTGTTCCAGACGGGAAAGTAAAATGACATCATCAACTGTGTCAAAAGCAGATGATAAATCCAACAGCACCAAAACAACAACGTCATATAATCAAATTAGCTTTTCACTAATTTGAAAGAAATTTGAATGTTTTCAGACCAATTCACAATGCAAATCCATGAGGGGAATAAAACATTATTTGTTTTATTGAATGATTTGCTTAATCAGGAACCAAAAACCTTTAGTTAAATAATTCTTTACCCTCTTTGAAATAGCTAGCAGCAGAATAGACATCAGGATTCCACTAAATGACTCTTGGTCAGACTTGGTAATGGAAATGTAATGAGCATCTGAGGAACACATGAACACTAATGTTATATCAGTGTTTAAATCCTTAGTGAATAAAGCTGGTCTAAGCTTTAGCAACAGCTCAACACATATTCCTGTAGCATAGCGTAGCATGCAGTCCATCCTGTTAGCTTGACTTTACTCATCATCAAAAGACATTTTGTTTGTTCCGTCCCTATTCATGCTAAACCTACAAGCCTTATTGTCCATGTCCATTTGGAAGGTTGAGTTTCCATCCAGCTGGAGTTTAGCAGGCAGGCCACAGCAAGGCAGTCTCTCTCTGTCTTAGTGGCTCATAGCAGGGCAGCCTTTCTCGTCCAGTCTGGCTCTATAAGTTCTGAAACTCAAGAGAAATGTGTTGGTCACACCTCTGTGGAAGTTCCTGTGACTGCTCTTAGAGCACTTGGCCTTTGTGGGTTTATCCCACAGCTGCTCACCCATCAAAGCTTTATCCTCTTCTCTGGTTATCATGTCAGCAGCGTTTGCTGGGGGACGTGGCAGAGAGAGGGGCAGAGGATACGATCAAAACGACAGGTATATCACTTGCTGGGTCTGCGGACGAATGGGACATAGAGCAAAGTGGTGTCAAAACGGTTATGTGAGCTGAGAGGGGGACAGAGAGGCCAGTGCCGCAAGCCGCCCCACCCCCAGCAATACTAGGGAGGCCGGGATCCCACTAGTTGTGTAGTTATGGAGGTAGTTTTTTTAGAAATTTCCAGCAGCAGTGATAGATATTTTGATTGAGGGCAGTAACTGTCCTTTTATGGTTGATACGCTGGCCAGATACAGCACCCTGAATCTTTATGTGCCCACCTCCCTAAAAACTACACAGGTAATGGGATTTTCAGGAGAAAAACAAACATACCACTTTTTCAGAACCCCTTAGAGGTGTTCTCCTATTTAAAAATTCAAACATGTCATTTTTGGGGGACGTTTAGAATTAAAAATCATTGGGTGTGAAAACTTATTTTGGTGTCTGATGTGAGCAAATAAATCTTGGGGTTCCATAAATGTGCACATATAGTTTAACAAGGATCCTAAAATGAGGCTGACAAACACTGGTGCAGAGGTCTTAAGAACGGACTGGTGAAAAGATTATGAGTTTTTGTTTAAATTGGGAAAAAATCCTCTAAGAAGATAAATCTAAATTGATACTGATGGATTAAACAAACTTTATGTGTCCAATGTCTGTCTGTCTGTCCTAAATGTGGAATGCATGTGAGGTAGAATGTGTGTGGTGAAGTTGGGAATGATTAAGAATATTTTTTGATGTGACATTAACATGATTTGCATTTTTACAGGATTGAGAAGGAGCACTGGGGGCATAACAGAAGGGTAATCGTATCAAACATGTTGCTCAGGGGCCCCAACTAGGAGAGGCCCTGACAAGACCAGAGCAGGTTGCTGTTGTAAGGTGGGAGGTAATTTAAGGTGTGGAGTGCAGCTGGGATACTCTAGATTAATAGATTATAGATTAGAAAAATAATTAAATATATAAGTAATTATCCAGAAAGAAGCAGAATGGGTGTTTTTACTTTTTGGGAAACTAAAATCTCAGACAGGGGCATTACATGATTTTAATTTAAAGGTAGTTTCATTTTCAATCATTAGAATTTTATTAGAGATTGATTAATTTTATTTTTTCTCTCATTAGGATTTTATTAGAGATTGATTAGGGACAGGATAATTCACACTTCGAGCTGGAACTGGACTCAGCATATGGCCAAGATACCCTCAGGAGCTCAGCAGATTAGCGGGGTCGACTTTTATAAACAAGGCTGGAGAGTTAAGAACAATTTCGGTGTGACCTGACCCTGGGTTTTTCAGCCTTCAGTTTTTATTCATAATTATCTTTATCTGTGTATAATGCCGTTTGGAAACTGCCTAAGCACAAACTGATTAATTTGAATCTCTAATCATTATTAACACTTATCTTTTCACTGTTCATCTGGGCCTTACCTTCTTTGCATGAAGTGTTAGATTCTACTAACTTTACAAATTTCTGTGAATGAAGTGATTAACTATTGACTAATTGATGAACAGTTTGATTGCTTTTTCCTGGTAACAAACCAGAGGGGTCATTTACTTTTTCCCTGCTTGTAGAGAGTGACAGTGCGGCTGTCAGGGAGCAGGCAGGATTATTCAGAGACCCATTTAAGGAGGATCAGGAGATCGTTTTGCTTAAAAATGTTCTTTTTTCTTTTTCAGGCTGTGTTTGTAACAATCCTTAAATGTTAACATTTTTCTTCCAGGACAGGCTGACAAAAGTCTCATCCTTCATTGTGTTTTGTTTAAGATGTGCATTAACCCTTATTTTCCCAACAGCTGCAGAAGTTCTGGCATGTGAAATGGACAACAACAAGGAGATAGAGGGGGGTTCAGACAGTTGAAAACTTTTTGATAGGAGGAGTTGAATAGGTTCGGACTGACTGGACTGACTTGGTTAGTAACTGGACTGGATCGGAACCATGGATTAGGACATGAGAGAGATGGTGTGAGAACGCAGCATGCCAGATACAGGGTCTAGAGATTGTGTGCTGCATGTTTTGTTCCTGGCTGAAGGCCGTTCTGGTGAGCTCTAAGTTTGTTTTAATTCCTCTCTGGTTCTGATATGACCTATGAGGTAGAGATTGATGTGGTGGTTTGAAGCTCACAGACTTTTGTTGGGGTGGAATTGCGCCCCCATTAAGAGCAGTCATGCTGACAGAGGCATTAAGTGAATGACAAGATGAACCAACAAGTTTTTGGAGAAGTCGGAGGCACCACTGGGGTTTTTGTTGTCTTACATGTTTGTCGTTGTTTGTGTCTGTATGATTGTTTGTTTGTTTTTTCTGTTTGTTTACTAACATCTTAGCCTTTATGAAAAAAAAAAGAAAAAAAAAAGACGTGGCATGCATGTTAATTTTGTTTGAATAGTTTTGACTACACTACAGATGGAAATGTTTCAAAATGAACAATAGATCTTTGTTTGGAGAGACATTGGACACTTTCTTTCTTGAGTCACAGGATGGATTAACCTACAAGGGGCACAGAGACAAACTTTGCTCCTAAACTACAGAAGGAGGGATGGTTTGCAGCTGCTGAGATGCGAACATTAAGGAAGTGACTGGATGCCCACTGCTTCAGATGAGAAAAGGCCACTGGCAGTGATGGGATGATGGAGGTCATGGGATCATCGGACAAGACGGATGAAAAAAGATAAGTGAACTGACACACCAGATTTTTTATTCACAATGAAAAACTATGGGCAACTTATTTTAAACCGGTTTATTAATACAGATCTATGAATAATATATTAGCTTTACGGGGATCAACAGGTAGATGTAAAATCTTTCTAAACAACACGGCAGTACTTTGGGGATTATTATAATTGCTTTATTTATTTATTTTCTTAAAGAGAAATATCAGCAGCGATGGCAACAACATAGAATATAAATGATAGGAGTAACTTTATTGGTTTTTAAATGGCCTGCTAAATTTTCTCTATATCATCAGGGGGTGGAGTATTCTTATATAGAGAAATAAAAAAGAGGATTTAGAGATGTTTTTAATATGGGATAAATTAAACTGGGTTTTTGATAAATAGTTTGGTCAGTTGTTAATTAGCAGAATATTAAAGGGACAACAAGTTGAAACTTTAACTTTTGGGAATGGTAAAGTAGCAACAACAAAATGCAATTTAGGAGAAATTAGAACATTTTAGGAGCAAATGTTTAAAGCAAATGATGGTTTCTTTCAATATAAGCAATAACGATGAAGACTTAATGAGTTAGTGAGCTTATGGCGATTCAATATCAGGCCCAGGAACTAAAACTTCACCATTTATTTTTTATTTTATTTTATTTGGTTTGATTAAGTTTATTTGTTTTGTGTTTTTGTTTTTTTACTGCGAGCAGAGTTATAAATAGCATTTGAGGGGCTATATACAGTTTGGGGGATGGGTAACCATACTTTTTATGCATGAAGCAATAAGAACACCTGACTTTACTTCACTACAGCTGCAATCGATACTTTAGAGGGAATGCACACTTATGGTAGTTAATCTGAAATAACGCATATAAGGGATTATGTTTCCTGCACATTTTTGGATCTGGTCAGGGGTCCAGATATGACAACTATTGACTGGTTCTGGGGATGTTGGAACAGATTTTCTTTTTGTTTTATTTCTTTGTTTTTTGTTTTGTTTTTTCTCATTGGAGCACTGCTTTTTTTGGAGAATACGTTAAATGGACTATAGCTGGACACTTTGCATAGAGGGGGTGCAGTCGAATTCAACACCATCAGGAACTGTGTACTGCTGAGTTTTGGGAACGCAGCAGCGAGTCAGAGTACAATCCTGTACTCTGAGCAGATGAACATTTCAATATGACATTTCCTCTTGAAGGGAGGAACACCTTTGACGCTCTGTTTCCTTCTGCCTCTATGTGATACTGCTGATGACACAGGTAAAGACTTATCCTTCAGGGGGTGTGGGGACACATGGCCCCAAGACTCTTATGGTTCAAAGCTGCTGTGGTAACAAAGGGAAACCTGATGGACTTGTCCGAACATCAAACTTTTTTGCATGTTGGAGAGGATCACTGCTCCAAGATACACTTTCTCTTCCAAACCAGTAGCGGGATGGCTCCTGACCAGTTTCCCACATATAGATCCACTCACATAGACACACACACACATACTGACACGTAACAACACACCCACACACGGTTAATGACTCGAAGAACACACAAGGGTCCACATGGGAATGAGGTTTTCTTTCATGCACTAACATTCACGGATACAAGGTCTGATGGGGGAGTTTTAAATAGGGGGAATCTGCGCCGAGCTGGGTTTTTTTTTCTTAGAGATTAAAGAACTTTTCATCATTTTCAATGGGGAGGGGATAAAAGTAAACTAAAAAAAGTAAAATGCAGTTATACGAAACTAAAACTTAATCTGCTATGATGTAGAAATGGTTTTAAAATTCATTTATTTAATCCATGAATTGAGTGTTACAATGTGTAAAAAGGGTTAAATGTTTTCTAAATATTTACAGGTTCCTTGAATGAGATTATATTAGTTGCAGTGATTTTGAGCTTATATGAACACAAAATAATGAGCAGAAACATCCATAAGATGTTCAGGCTGAATACATACTGTTATAAATAACTTTCAACTGCCAGGCATTGAAAGGTAGGTTATGTTAAATGTTTAATGTTTTTGGGGATTTTTAAAAAAAATTTTCAATAGACACTAAATTAATCTGCTGAAAAAACACAGTCCATGGATAATTAATTTAAATGTAGTCAATTTCATGGTGATTTAAGGGATAAAGGGAAGGTAATTGTGGATAAGAATATCTGGTTGTGACTGCACTTAGATTTTGAGTGAATAAAGAATTGCTCATTAAAGACACTGCTTATCCTGATAGGAACACTGACTGCACTCTCTCTGTGTCGAAGGATCCCGGAGGAAAGGGTTGATGAACTGTGATGAGAACAGCCCATGAGAACCACCACATGGATTCAGCATCTATCTGCCATTGGACTGCATGGAGACCAAAGTGGCTGTGGAGGAGGCCATACGAGACTCTGATTGATTAATTAGATTGATGAGTGATAGAGACACTGAAAGAATCCATCATCATCAGTGATATTCATCATTTGTTTTTAACTCGGACCAGAATAATTCTTGATTTTACCTAATTGTGATTTTTATGTTTTGATTTATTTTGATTCTGTTTTGATAAAAAATCATTGAAACATTTTGCTCCAGACCGACCAAGATCACGTTTTATGCCACTTTTTCTTTGATGTAGGAAGACTCTGAACCTTACAGGTTCTTTAAGTAGTTGGTAATGATAATTATCAGATTCAAAACAGGGTTTCCTTGCTCAGATTGGCCAAGAGTGGGATTTCCCCGGGGTCACCCCGGTTTTTACTACCTTTTAGAGAGGGTAGCGTTTTCCGGTGGAGAACGGCCCGACCTGTCATGTGACGTCCCCTACTGTGACTGACTGATTGGTAAAGTTGGATAGATGGTTTATCCATGAGGAGCGGTCACATTTAGAAGGCCTCCAGGTGGGAGTGAGAGTAGATGAATTTGGCCTTATTAGATTTATAGGCTTAGGTTATCTAGTCTAAGGTAACTTAAAATAATGTGCGCATAGGAAACTAAAACAGCTTTCCTTTAATTAGATGAAACTCAAATTGTAGTTAAATGCTGAAACTGTGGTCTTGAGTGAGAACATTTGGTCTGTGAAGCTTTGATTGTGATTACTTTTGATCCCTTATTACTGATACATCACTGATTATAGATGCTCTCTGAGTCACCTGGTCCTTCAAAGATGTGTCGCTTACTGTGTTTTAAGTTACCTGTAAAAACGGTAACTTATCAGGGGGAGTTGTTAGGTTTTATTATTTATACACCATGTGCATTGTTATTTTGTTAGTCAGACAGAGCAGAAGGCCTTCCTTCACATTGTGGATGTCACGGTGTGTACGGAGGTCATCTAATCAGGACAGCCTTCGTGTCTTTAAGAATACACAGGATATGGGCACATCTTGGAGCCGGTCTGATAGGAGAGCTACTGTATCTGTAACCCTGAGACAGAGAGTCAACCTGCATGGAGTTCAAGACATGGATGGCGTGTCAGTTTCTGATACGGACAACCAAGCACCCACATGATGCAACACAGAACTCAGAAGGTATAAGAAGCAGGAGATGACGTTGTTCGGGGCTCAAACTTTGCCGGCGGCTTCGCGGACGTGATTTTGAAGACCACAGCTGTGCAGCTCTAAGCATTTTTCTCTGTCCTGTAACGACCTGATCTGGAATAAACTCTGTTACTTTTTTACCCCTGTTTTTATAGTCCTTTTTTATATGGTTTTACCCAGTTTGAGTTAAGAGTAGTAAATAACTTGCTCCCAGGAAAAGAACCGGTGAGAAGACCCCTGGGGCGCTACAGCCTTCTTTACAAGGGGACAAATCCTTCTCACTTTAACAAGATGAAATATGGACGTTGTTTCCCAATGTCCAAAAACCATAATCATGGCATATGGCACAACACTGGTGAATGCTGAGACGCACACACTCCCCCTGTTGGTGTGACCTGAAACTCCTTCCACGCTGAAATCTCCATCGGAACAAGTGGTCGTTTTACTTAACGTAGGATTCATATATTCTTTATGAAATAAAGAGACTATTTTTATGCGTTATAACGGCTTTTCTGCAACTGTAGCCGTCTTGATCTGTACTCTGCGTGGTGTATAATAGTCAAAGGAATCAGCAGACGAGGACCATGGGTGTATTGCAGCAGTAGGGCAGGTTTATTCTGTTTAAAACAAAAGAAAATTCAGGACAGCAGTTCTTGGGTTCGGGCTTCCCCACACACACCTCACCCCAGCGCAGCTCGGCGCGAACTGAGACAGGAATGCGTTAAAAACAACCAAGCTCCTCTCAGAGGTTCACAAATAATAAAATAATACATTCATTCATTCAAAACAATTAAATAAAATGCAAACGAAAATAATCTGCCCAATATTTGCAATTCTTTCAGTCCAAATTGAATTAATAATAAAAAGAATTTTCCATAAAAATATACTAAACACATTTTTTTAAACAACTCACATACCTGTTTAAAACAAAAGGAAATTCAGGACAGCAGTTCTTGGGTTCGGGCTTCCCCACACACACCCTAACAAACGAAAAGAACCGCATTGGCACAGTAGACCCAATAAATGTCACTAGTGTGGGAATAAAAAACAAAAAACAGCGCTGCACTAAACATATAAAATTTAACCAAAGGTATATAAGTACCTGAGTTTATAAAACATACATTTTGAATATTTTTAAGAAACAAATAGAAGACCGCACTGTATGCTTGCCTCTCCCCAGCGCAGCTCGGCACAAACTGAGGAAAGCAGCGGGAACACACAGGATATGAGGCGAAATCAGGAAACAAGAAAATAAAAGCTTGTCCGCCAAAATAAAATACAATTTAAAAAGAAAAACAAATATAAATAAATAATCAAAATGGATTTGGAGTGAAATATAACATTTTTTTGCACACTTGCTACACAACACCAACGGTAAAACAACCATATAGCTCCTCCATTGCTCCTTTTGTTCTTATATTTTTCCAAAACAGCAGAACTTCCTGCCAACCTTACAGAAGCCTAAACAATTGGCAAAGTGTGACAAACAAATGAAAACAGAAATATGTCCTAAACTTAGGAAAAACAAATTTCACTTATATTTTCTATAAATGAGGCTTACATACGCTTTTTCTCTTCCGACCCTTGGCCATTTCCAAAGAACCGCGGTGAGAAAGGTTAGCTTCAATGACTGTCTGAAACCGTAGCTCACCACAGATATACGCCTGAAAGTGTGCAGAAAAAGATTGCTAACGGGACGAGTACGTAGGACGGCCTTACGTAAACAGCTTACCAGAATGATTGACAGTTAGGAGGACCACTTATTTTGATGATCTACCTGGAAATTAAAGATCATCCTCTATATCTATTTTCACCCTAGGGGGAAAGGATCTGTTGTTAAGAGTTGTCCATGTGTAGTAGCTCCTCTGCAATATAGAAGTATAGGAGAGCTCTGGGCGCACCAAAGCTCCACCCTGAGGTGACAGGAACTGATATCACAGCCGTAGCAGTAAAAAAGTAAATCAAACCTTTTCTTCCTTGCGTATTGCCTCTCAGCACTCATTTTTACTTCACAAATTCCTTAAAGCAAACAAAGCAAGAGAAGCTGGAGGTGAAAACGTTTTGACCTGATCAGCCGTACATCAATTCAATTCAATTCATGATTTATTTTTATAGCGCCAAATTCACAACACATGTCATCTCCAGGGCACTCCAGTTCACCAGATCATCCAGTCAGATTGATTCAAAGTTTTCTAT
>JAGKQL010000055.1:612773-653236 GCA_018398635.1 Cyprinodon brontotheroides | reverse complement strand
AGCTCTGCTCTCCTGTTTGGTTTAATAAAGTCTTTGATCTTTCCCACTGCCTGTCTCGCCTCCAATTATGGATCCAACGTTCTGAGGTCATTACAGAAGCCTCAGCTCTGCTTGTGGAATCAGGATTTAGAGAAGCGGCAGTCCCGCAAACTAAAAAACGTGTCTTAAATTGTAAAATAAAATGTAAAATAAAGTCATAAATGATCAGTCTATGTCTATCATATATATATGTAACAGGTTTTAGAAGATGTAGATTAAATTCTACTAAAATATGTTTTATAGTTATTTGTGAAGAGTGGTTTTTGGCGCCCCATACTAGTTGGCCTATAAATAGTGGGGAACGGCCGATAATTCCACAGAATGTGTTGGGCCCCCAGCTGTGGTGAGTGCTCCGGTCTGGCTTTCTTCTTTGTAGTGTTGGAGTTGGCTATCCAAGGGATTGCTGGACTTTTATTGCATTCCAGCTGTTGGTGAACCAGAGGGGAGGCTAACCAGAGGATTTGTTTTTCTCTACCATTCATTACAGCTAATTATATATCATTAAATGTAATTTATGTTGTCAGTTATGTTTACCACTGTAGAAAACTCTTCTACATTTTAAGTTAGAAAGTGGCACCATGGATGGGAGATTCCGGTTAGAGAATCAGGAGACTGAAGATTAGGGGTGTAAATCATCATGGCGATTTGATTAATTGGTTCATTTTCTTTTTTTTTAACCTTACAGTTTAGACAATGTTTCAAATGTGAAATAAATCAATGAAAGCTATAATATCATTATGCTTTTTTTTTTTTTAGAAACAACAGAAAATAACAGAAGTAGAAAAGTTGTCCTCCATCTATTCTTATTAAAACCTCATTCACTGAACAATAATATTCCCCCTGTGTTCTGAAAGGCTTTGCATCAAAAATACTGCACATAATCAGTGCAATGAGTGCAATGCAATACCTCGGCTCCAGACGTCCGCCCCCTCCACAGACGCTCCGCTGCTCCTCTCCTTAGCTTGTAGCTGACCGCAGACAGGAGGCCGGGCTTGTTTTGTTTTATGACCGAAAATGTGGAAAACAACTTCGTGAAGTTTGACCCGCTAGAAGAGCGAGGTGCGCGAGAACGCTGGGATACTTTTCCACCTGGATCTCCGCTCTTTTTGGCCCTCATGTCCCTCCGTCGTCGGACTAAACTCGCCCCCACTTCCTCGCCGCCTCGGCCGTATCTAGACCCACAGTGTGTAGCACAAACCACACTTCAATACTGAGCATAAATCAAAAATGTCTGCATCAAGCTCACTGCAACACACTGCTGTAAGAGTATAACCAGGAAGCGCAGGTAGGAGGGCAAAATAGGTTTAGCGCCACCGCAGCACGGGAGGAGAATTACGCCCAGGAGCAAATGGATAAAAATAGACCGGAGGAAAAAAAAATTAATTCGATTCTCTCGCGGACGTATCGATGCATCGGATCGTCGGCTGTTGGATCGATGTATCGATACAAAACGATTATTATTGACACCCCTACTGGAGATAATGATCAGCAGCTTTAATATAGCTCCAAACACAGAACATGGTCCATAACAGGCTGTGCTGTTGATGCTGCAGTATATTGCTGTTGATGCTGCGGTAGTATATTGCTGTTGATGCTGGAGTATATTGCTGTTGATGCTGCAGTATATTGCTGTTGATGCTGGAGTATATTGCTGTTGATGCTGCAGTATATTGCTGTTGATGCTGGAGTATAATGCTGTTGATGCTGCAGTATATTGCTGTTGATGCTGCAGGATATTGCTGCAGCATCAACAGCAATAGCTGCTGATGTCTGGATGGTTTGGTTCATTATCCTCTGCAGGCAGTGAAGATGTTTCTGAGCTGAGAAATACTCAGAAGGTTTAATTTTTTCTGCAGCGTAGAGTTTCTGATCTAGAATCAGCCTCCATCCATGTTCAGCCTTTCTAGTCCAGTTCAGCATCTGTCTGAGGAGAAACTTCTAGTTTGCTGTTTTCTATCCAGAGCTGCACACAGGATCCTTTCTTCATTCAACAACCCACCAAGCTGAAGCATTCAGTCATCTTTTATAGATCCACAGTCTTATCTCCCTGCTCTGTTTCTATAATTCACACCTTGACCGACCCGGTTGGTCCATCTGGACCAGAACCTCCATCATCATCAACAGCATCCTGGATCCAGAGGGAGAATCTGATTGATCTGCAAACAGCAGCAGCTGAGTCTGTATTACTTCCAAGGCCAAAGCTGTTCCTCTCACTGGTAGCTAACTGGATGCAGTGTTAGCAAACCATGGCAGCTTTGAAAGCTTCATCTAATGCAACACAGTCAGGATGAAACATTACTGATTCATCAACTGATACGTTTTCCACCGTTGGTTGATATCCAAGCAGGAAAGGCCAGAAACCAGTCTGACTAAGCTCTAAAAACAGCAGCTTAAAGGTTCAGGATGTTTCCTCATGTTCTCCACTGAGGAACCCACTGTTTATGCAGCCTGTAGATCAGATGGCAGATAACGGATCTAGAAACAGATTGTCTGCGTTCTAATTTAGGGGCTGCGTCCTCCAAAGATTGGCAGGATGATTCCGTTATAGCGCGGCGCTATATTCAGATTGGTAGACTCCTCGTTAGGCCATAAATGCCTCCTTCTTTTGATCCGCTGGATCCTCCGTAGCCTTGGGTATCCCAGGATTCATTGGGAGTCCAAGCAAGCAGCTGCTTCCTGCTGAGAGGAAATGGCGCCAAACAGTGGTGAATATTGGAAGTTCAGTTTAATATAATCCAGTCTGTGAATAGTTCCGTCTGAAGTTAGTAACAGTTAGTGATGAGATGATCCCAGGCTTCCAGGCGCATGTCGGGTAATGGAGGGGGCGTTTCACCGAAGCGCGTGTCGGGTAATGGAGGGGGCGTTTCACTGAAGCGCGTGTCGGGTAATGGAGGGGGCGTTTCACTGAAGCGCGTGTCGGGTAATGGAGGGGGCGTTTCACTGAAGCGCGTGTCGGGTAGTGGAGGGGGCGTTTCACTGAAGAGCGTGTCGGGTAATGGAGGGGGCGTTTCATTCATGAGGCGTGATTGATTTAGGGGAGGGGCCTAAATTGATGCAGCCTCACTATCCTGATAACATGTGACCGTTTCAGGAAGTGGTTCAGAAAGCGCAAGAGTTGGAGAGGCATTTAAAGAGCTGCACACTGCTGGTCAGCAGCCTCACTGCCAGCAGACATTAGTGTTCAGCAGCAGCTGCACACTGCTGGTCAGCAGCCTCACTGCCAACAGACATTAGTGTTCAGCAGCAGCTGCACACTGCTGGTCAGCAGCCTCACTGCCAGCAGACATTAGTGTTCAGCAGCAGCTGCACACTGCTGGTCAGCAGCATCCAGACTCTGATCATCTGCAGAACCTTTCTGTTACCTTCTGCTCTCATCTGCTTCTGACCTTCAGCTTCCTGCTCAATCCTTCTAGAAGGTGATGAAGAGCTGATGATGATGATGGTGATGATGATGATGATGATGAAGATGATGAAGATGATGTCTCTACAGCTCATCTTTCTCTCTATTCTTCTCTCAGAGTATGTGGTGGAGGTGGAGGAGGGGGCGGAGTCTGTCCTGCTGCCATTCAAGACAACACCTGATCTGCCAGGAGATGCTAGAGTGGAGTGGAAGGACAGAGATGGCAGGAAGGTCCATGTGTATAAGAACGGTTCTGATCAGCCTGAAAAACAGGAGCAGATCTATAAAGACAGAACCAGGATGAATGAAGACTCACTGAGGACTGGAGACCTCAGCCTGACTCTGAGACGACCAACATGGAGAGACAACGGAGAGTACAGATGTTTAGTCAGGATGGAGGGAAAAAAGAGAGAACTTTTCCCTTTTAGAGGGAAAACAGTTCATCTGAAAGTTAAAGGTTTGATTCTCTGTCTCTCTCTCTGACTGTCTTCTGTCTCTCTGACTGTCTCCTGTCTCTCTGACTGTCTTCTGTCTCTCTGACTGTCTTCTCTCTCTCTGACTGTCTTCTGTCTCCTCAGCAGGGACAGTCCAGGTCCAACCAGAGGACACCAGGACCAGGACCAGCTCTGTTGATCCGACTCCTCTGCTGGCTGATCAATCAGTCTGATCGTTCTGTTGATCCATCTTTGATCTTTGATCCAATCTGACTTTGGACCAGAGAGAAGATCTCAGTGAAGGTTTTGATGGACCAAAGAGGACAATGGATCTATGGAACCATCAGCCTGGATGTTGGACCACATCCCAACCAGACTCTCATGGACTCTATGGACCCTAAAGTCGACCCGTTCAGAACCAGAATGTCTTCATGTTCAGAGAAATGATCAGAATATCTTCAGCCGTTAGAGAGGAATCAATCAAAGCTTTTATTTTGAAGGGTCTCTGTCCAACAGGAGAATCAAGCTTCTTTAAGGTCAGACTACACGTGTTGTTTGCCACCAGAACCACCTGAAAAGTTCTGACCCAGAATGGGAGGATTAAAGGAATCATTAGCTGCTGTTTTCCTGAACTGATCCTCCTGAAATGGACTTTAGATCCAGTTTAATCAGATTAGAAGAAGGAAATATTCCCAATAATCCTCTGGTTGGTACCAGCAGAACCGGATCTGTGTGGAGCTGCTTCCTGTTCACATTGTTCCAGATGTATTCAAATAGATCCTCAGAAATCCCATTTCCAGAAATGTTCAATTCAATGATGCTGGACTCTATGTGGGCCACCTTAGAACATCCAGACTGGTTCTGATCCAATCCGCTGAGATCTTTGTTCTCTAAAGTAAAGAAAAATGAGTTTATTAAAGCCTTTAAAACATCTGTCTGATAACTGGATTCTGTTTAAGCAATAATATAGATTCAGATAGAAAATGTCTATAGAAGTGAAGCTTCTAGAGTTTGTTAATAAGGTTACAGCAGATAATAAAAACATCTACTGGTTTATTTCTAGACGTGTTGAAGGCATTTTACAGTTAATTCTAAAAATCATTTTAACTAAATTAAATAAATACTGTTTAGAAAATGTCTAGAAATGGCTGCAGACTTACCTTCATAAACAAGAACTAAATGTTTCTATGAATAATCAGACTTCTAGCAGAGCAGATCTAGAATGTGGGGTTCCTCAGGGCTCCATTTAGGGAACTCTTTTATTTTAAATCAATGATTTAATGAATGTCTGTAAAACTTTCTGCCTCTTCTATTTGCAGACGATTCCTTTATTCTGGTTCTGATCCAGACGGCGCCATCAGAGAAGCAGATGAAGAGTCGTCTCATTTTTCTAAATGCTTTAAGAATAACGAACTTTGACTTAATGTTCAAAAAACGGACTTAAAATGATTTATTGATGATTCAGAATTAATCAGGCGCCTCAAAGCAAGTTCTCAGGAGTTATTGATGAACACCATGAACTATAGTCTGCAGAAAGACCATGGAATATAGAGATATTTAAGTAGATGTTGAGTTTCTATCATAGATTAATCTATCCATATAGAATATATTGCAGTAGAGTTTGAGGAGCTACATGTCAATTATTCATTAGATTCTTATAATTCTAGAGAAATGTTTACGTTTCAAACAGACTTTCTTCATCTGCTTCTCTTTAAACAAACTAAAACATTTTGACAATATTTACTGTAAACATTTAATGTTTATGAATTCTGTTGATTTATTTACTGATTTGCTTAGTTTTCCATAGCTTAGCTTAGCTGAGGTGGCTAATAAGAGCCTGAGGTCTTAACTTTTATTCTGTCTGATGATTCTGATGTTTGATGATTAGCTGTCAACCTGATTGATGATTTTAATGATTTTTCTGCTCATTGCTTCTGATGTTTTATCATTTAAAGATCTTTGAATCTTCTTGCTGTTGAAATGTTCTATTCTAATAAATCTATACTGACTTCCTGTCCAACTGTGTGGTTCTTCCAGTGGATCCAGGATGTGATCCAGGTTCTTCTAACAGAAGATCTTTGAGGATCAGCAGGTCCAGGAGAAATCCTGGAACATCCTAAAGATCTGACCCAGATTAAAGTTCAGACCTTAGCAGATCCATCAGCTGGTCGCTGAAATCAGAGCCCAAGTCTGAATGAAGTGGACCAGAGGAGCAGAACCTCAGCTGTTAGAGCAGAACCCAAACAGAGAGGATCAGATCAGGGCTCCGTTTCACAAAGCAGGTTTACGAAAAAATCTGAGTTTTCTAAACCTGAAAACAGGAAAACTCTGAGTTTCCGTTTCACAGAGAGATTTTCCTCAGCCTCTGTATCTGTTGCCATAGTAACATCCTCCCAGAGCTCCTTACAGCCAATCACGCTGTTTTATTTCCTGATTTAGTCAGATTATTGTCGTAGTTCATAAAAAGAATCATTCACTGGGTCTGTTAGTCACATTAGGTTTTAGAAACAAACATTGCATGTCCGTCTGATGAGGATCTAATTAAAGAATGATCGGCATTCACAGAGAATGAAATATTTATAGGGAGAGGATTCTACCACTCAGTGAGAGGATAGGAGATTAGTTTAATATGAGCAACATGCAGATCATTTTATTTATTCATTTTTACAGTACAAGAAGAATTAATGAAATAATTTTAAGAATAGACATAAATAGATTAATCGATTCATGGGGAGTAAAGGAATTACTTTAGGATTAGGATTGACTGGAGGATAACAACCTACCGAGCCTACTGCCACAATCTGAAGCCGTTCAATGAGACTGATAACCACTAATAACGACCATTTATTGGGACGATAACATCTGAATCTGCTGCAAACAGACGCTGAGTATTTACTGTGTGATAGAAGCCAGAATCAATCTGAACCCCAGGAGATGATGGGGTTCCATCTATTAGAACCTTTTATTCTTCATCCTCACCTGCTGCCAGGTGATTTCACCTAAATAGATACTTTGATCTATTAACATTAGAGATATGATCCCCCCCCCACAGGCTCCCCTCAGGGCTGCGTCCTGAGCCCCCTGCCGTTCACCCTGATGACACACGACTGCGTCCCCAGGTTCACCACCGATCACATGGTGAAGTTTGCAGACGACACCGACACGGTGGTGGGCCTCATCAGAGGCGACACCCACCTGGACTACAGAGAGGAGGTGGAGCAGCTGGTGGTGCAGAGATAACAGCCTGATCCTGAAGGTGGAGAAGACCAAGGAGATCATGGTGGACTTCAGGAAGAAGCTGCCTAACCACGCTCCTCTGCTCATCATCAACAGCTCAGCTGTAGAGGTGGTCAGCAGCACCACATTCACATCACAGAGCAGACATTCTCACCTGGACTGGAAACACCACCTCACTGGTCAGAAGGGCCCAGAAGCTTGGGACTTCCTGCCCCCCATCCTCCCCACTTCTTTCCAGAAGCACCATAGAGAGCGTTCAGAGCAGCTGTCTCTCACTGTGGTGTGGAGGCTGCAGCGCCTCAGATCTGGAAGAAGGTGAGAACAGCAGAGAGATCATGGGGGCTCCTCTTCCCTCCATTAAAGACATTTCATCCCAGCGCTTTCGCGTGTTCCCCGAGCCCGTGACATCATCCAATGACCCCTCACTTTTACCCCACCATGGACTGTTCTCCCTGCTGCCCTCTGGGAAGAGGCTTCCCAGCATTCAAATGCAGGACCAGTAGAGTTCTGCAGCAACTTCTTCCATACCACCATCACACGGATGAACTGATGAGGAAACTCTAAATCTCAGACTCTGCATCACACTGATGACACCAAACCAACAATACTGCAGATTTGCACCATATATTAATGTGAGTTAAACTTCCAGTTCAATGCAGGGTTTTTCTTCACCATGTTTTTTCTCCTACACTTTTTACATTTAATCACTGCTGCACTTTATGAATGAAAATGTTCATTTACTGTCTGAAAAGCTGTGCTAAACAAAATTTCATTTTGAATACATTGTGCATACAAAATGACAATAAAAGTTGTCTAATATTATGGCGGTGACAATAGACTATGGCAAGCTGTTTTGATATGTATTAGTTTTGCTGAATATGTATTCCTGATATCTGAAAAACATTTGTTGAGCCATAAACATGATCACTGTAGAAGAGGATGCAGCAACCCCCTATCAGCCAACTGGCTTCACAGGACCCCTACCACAAGGGTGTGCTTTGGCCCCCCCACAGAGCTGAAAACAGTAAAAAAAAAACTCTCTTCTCTCTTTTTCCCTGAAGCTGCCCGGTGGTTCACATTGGAAGAGAACAAAACCATGGCTGCAGGCCCAAAAGGCCCAGATCTGCAGAATGACCAAAGATAAGTCATGATGGTTGACATTTTAGAACCAAACTGCTGCAAAATATACTTTTTGCAACATGTTTCTCTGGGTTTCAGAACTTACAGAGCTGGACTGAAAGAGAAAGTCTCCTTAAGAAGCCGTTACCTTAGTGTGAGCCACATGGGACAAGAAAACCCCCGTTTGCTTTTAGCCTGCCTTGCTGAGCTGCTGCTGGATGAAAACCGTTAGGTTCAGAAAATGTAGGTTTTGTAAAAGAAGAAACTGAGTCTACACAGGAAAGAGATTCAAGCAACTTCTGCAGGAGGGGAAAGAAAAAGCCCAACCTAACTTTAAGCTTCCTTTCTCCAAATCCTCTCCTGCAGCCGTCTTTTATTAACAGAACATAACACACGTTTACAAAACAGTATTTGTTCTGACAGAACAAATGATCAGTTCATAAAGACAGGATGCTCCATCAGAATGACAAGGCAGGATGGTCTGATTGAATCACAAGACACAGTGGAGCATCTCCTTGCACAAATGTTTCATAAGCACACATTAATTTTATAATCATCATCAAATAAACCTAACATTTCCCTCCTGTTGTGCATATAAACATCAGCACATAGCACATCAAGAAAGATTTTTACTACACACATCGTAAATGCATTGCAGATAGGGAATTCAGTAATCAAAGATCAATATGCAGAAAACAAAAATATGAAAAGGATTAAAATGTAAAACTTAAGCAAAAATGTAAGATTTATCAAGAATGTAAAAAGCTTCAAAAATCTGTCCCTTGAGTAGGCAAAACCTCTCCAATAGAGGAAAATTCCTACCCGATCCTTCCCTCGGAAGCGATCTTCATCCCTGTAACAGATTACACAGTTGCAAATCATCCGTATCCTCACAAGCATCTTGGTGTACTTGAACATAAGTAACAGCTGAATAGTGGATTAGAGTGGATCCTATCATTCTCTGAATCATTGACTGTAGACATGGTATTAAGCAACAAATAAAAAGGAAAGATATTAACTGGTAATGCAAGCTCTTTTGTTTTTACATTAAAGTTGGTTTTCATGTCTTGTTTTTCTGATTTGAAGTTGTTTGCTTCTCTTGTTGGCAGGATTTAGTTTGGGTTTGCTGTGTTGCATGTTTTCTTCTTATTTTGTTTTGGTTCTGAGGTGACGTTATCACATGCACCCGGAGACCCCGTGTCGGCAGCCTTTCTCCATTGGCTGAGCAGTATACGGACGGTGGTGTAGTAATAAAGGGCAGCTATGCAGTTGAAGAAAGAAAGCCGGACAGATGCCTGCGGGGGAAAGGGCTTTCTGCAGACCGGAGAGAGGACCGTTACCCAGTGAGACCCAGCGCAGGGTGATGTTGAGAGAGAACGGCCAATTCGTGTTGGAGAGAGTGAGAGAGAAGATGGCCCGGCGTGTTGGAGAGACAGAACGGCCCATCGTATTGGAGAGTGTTGGAGTTTTAATCAGAGAAATGTGAGTTTAAAGATTAAAGAGAAAATGATCAACACAGGAACAGGAGTTTTGTGGCGTCAGTGTGTGGGATGCCAGCCAGATATTCTTCAGCTTGTATGGGGACATCACAGCTTCTCCCACAACTCCCTTCAATGGCATAGCTTTTATTAACAGTTTACAACATCAAACAGAGGCTGGCCTAAACAGAAAAACCAGTAATTAGTCATTGTCTGGGAGGATGCAGGTAACAAGATAGTGTGAATTGACCAACTGGCTGGATGGAATTTTTACAGGTGTGATTCTGCCTCATGACCTACAGGAGGTCATAAAAGTTTATGACCCTTCTGGTTGAAACAGCTGATAGTTATCACTCTAACAGAGAGACAGAGAGAGAACCCGGCGTGTTGGAGAGAGAGGAGTGAGAACGGCCTGGCGTGTTGGAGAGAGGACTGCATGCTCCATTCGTGCCAGCTAAGAATACACCCCTTTTTACAGACTGTCCACTGACTCTGCTGTTCCTGACTACCCTGCATTTTTTAAAATCTTTTTATCTTTTAACTTATTTTATTTATCAAACTTTTTTAAGTGAACTCTTTTTAAAAAAAGAAAAATCGATGATTGAACTTTTAAATCTAATAAAAATTTTTAAGGCTCTGCTCACAATCGCCGCAGTCTCTTTTAGTTTGTTTTTGGATGACCACACCTCTCCGGGGTGCCACATGAGGAACAATCCTACAAATGGTAAAGCTATCTTCATCAGCACCTGCCACCATGATCCCATGGTGAACCAACTTGATGCATGAGTGCTGGACTTGCACTGGTGGCGTCAGGCAGTCTTGTTCAAAGCATCAGTTTTCCCATCTTCACCAGTTCCTCCAAGGAAGCGCCCACTAACCAGGACTCTAAGAGACTGGATTAGGTTGGTTTCTTCATTCCAGCGTTGAGATGAAAAGCTCTAAATTGTAGCAAGGAGAAGTTCGGTTTTACACTTTAAGCCCATTTTTCTGTAGTGTCAAGATTCTCTGACTCCGGCGTCGAGAATCAAAATCACCTTTGAGTATTCCATTTTCCAGGAGTTTTTTTAAAGTGTTTAACAGAACGTTAGCTCAGGCGTGGGAGTACACGAAGTGGCAAAAGCTACAACTGTGTAAACTGGCCCCATTTCCGTTTCGATTGGCAGCGGAATATTGACTATTCAACAGAACTCAATGGGATTTAAAAATGCTAAATAAAACACTACAGGAGCGTTTTTCTTTACACGAAACTTTCTGGGCGGTCAGTTGAACGGCGCTGAAGAACACCGGTGAGTAGCATATTAAAAAAAGAGCGTTTAAGGTTGTTTAAAGGACATTATCGGACATGCTCTATGCAAGCCATTCTAAAGCAGCCAGGGGTGGATTCTAAATGAGCAAAAGCTGAGAGCAGGACCAATTGTCAAAGGGTATTGGTGTGTGATCATTGGTTTCAGTATCCTGGACACTACTGAGAAAATGAGACGGGTGTAAAAGCTCTAAATTGCCTTAACCCCTTTGTAGCTGGGCTTCACCACAGATCCCTACCTTAGTCGTGGGGTCCCTGTGAGGGTAACTGGGCTTCTCGTTGAGAAAAATCTTTAATCAGCTTACAATGACTCTGATGGATCCAAGTGTCTCTCTCCTGGATCTTCACAGCGGTTGGAGTTGCTAGTTGCACAATGTAGGGTCCTTCCCACCTTGGAGCCGCCCAATTTTTCCTCTTGATGATTTTTAATCAGCAATCAGTCTCCAGGCTTCAGGCCTTCCTGTGGGGAAACAAAAGGAGCTCTGGGCAGATTACATGTTCTTCGCAACATGTGAGACATGCTCTGCAAAACATTTTTAAAGTAGTTATTTAATCCTGCAGTTGGATTAAATACTTGTACTATACTCATTATCCCTCCTGTGGAGACATGGTAAACCCATGGCTCAAAATAGTTGCTGCTTTCGATCAGAATCAGAATCAGAAAAACTTTAATAATCCCATAGGAAATTACTTTTTGTTACACGCTCAGTTACAGTTATATATATATATATATATATATATATATATATATATATATATATATATATATATATATATATATATATATATATATATATGCACTACACAATATAATAAAGATAAAAAATAAGAATATGGGGGAGCTACTGTTTCCAAGGGTCCCCTTTAACCCTTTAGAGTAGGACACTACAGGTTTGAGCTTATCACCATGAGGCTGTAACAACACAGAGGTCATATAACTTGCTTAACCGTCAACTGTTTGGATGAACAGCTTTTGATAATTTTGTAGAGCTAAGACAGTTGCTAAGAAAAGTTCTACTTTTAGCTTTGTGAATTGCTGTTCTGCTTCTGGGGTCCATTAGATTGGCTCTGATATAGCTATTGGTTTGTCATAAATAAAGCTTAAGAAAAGCTGAGTTTTTTTTATAATGTGGAATCTAAGCTCTGCAGTAATTGCACAATTCTAAAAAGACATTTGTTCTTTAGTTACTGGCTTATGCTCTTTTGCTATTACAGTTTTTCACTCTTCTTGTAGCTTTTTACCTTCTTCTGAAATAACATGGCCCAAACAGACTTGTTTCTGCACCCGCTAAAATTTTTATAACTGGTTTTATACTTTCCTTTGCTTCACATTTTAGCAGATATTGTTTTATCCTTGGCCTTTATTGCGATTTAGGAACTATTTTAACTGGATCTACAGTTGTCAACAGTCCTACATCAATTTTTCCTGTAGACCACAAAGCATTTGGAATATCTTTGAAATCATTTTTATCTGATTGTGATAGCAAAGAATGCTGAGTTATTTTAACACATGCTAAATCTTGAACCTGGGGTTTAACATCAAACTGAATTTTATAAGGCTGTTTCCATAGTTGGAACAGATAGACAAGGAGCAGAGACGATAAGCATGTTGCATAAAACACAGAAGGATTTAATTGAAACACCATTACATGTATTATTCATACAGTCTTCATTCCCCCCAGTGTGGGGAAAATTGCAATGCCTAATTTTTCCATCAAGTCTCACTTTAACAGATTAATGGGGTGAGTTGGTGATATTACTACAGAAACATGCAACCTTGCAACCTTTTTCCTGTTTGAAGGTCTTCTATTTCTATTGCCCTTGACATCCATTCCTAGGATGTTTGACCATTTGCTGATTTTACAAAAATTAGCATTTTAGATGGTTTTAGCATTTACATTATCTTTATTATAAGTATTACAGGCTCCTGAATCTCATATAAGTCTAACTGCCTGTCCATTAATTGCTAGAACTATTCATGTTTTTTCTTTTAATGCATTTAATATCCCCATGCTCCATACACATCTACTATTTTAATGGCTCCTGATCCCTATTTGCTCAAGCACCTAGTCACACCTCAGATGAAGAACTGCCCTGTGGACTCTTCCTTCCTGGTCTGCTTTACTGGTCTGGGCTGAAAGCCCCCTCAGCCCCTAGGACCGCCCCTGCATCCTTGATGCCTTTTGACATTTCACATGCTTTTGTTAGTGCAACAATCTCTGCAGCTTGAATAGAATATGATGATTTTGAGGCAGCACTGTAAAGGTTTTTTTTGATCATCTACAATTGCAATACCAACTAATTTCTTTCCGGAAGCTGACCCATCCACATACAAATTTTTATAACCCGCCTGTGGTTCATCTTTTCCCCTGGGTGGTTAGATCCAGGGAGTAAAATGTTTTTGGGAATGAGCCTGAATGTACAACATGCGTGTCAGCTGTCTCTAATTCTGGTGTAACTTCCCCTTGCAGCATAAAATCTGTACATCTTTTCACTCCCATCCCTTTGTCTGTAGGCACCAGAACTAATTGCAATTTCCTTAACAAATCTCTGCCTAATAGATTAACTGGACAGTCTGGGCTGAACACAAAATCAGCTTCCACTGTGAATCCCTCTTCATCAGTGACCAATTGTTTTTCAGAAATGCGCTGAACCACCATTCTCCCATCAGCAGAGGCTGTTGAGTATGATGCTTGCCACTATTGAATTTATGTTTGGCACTATTTTGTAGAGCGGAAGGTTACGCTTGTGTTCATAAAAAGCAATAAAGGCGGAGCCTCCTGTTTCTCTGCGTTCAGTCAGAGCTGGGCAGTGTGGCTACCAGTAAACCATATTAATGTTTCCTGTCTCCTATTTTTATCTGGGAAGTAAGTAAAAGCAGAGATGCAATCCGGTGCAGATGATGCAGAAGAACCCAGAGGTTCCCGTGGAAACGGTGGGAGAACCGCTGCAGAAGAGCCAACAGGTTATGGGCCCAGACAAGTTCCGAGTATGCCAGTACACGGAAGGGGATTGCCACCGCGGTTTGACGGAGACGAAGCCCGCTACCACATTTGGGAAGCAAGGTTTTTAGCATACTTAAAAACAATCGGTCTCAAAGAAGCTATCCTTGGAAGTGAGCCAACAGCGGGAGCCGATCAACAAGAGGCTACAGAGATCGGTAGGAGAAATGAACTGGCGTATGCAGAACTGTGTGGTTGTTTGGACGATAAAACGTTAACGCTCATCCTGTATGAGGCACCAGATGACGGCAAGAAAAGCCTAGAAATATTGAGACGCCATTTTGAGTCAGAAGAAAAGCCGCGAATTGTCGGGCTATACACAGAGCTCACCAATGTGCTAATGGCTGAAGGGGAAGCATTAGCGGACTATCTAGCCCGTGTTGAAAAGATAGTGGCCGCATTAAACAGAGCTAAAGAGACCCTTAGTGATGCACTTCTGACAGCGATGGTGTTAAAAGGTCTCACGGATGAGTACAACCCATTTTCTGTGCATGTTACTCAGACAAGAGAAACGCTAACTTTCAACGAGTTCAAGGCGAGACTGAGGAGCTTTGAATGCACACTGCGTTACCGCAGCAGGCCCCGAACAGATGAAGTGATGACTGCAAATTATAAAGCGTCCAAGCCTAAGTTTAAAGAGAAGAAATATTTCAATGGAGAATGCTTTATTTGTGAGAAAATGGGACATAAAGCAAAAGACTGCAGAAATAAAGAGAAGAAAACTCATCGCAGGGGAACAAACGAACATAACAGTAACAAGGTGGCCGCCGTTACAGACACTGGACAACGGGCTGTTCGTGTCAAGGACAGACATAAAACCACGAATGAAGAAGAGGTGTTTGTGCTTCGGGTGAGTGAATGGCAACCCCACAACACGCAGCAGCAAGGTCTACTGGTGGACAGCGGTGCATCTGCCCACATCATGACTGATGAGAGTGTTTTCATCAATTTTGATGAGACTTTCCAGCCCAAGAACCACATCATGCAGCTGGCAGACGGGACCCGGATCACCGGCAGTGTCCTGAGGAAAGGAGATGCACAGATTAAGCTGACCGACTGCGACGGGGAAATAGTGAGTGTAAAACTGACAGGTGCACTCCTGATTCCAGGATACCCACAAAACATCTTATCGGTGGATGCAGCAACTTCAAAAGGAGCAAGATTCAACTTTGAGAAGAACAACAACAAAATGATCCTTCCTGATGGAACAATGTGTAAAATGAAGGTAAAAGACAGATTGTACTACTTAGACGTTATCACAGAGGATAATGTAAATGATGAGGACTCCTGCAATGTATCTTTGGATCTAAAAACATGGCATGAGATTATGGGTCATTGCAACTATGATGATATTGTGAAACTTGAAACAGTTGTAAATGGTATGAAAATCAAAGACAAGACCTCCAAACCCAACCAATGTGAAATTTGTCTACAGGGAAAATTTTCACAAAGCAGAAACAGGCAGAGTGATGTGAGGGCCAAAGAGCCATTAGAGCTAGTTCATACAGACCTGGGTGGACCTATTTCACCAGAGTCATTTGAAGGCTACAAGTATGCCATCACTTTTACTGATGATTTTTCTGGGGCTACTTATGTGTATTTTCTTAGGAACAAAAACAAGGCAGTTGAGGCAACTAAGCAGTTCTTTGCAGACACGGCGCCTTACGGTAAAGTAAAACGCCTCAGATCTGACAACGGGACAGAATTTGTGTCAGAGGAGTACCAGTCATTGTTGAGGGACAATGCTATCAAACATGAGAGGTCAGCCCCATACTCTCCCCACCAAAATGGGACTGCAGAGAGGAATTGGCGCACACTATTTGAAATGGTCCGATGCATGCTGATTGAGTCAGGTTTACCCAAAGAGCTGTGGCCTTATGCCGCCAGGACAGCTACAGTCATAAGGAACAGGTGCTACTGTAAGAGAACCGGGGAAACGCCTTATTTTCTTTTCACCAGAAAGAGGCCAGATCTGTCAAAGATGAAAAAGTTTGGTTCTGAATGTATGGTGTATGAGCAAAACAGAAAGAAGCTTGATCCTAAAGGCAAAATGGGAATTTTTGTTGGTTTTGATCGTCATTCACCTGCTTATTTGGTTTATTTTCCAGAAACGAAAAAGGTTCAGAAACACAGACTGGTCCACTTTATGGAAAAGAATGTGGCTGAGGGGCAGACACAGACTGACTGGGACCAACCGGAGGACAACTACATAGAGTGGGTAAATACACCTATTGAAAACAGTCAACCACTGACTGGAGCAACAGGACAGATGGACACAGACATTGAGAAAGAATCAGAAATGGACACAGGACCAACTACTGACACACAGACTACACGTACTACAGGTAGAGTCAGAAAGAAACCTAAGTACTTGGAGGACTATGAATGTACAGTACAGAACAGGGACTTAACCATTGACTACTGTTACAGAGTTACAGTTGGGTTACCACAGACCTATAAAGAAGCTTTGGAATCACCAAAATCTAAAATGTGGAAAAATGCGATGAAAGAAGAAATGACTTCATTTAAAGAAAACAACACCTTCTCACTTGTACCATTACCAGAGGGTAGACAGACAGTGGGGGGAAGGTGGGTATATGCTCTCAAGGAAGATGATAAAGGGAATGAGACATATAAAGCTAGATATGTAGCGAAGGGATACAGCCAGGTAGAAGGACTTGACTATTCAGAGACATTCTCTCCGACTGCCAACTTGACGTCACTACGTGTGTTGATGCAATTAGCTGCACAACATGACCTTACACTGAACCAGATGGACGTTAAAGCGGCATACTTACATGCACCCATTGACCATGAAATATACATGGATCAACCCGAAGGTTTCCAGGTGGAATCACAGAATGGTGTGCGACTTGTGTGTAAGTTGAACAAATCTATCTATGGACTCAAACAATCTGGGAGGAACTGGAACATGATGCTCCATGAGTTTCTGATATTGAATGAGTTTGTACAGAGCCAAGCTGACCATTGTATCTACACTAATTTTTCTGACAAAGGAAAAGTGATTTTATTAGTGTGGGTTGATGATATAGTTGTGGCTGCCAGCAATGAAATGTGTTTAAGAGAGGTCAAAGAGAAACTAAAAGGAAAGTTTAAAATGAAAGATCTTGGCCATCTCACACATTTTATCGGGATCGATTTCCTACAAAAGGAAGGCTTTATCAAAATGAAACAGTCCAAATATATTGAGAAGATACTGGAAAGGTTTGGTATGGCTGAGTGTAAACCCAGAGCCACTCCTAGTGAAATCAAATGTGATCTGGTTCCAGAAGGTGAACAAACTGATGCAAGAAAATACAGAGAAATGCTGGGCAGCCTCATCTACATCATGACCTGTACCAGGCCTGATATAAGCTGGATTGTAAGCAAACTGTCGCAACATATGTCTGATCCTAGAGAGAAACATATGACAGCTCTAAAACATGTGTACAGATACTTACAAGGGACTAAGAACTATGAGTTGTGTTATAAAAGGAGTGACACTGAACTAAAGCTGATAGGGTACTCTGATGCCGACTGGGCCAACGATGTTCTTGACAGAAAGAGCACTACAGGCTACTGTTTTAGTCTGAGTTCAAGTGGAGCTGTTATTTCATGGAAAACAAAGAAACAGCAAACAGTCTCATTATCAACATGTGAAGCTGAGTATGTAGCATTAGCTGCTACCATCCAAGAAGCGCTCTATCTATCCCAACTACTAAAGGACATGGACCACAGTTTTGAGCAAACTGTAAAGGTGTTTGAAGACAACCAAGGGACAATACGACTTGCTAAGAACCCTGTGAATCGCCAGAGGAGCAAGCACGTGGACATTAAATATCACTTCATAAGGTCAAATGTTTTGCTTGGTAAAATTGTTTTGGTTTATTGTCCAACAGAAAACATGGTTGCAGATGTGTTCACTAAATCTGCCACAAGAGCCAAGATTGAAAGGTTTTGTTATTATATGTTTGGAGAACAGTGTTATGGCTGAAATCTGTGGCGCCATCAAGTGGGGGTGTTGAGTATGATGCTTGCCACTATTGAATTTATGTTTGGCACTATTTTGTAGAGCGGAAGGTTACGCTTGTGTTCATAAAAAGCAATAAAGGCGGAGCCTCCTGTTTTCTCTGCGTTCAGTCAGAGCTGGGCAGTGTGGCTACCAGTAAACCATATTAATGTTTCCTGTCTCCTATTTTTATCTGGGAAGTAAGTAAAAGCAGAGATGCAATCCGGTGCAGATGATGCAGAAGAACCCAGAGGTTTCCGTGGAAACGGTGGGAGAACCGCTGCAGAAGAGCCAACAGAGGCTACTGTAATCCATTTTGGTCCCGGTTTAATCTGAGGTAATTTATCCCTCAGGACAGCTTTATCAGTGTCACACAGGAATTTTACTTTTACCCCTTGAATGTTTAAATGCCAGTATGGTTTTTCTGAGGTGTTTAATAAAGAAAAGAAAATTAGCTGTAGGTCCAGGACCTCCACTGGGTCCACAGTTAACTGAACTTCATAGCTTTTTCTATGTTTAGCTAGCACAATCCACTTATTTAACCCCTGTATTTTTTTTCCCTGTATGTAGCTTGCATGACTAAAGTAATTTTGTAGCGGGGTTATTTATTTTTAATGTATTTTTATGGCTTCGAATTTAATATTGTTGGAGAGTATGCAGGTACATTAGGAAGGCTGTCAGCTGGATCAGTGCTGCAGTCACTGCTCCCTCTAAACGGTGTTTCATTATCTTTTGGATGCACAAACAACTTAAAAGACCCACAAACATAACTTTAAAGATGGAAGCACATAACATTAAAAGACGGACAAACACAACATTAGATCTATTTATTTAATTTCTAATAATAACATTGTATCTACTTTGCGCATTTGAAGCTCATTTATTTATCTATCTATATATTTATTTATTTATTTATTTTATTTATTTATCTATTTTTGCACTAGTGCTTGTTTCTAGCCGGCACACAACATTTCTTCATTGATCTACTTCGACATACCATCTATTTCATACTTTTCCTTCCACTTCTACAAGTATTTTAAATTACTCGGATCAATCTGACACAAACTTTTCATCCTCTTTATGATCTTATCTATACTCTTTCCTGAACCCATCCTTTTTAATTCTTTTACCTCCCTGGCTCTCTTTAGTTATTTTATCCTTACGTTCTATTATTTTATGATTTTGGAATAGAGGCGTCCCTATTATTATTATTTTTTAATCCATATATTCAAGTGTTTATTTTTTGTGGGTGTGCAATAGAGGGCCTTGTTTTCTGTAGCTATACAGACTGGTAGGAATGGCGGTCAATGCTGCCCCTGTATCTAGTTTAAAGGAAACTACCGCCCCATTCAGTTTGATGTCCGAGTACCAGCCATTTCTGTCTGACTTCACCTCCCCTAAGAATAGACTGTCCTGATAGAATTCCCCTTCCCCGCATCTCGTGTACAGGCTGCTTAGACTTGCAGACAGCGGCAAAGTGTCCTCGTTTGTGACATTTCCTGCATTCAGCCTCTTTGGCAGGACAGTCTTTCCAATTGTGTGATGGGGCCCTTCCACATTTATACCAGGTGGACAACGTTGCATACCTGTTCGGTTTCAGTCGCTGTTGTGCACTGCCCTCTGTCTTGCGTGCGAGTGAAAGCGCATGCATCTCTTCACTGGGTTCCTTAATGGATACAGGGCCACTCACACTGCGCAGCCAACCCTGTTGTTGTATCACAGTTTCACTCTGTCTGACCCGTGTTACGGCTGTAGTCAGGGTCAGTTTTGCATCCATCTGCAACTTCTCAGAGAGCGTGGCATCTCTTATGCCGACAACTATGCGATCCCAGATCAGTTAATCTCTGATAGCCCTGAATTTGCCAAATAATGTTTTATTATTTACCTCATGGATTTGCATTGTGAATTGGTCTGAAAACATTCCAATTTCTCGAAATTTGTGAAAAGCTAATTTGATCATATTGCTAATTCTTCCAGATAAACACAAAAATCCATCTTAAACTGTAATCTGGTTTTAACCATGTTCCCCTTCCTCTTTGTACATAGTAGTTTAGTTTAGTTGAGTTTGACTTGGACCTGAATGTTTTTTTGTTAATAAACTTTTGTATTTTGATGAAAGTTGTGAATTTATTCCATGTATGTGCAGAATTATCTGTTTGACCATGATTAGAGCTCGAATCACTCTTACGATTGTTTTTCTAATTCCCTCAAATAGGGCGTGTTTTCATAAGCAATTTATGAAAGTCACAAATAATGTCTAATTAAAAAGGTTATTTACCATCCCTACTGGGTTGGGAAGTAAACTCATTTTATATATATATATATATATATATATTTTTTTCAAGCAAAATGTCTAGACATTAATTTCAGATTTCCATATTCCTATTGTTACTGGCCATCATTTGTATCATTTAGGCTATGAAGAAATGTTTTTCAGATATGAATGCATATACAGTCAAGCTGATAAAATGTTAAAATGGTCACTTAAAATGTGTAAACATTTCTAGATATATAAAACTTTATCTTTACTGGTATAATTTATATATTTTTTTAACTTTCTAAAATTCCGTTTCTGCTACAAAAATTTAATTTAGAATATGAATAATTACAGTTTAGTCTAGGAGTGTGAATTTGATCAGGAAGAATCTTATTTTAGTGATCTACAAATGAAACAACAGAGAGGAGAGTGCTTTTAATAAATGTTAAAACAGCCTGCCATAGCCCACTTCATATAAACTTATGCATTCATTCGAGCAACAATCTTGTCCTTCTCCATCTTCCTCTCCTTTGCAGCTGTAGCGCTATTTCTCTGTCTTTAAACACATTCTCCAATGTTTATAGTATTTCTACATTAAAATCTCCAGTTCCAGTGGGGTGAAATAGGCACTTCCTGTTGTCATGATGACTTGTTAAATCAGCACTCCACTGTTATTGGTTTTTCATACTTGTTACGCTCGTGTTCATCTCTGAGTGGACCTTCTTAGAGTTCACTGAACTAATTCATAGCAGCCACTGGCAAACCAAACACTGAGTTCCAGACTTTAGGCCAGATCAATTTAAAGTTGCGTAATTAAATTATTTAATGAAACAGACCCCAGGAAGCAGAGAGGTAGTTTAACACACATCTCTGCAGCTTCTCTACTGTTACCCACTCTTTACTCCATCCAGACAGTGTCTTGCCAATCGGCCAAAATCTGATAAATTAGCAAAGATTCCCAAAGGAGTAAATCATGATAACCTTTAAAGCTACAGTGTGTAATAATTACAGGGATATACAGTCAGAAATGTAATATATTATACATAACTATGTTATTTATCATCATCTACCAGCTCAGCCTCTTAACCTTAATATTTCGCGTTGCCTTAGAATTCGATTATTTATAATTACATAGGAGCCGGTCTCTCGCAGCCATGGAGGCCCAGACATCTTTGCTTCATAGTGACGGCCAGCAGAGCCAACAAACTAGCGATTGCAGAAGAAAGCCCATACAGCTCGAAAGTAACTCACGACAACTTGAGAGAGATGAACTGAGACGGTACTGGAAATCACATACCCTCAGCCACAGACTAATGAAATTCTATCTGTAAAATTATCTATGCTAAACATAAACCTCGTCGCACTTGAGAAGGTAGGTGATCACGGATGTGCGTGGAAGACATTTTGTCCCGTAACGCTTCGCCCGTACTGTTGGGGGGAGAAGCGGTGGGGGGGAGATGTTCATGTTGCTGCTGTCTGGACGTTAGATGTCACTAAAAATTACACACTGTAGCTTTAACTAAAATAAAAAATAACTCCAATTGGGGAAAAAGTAAAAAAAATTAAATGTGGTCTTTTCAACATAAAGGATTTCTTTCCTCTAAAAGTTAATGACTTGATTTGTGATAATCACATTGACTTGTTTTTGCCTTACAGAAACCTGGCTGCAGCAGAGGATTATGTGAGCATAAATGAGCAACTCCTTCAAGCTATTTAAATTTTCACATACCAGAAGTTCTGGGCCAGAGATTATTAAATACTGACAGGGTCATCATAGGTAGGGGAGGAGATTTTAACATCCATACTGACATTGAAGGCAAATTTAGCAGCTTTTAATGCTATCTTAGACACTATTGGCTTTTGTTCAAAATGTGAATAGTCCACACATTCTCATCTTCATACTTTGGATCTTGTGCTTTGACATACGACATAGAATGTGAAGAAATAACAGTATTTGCTCACAACCCTGTCCTCTCCTGACCACTTTCTAATAACCTTCAGGATTACTTTAACAGAGTTCTCCCCCCTGAAAGAAGGTTCCATTTTAGTAGATCTTTATCAGATAGTGCAGTCATAAATTTTAAAGAATCTGCTTCACTTTCTCTCTCCTCTGTGTCGCTGAGCAGTGCTGCAGGGGGTGTAAAAGCTTAGCTTATTCCCCTTCACCAGGTTGATGATTTTGTTGGTGGGGTTTGCTGGTTCTCTGCATACTGCCTTGAACAACGTAGCTGCAAAAATGAAAACAGTTAAAATAGAAAGCTTGCTCCTTGGTTTAATGCAGAGCTGCGTTACTTTGAAGCAAAATGCTAGGAAACTGGAGAAAAATATCGCTCCACAGGCCTGCGGGAGTCCTTCCTAGTCTGGAAAAATGGTTTACTGCTGTATAAAGAGGACCCTTTGTAAAGCAAGAGCAGCATATACTTCTCCTCATTAATAGAGGAGAATAAGAATAATCGAGTTCTTTTTAATCCAGTTGCCAAAACTCACCCAGAGCCATAGCTCCTGTTAAACCGTCCATTCCACCTGCTCTTACTTTGCTAATGATTTTATTAAGTTCTTTTTATAAATAAGATAAATAAAATAAGCAGAGTTCTGATTAATATTAAAAACAGATGTATATCCAGGAGGAGCCTGTCCTCGAAGTCAATGACTGGATGCAATTAGCTGTTTTTCCTTGATAGAAACTTTTCAACCTTAATTTTACCAAACGATCTGAATAAACAGTCTGTGTAAAGCATGATTTGTTCATTTCTGCTTTAGAAATAAACAGATGAAGAGTAAACGGCTGATTTATTGTCAGAACCAAATATATCAGGGTTTCAGACACAAACTCCTGCAAAGCTGAGGAAATTAACATTTAGATTTCAGGTCCAACTGAGGAGGAGGTTAAGACTTCAGTCAGTGCTGCAAACACACAAACAAACAACCCTTTCCACGCTGACAACAACAGTTCATGCTGTAATAGATCCAAGGTGTCCATCCTCAGAACATCTCTGCTTCTCCGTGTTTCTCCACTTCTTGATTCATAGAGAAGATCACTGAGCTCCACTGAAACATTCAGACCATTGGTTCTGTCTGGAACTGAGCTGGTCTGCTCAGCCTCCCAGCCTCTCACTGATCCAGACAGACTGGGAGGCCTGGTGGAGCCATGCAGACGTTTCCTGGAGCTCTGATTGGAGCTCAGCAGCCTGTCATTAGAAACGTCACTAAAGGAATCCAAACGTGGAGCCAGGAGTTAATCTGATGGACCATCTGCTCTCTGAGAGCCTCCAGCCAGCAGATGGTCCTGGTTCTACAGTCAGAGAGCAGATGGGTTCACCTCCTGGAGGAGGAGCACCACCTTAGTGGGCGGAGCTTATCAAGCTGCAGACAAACAGTCCACAGAGGGATGATGAGTTGGAGGAAGGAGAGACATCTCTGAGTCCATCTGTCCATCATCCCCTGTCTGTCCTCTGTCCCTCCTGCATCCCTCTGTCCTCCTGTCGTCTCTCTCTAGAGGCTCTATGTGGTCAGTCCTCTCCTCTCCAGCTCCCTCGTCTGTTTCAGCTCCTTAATCCTGCAGAAGAACATCAGACATGAGAAGCAGGAAGTGATGCTGAGGAGGAAGAGTCTCCTCGCTGCCCCTCCCTTACCTGTGTCTGCAGCGCCGCAGGAACCTCATGATCTTCCTGGCTGCCTGGTCCTGCTTCTTAGTCAGGAACGACCCCCTGGTGGACAAACAACCAATACCTGATGATCAGCTGAGGAACAACTTCTCCATGACAACACACAGACTACAGCAGGAGGGAGCAGGTTACCAAGGAGACGATCAGAGATCATCTGAGCCTAAAGTTTCCTTAGACTTGGTTCAGACTGAGTCCATCAAGTCCATGAAGGTCTATCAACCCATTCACTGATGGAAGCATTCATTTTTCTGTAATACTAGGAGATGGTGTTAATGTTGGTCCTGTTGAATAGGCCAGGTTTCCATGGTGACTATCTACAAATCATTAGGGAGTCAAGAGTTCCCTTCCTCTCCTCCATCCTGCTGGTCCATAAGTGGAACAAAGACATAAGGCTGCGCTTTGCTATGAGCTAAAACCTCAAATATACCTATACAATCTGGAAGAGTCGTGCTGAAAGCCCTAAATGTTCCCTTCAGGCATGCGCAGTTCCAGTAATTATACCAACAGAGTCACAACTGTGACACCAGATAACCATTCAGAAGCTCCAAAGCCTGGTCTCATCCTTGCCTCTGTTCCTACAGAATCTTCTCTTAAAGCAAGGATTCTGAGTGACAGTGGCTCTGGTTGTCATCTGGGATTCATAGAACCGTAGTTACATACGTAACTTTCTTTCTATTTCATCCCTACTGACCACCAGAGGGCGGTGCTGAAACCACTGAATGACTAATGCCAACGATGTCACAAGGAATCCTGAGCACATACCTCACTGAGAAGGCCCAGCAGAACCTTGTAAAAGGACCTGACCCAGTGGATGAGGGTCAGCCACATTGACACTGTAGAACCTTGTGAAGGTGGTTGTGGAAGACCATGAAGCAGCAACACATAGTGCTTCCAGCGGGACCCCTCTTAAAGCCACAGAGGAAGCGGAAATGCTCCTGGTGGAATGTGCCCTCACACTGACTGGCACAGAGCCGCGAGAACCAATGGCAGTTCCCAAACTGGCACTCGTGAAACCGGCTGCGGGTGAAACCTACGAGCAACGCGCAGAAAAAGAGACACCGGTTCATGGCGCCCTACTGTAGGGTCATCAACAGATATGTGATGACATGAGATCGCTGCAACATACACCTTAAGGCAGCCTTTATCAAGAAGAGACTGGAGTAACTCCAGATTAGTGGGCACCGAGCAGGAAACTGGGTTCTTATTGCGGGCAGAGCACCACTGAGAAAAGAGACGCCATCTTTTATCATACTGCAGCCGAGTGGAGGGCACCCTAGCACTCAATATGGTGTGTCTGATAGTGCCTGAACACCAAGTCAGCCCTCCAGGGCCATGCCCATAGCTGGAGATGTTGAGGGTTGGGGTGCCATATTTGTCCCCCAAATTGAGACAGCAGATCCCTCTTTGCTGGAAGACGCCATGGAGTACTGAGACACAGATTACAAAGCAGCGGGAACCATGGCCATGCTTAGTTCCAAATCATGCACACTACGTCGCCATGAAGAGACCACTCTCCTGGAGCAGATGCCTGGGGGGATAGAGTCTGCAACCTGTTTCCGCCATCCTGGCAGATATGCTGCGTGCAGGGTGGACAGACCAGGAGACACCCATTCCAGGAGATACCTGGATACCATCAGGAGACGTGCCGACCTGGTGCCTCCTAGTGCCTTTGCGCATGGCACCTGAAGGCCATCTGTACAGCTCGCAGCTCGATCTGTGCACAGCCCTTGGATCTGAGAGATCCCAAAATGCTCTGTGTTGCCACATGGCACCCCAGCCAATGGGGCTGGCATCTGTGGTGACCACTTTGACTCACCACCAAACCCATTGGAACACCATTGTACAAAAGAGTCCCGTCTCGCCAAGGAGCTAGGGGACAAAGTCATATCCTCGTCACCATGAGCCTGTGATGCCTGTGCAGACTGGCGTCTAGGCGAAAGCTGCTGAGCCACCGCTGCAAAGGATGCAGAAGTAGGAAACCTAAGAGCACAACATGAGTGACTGATGTCATTGTGTCAGCCATTGTGTCCTCTGCGGTCTAAATGGGGCAAAAACCACCCATCGTCATACCTGGAGCCTGTAGCCATTGGTGAGGGTGGCAACCACACATAGATATACAGTATGAGCAACCCAGAAATCAGCTGCTGATGGGGAAAAATATCCGACGGTTAGAGGAGACAAGCAAGCCAGACCTGTCTATGAACTTGGACAAGGAAAGACATGACACGGCCAAGCTCTCTGGTCATCAGGCAAAGGTCTGCAACGTTGCGTCGCGTTACTAAAACCAACTGTCGCAGTAGCACTGCCAGCATCCTGAACAGACGCAGAAAGTGCAAACATGAGGTGCGCAAGGGTTTTTCCAAGGCGGCCAGCATGTGATCCTGCATTGTATGTTTTACACAGGAGGTCATCTGTGACCCGACACTGACTCCGCAGGCACCTCACATCAAGACCCAGGGCTTCTTCCGGTTGACCCAATGAGCGAAGTGACAGCTCGTTCAACTGCTGGCATACGGCCCAGGCCCGCCTTCACTGACTCGTGCATGGCAGCTAACACCCAATCGTCTGAGGAGAGACATGATAATGCTCTTAATTCCCACTAACAGGCATGCAACTCCTTCAGGTACTCCTCTGATGGAGGTACAGAAAAGGGATTAGGAGCCCGTCTGCATTTGAAAAATGCACTCCTGGAGTCAGATACCACACCTTGTGGGAGTTGCAGCTGCTTAGGGGCCATAGACATGACCTCCCGCACGGAACAGTCACTGGCCTCTCCAACTGTACTCTGAGATGAAAACAAACCCCTCTCAGAGGCTTGAAAGATCTTTGCGTCCTTCTCAGCTTTAATATGAGAAGAATCCGCCAGAGATAAGACGTCATCCTCCACAACCAGTTCGGACATGGGTGGGGAAGAGATCCCAGCCACTGGAAGCAAGCCAACTCCGCCGACAACTGCTCCACCCAAGTGGACATGCCCTGATCAAGTTTGGTCCGCTTCCTTAGTGAGATGGTCACCAAGACCGCGGTCCCACCACGGTGCTTAGAATGCTTGGGGGAAGCCAACTGCCCAAAAGGCAGAAGGTCAGATCCCTCCTGGGGGCACAACTAGGCCAAACAAGCAACCCTCACTGCATGGGGCATGACATTACAGTTCATGGAGGAGTGCGCAGAGCGCGCCACACAAGGTGCTCACGTCCAAGGCAGGTAGGGGACAGGTCTTGGCCATCCTCTGCCTGGAGGGCAGCCCCACAATCCCTGCAGCAGTGGGAGCCATCCTTGTCGAAGGTCGACAAAGCTCAGCCCAATTAAAAAAGGAAAATGAACACCCCAATAGGTCGCCCTTTCTCCATCACAACCTTTACAGACTTCAGTCATTTAGGAACGTCTGCTGATGATGGTGACCAGAAAAGAAGGAAACAACTTTCACCATATGTTGGATAAAAAAGTAGGAAATCTTCTGCTGTGTCTTGAAAACGCCAACCAGCAGATGGTGTGAGATGTATATTTCTTCCATCTTAAGTTGCATCAGTTATTGGATTACTGATGACTGAACTAACCATCAGAATAACAGGATCCTCCATCACTAAAATAATGTTTTATGATCAAGCCTGCAGTCTGGAGGATCGGGTGCTAATCTAAAATGTTTCACTCCATTTGACTCCCAGCTAACTCCGGTTCTTCCTGATAGTGACCCTGCTCCCCGACAGAGACCCTTGTTCCTCCTGACAGTGACCCTGGTCCCAAACAGTGACCCTGCTCCCCAACAGTGACCCTGGTTCTTTACAGCGACCCTGGTTCCTCACAGCGACCCGGGTTCCTCCTGACAGTGACCCTTTTGTCAGACAGTGACCCTGATTCCTCCTGACAGTGACCCTGGTTCCTCCTGACAGTGACCCTGGTTCCTCCTGACAGTGACCCTGGTTCCTCCTGATAGTGACCCTGGTTCCTCCTGACAGTGACCCTGGTTCCTCCTGACAGTGACCCTGGTTCCTCCTGACAGTGACCCTGGTTCCTCCTGACAGTGACCCTGGTTCCTCCTGATAGTGACCCTGGTTCCTCCTGACAGTGACCCTGGTTCCTCCTGACAGTGACCCTGGTTACTCCTGACAGTGACCCTGGTTCCTCCTGATAGTGAACCTGGTTCCTCCTGATAGTGAACCTGGTTCCTCCTGACAGTGACCCTGGTTCCTCCTGACAGTGACCCTGGTTCCTCCTGATAGTGATCCTGGTTCCCTCAGACAGTGATCCTGGTTCCCTCAGACAGTGACCCTGGTTCCTCCTGATAGTGACCCTGGTTCCTGATAGTGACCCTGATTCCTCCTGACAGTGACCCTGGTTCCTCCTGATAGTGACCCTGATTCCTCCTGATAGTGACCCTGGTTCCTCCTGATAGTGACCCTGGTTACTCCTGATAGTGACCCTGGTTCCTCCTGATAGTGACCCTGGTTCCTCCTGATAGTGACCCTGGTTCCTCCTGATAGTGACCCTGGTTCCTGATAGTGACCCTGGTTCCTCCTGATAGTGACCCTGGTTCCTCCTGATAGTGACCCTGGTTCCTGATAGTGACCCTGGTTCCTCCTGACAGTGACCCTGGTTCCTCCTGATAGTGACCCTGGTTACTGACAGTGACCCTGGTTCCTCCTGACAGTGACCCTGGTTCCTCCTGATAGTGACCCTGGTTCCTGATAGTGACCCTGGTTCCTCCTGACAGTGACCCTGGTTCCTCCTGACATAGTGACCCTGGTTCCTCCTGATAGTGACCCTGGTTCCTCCTGATAGTGACCCTGGTTCCTGATAGTGACCCTGGTTCCTCCTGACAGTGACCCTGGTTCCTCCTGATAGTGACCCTGGTTCCTGATAGTGACCCTGGTTCCTCCTGACAGTGACCCTGGTTCCTCTGACAGTGACCCTGGTTACTGACAGTGACCCTGGTTCCTCCTGACAGTGACCCTGGTTCCTCCTGACAGTGACCCTGGTTCCTCCTGACAGTGACCCTGGTTCCAGACAGCGACCCTGGTCCGCAACAGAGACCCTGGTACCTTAGAGTGATCCTGCTCGGCCATTGGGTCTAGTCTCTGTCCCTGATGTGGATGTCTTACTTGATCTTGGGGTTGTGGGTGGCGCCCCCTCTGGGCGCCTGCTTCAGCTTCTCGTACTCCTTGTAGCTGCGGTAGTACTGCTGGATGAGGACGGCCGCTCGCCGGCTCTGCTGGAAACGTTTCTGCTCGTAGTAGGACCGGAACTTGGACTGGATCAAGATGGCCGCCTGGGTCATCTTCTTGTAGAGCGCGTACTGAGGGGGAGAGAGTCAGAGCGTTAAACAGAGCAGGTCAGCTAAACCCAGGGCTCAGTCCTCCTGATGGTTATAGTTCGGCTAGTTCGGTTTCCACCAGTCTAAACTGGTTTCATGGAGGTAATCTGACTAGCATCTCTGTCTCTAGGCAACCAGAAGCATCACACAGATACACTGACTACACAGCACTACATCTACAGCAGCTGGGTTACCTTCAGAGCTATCCATGTTAGCTATCCAGAGAGAGAAAGACAGCAGGTTAGTTCACTTAGTGAAGCCACAGCACACCATCACTCACGCACACCGACACTCACCTGTTTGTACTTCCTGTAGCATCTCTGGATGACGGCTGCCGCCATGTCCTGCTGCTCCTTCAGCCTGCGGCCCTGCAGCAAACATAGCAGTTATTTCTCTGTTTGGCCTGCAGGGGGCTGGGGCTGTCCATGGCAGCATGGTTTCTATGGTTACCTTGTATCTCCTGAAGGCGTTCTGGATGATCCTGGCCGCCTCGTACAGCTCTCTCTGCTCGCCGTCCGTCAGCGTCAGAAGAGCAAAGTCTCTCTCAATCTTCCCATTGGCCGAGGCATTCAGGAACTCCGCCCATGCCGCAGAGGAAGGGGGGCGGAGCCTCTGGAGGGCCAGGGCACTGAGGGGCGAGGGGGGGCACACCCGTCTGCAGCAGAAACACGAAGCAGAGAACATAGATGAACGGAGGCAACTTTTACAGATGTGAGGAAAACATCTGGATCCAGCTCCCAGCAGTTTGCTCTCACCTGGGAGGGGAGTGAGGCTGAGAGTCCACCGTCTCCAGGTAGGCAGCCAGCCAGGTGTCCTGGATGGCCGGGTTGTCCTGCCTCTCTCTGAGCGGAGACTCCGCCCCCCTTGGGAAATCCTCCTGTTTGATTCGCTCTGGAGTCGCCTCGATGATCTGATCCGCTAGAGTTGCCATGTCAACCTGATAAGCAGAGAGGCTGGTGAGCTGGACGTTTTGATGATGGGTTAGTCTCTAGCCATGACAATACACCCTACCTGAAGCACCTCCTCATCCAGGTACCCCTCTTCTCCTTCATTCTCGGCGTTCTCGCTGTAGCTAAGCAGCTGCTCCTCCAGTGTCGCCTCCTGCTGCTGCTGTCCTCCCGCCATGTCAGTGGGCGGGGCGTTCTCATAGTCCATGAGGTACAGGGAGGCGTCTCTGGAGCCGCCGGCCATCAAACCTGTGAAAAAGATTAGTATAAAGACGACTTCGTTAGCTGTAGTTAGCCTAGCGTTAGCTACTAGGTGTCACGAGGTCATTTCCTCCTCAGAGTTCACGTTACCTGGACTGAAGGCAGCGTTAGGCTCCTCCCTCCACAGAGATACGGCAGGAAGGGAGGGGGGAGACACTATCAGCGAGGAAGAGGAGGAGAGGGATGAAGGGGATGAGGGGGAGGTGTCCATGGGGGCGGGGCCACTGGAGTAGGCGGAGCTAGGAGAAGGAGAGGAAGGGTCGCTGGGGGAGGGGAGACTGCTTGAGGAGCTGAGACCTGGTGGGCGGAGACAGGAGAGGTGTTAGCCAATCAGAGAGCAGGCCTCAGGTCAGGTGACGGCAGGAGGTTACCTGTATCTGGGCTGGTGGACAGAGGAGATGGCAGAGTGTCTTCCCTGGGAGCCAGCTGAGTGCGCTGTGTGTGCAGCTCCTCCAGGGCAGCGGCGAGGCGTGTGTGACCCCTGGAGCGCGCCACAGCCAGCGGCAGGCGGCCCAGCGAGTCCGGGATCCCCAGAGCCCGACTGTTCCACCTGTACAGGAGCTCCGCTGCCCTCTGGTGGCCCAGAGCACACGCCCACATCTGAAACACAGAGTCACACCACGGTAACCATGGTGACGCCCTGACAGCTTCCATGTGGGTCAGGTGGGGGCTTACCAGCGGCGTGCAGGAGAAATGGTCGACGTTCAGAGGGTCCACTTCCTGCTCCAGGTCCAAACTGTCGCCGATAACGCTTCTGCAGACAACGCACAGTGTTACCCTGACAACCAGGCTGCGTACTGAGAAAAGCAGATGCTATGTAACCATGGCAACCAGGCGGCGCACTGAGAGGAGCAGATGTTTATGTTGTGATTAAGTACCGCTGATGTAACCGGAACTGGTCCCTTCTGAAGACACACCCCTCTGGCGGAGGTTATAAAACAGGTAACTTCCCATGTCAACGTTCTATTTTGCTTTTGGTCATAGACTGCCAAAGGCTAGATGCTGAAGCACTTCCAGCTAAATGCTAAGCTAAGTAAACAGAGTTGAACGCAGTGTTTTTATTCTTCCTGCGATTCAAACCGAGTTGACAGAGAAGAGCTAATCCAGCTCTGCTAACCTTAATCTAACCGCTGAACAACGGGGCCCCGAACGCTGTTCACCAGAGGAGCCGATAGAAGCCGCCAGACCTGTGACTGCCTGAGACGGAGCTGGAGGCTGCAGCTACAAGCTAGCCACGGTAGCTAATCGGGAGACTTCCTATGCTACCGTGGGTTATAAAATTAACCCCCTTGCAAATTCGTTGCATCGGAATCTCTTTGAGATCTCCTGTTGGACGAACGAACTGGACTGAAGACGGGTCTGCAGAACATCGGACCAAGCCGAAGGCCTTCACTCCACCGAACCGTAACAGTAACATCATCATTCCCCCTCCTTTCTAGCTAAGCTAACGGGTCTTTCAGCCTCATCATAGTTTAATGCATTCCTGAGTCATTATTCCTTTTTCACCATAAACTGAATAAAACTTCACTGTTTGACTCCAGTTAAAGTCTGCTTCAGGGTTTATTTACATTTCATCTGCTGCTATTATAAAGGACACTTTTAATGCATTAAGCCTTTAACTTTGAACATCACAGGCTTTGAACAGACTCTTAAACCCCTCTTCACCTTTTATTGCTTTAGTTGTGCTTATTTTCAGTATTGTTTAGCGTTTGCTTAGATATTAGATATAATGCTCTGTGATTGTAGCTAATAAAGGTATCATTGTATTTTAACTCGTGGTCTTTGTGTTCATTTTCCACAGTGAACGATTTATCACTCAGGTTGGATTCATTCTTCTTTCAGTGGCATCAGAATGAATAGAGACACATTTATTAGGTTGGTGGTTAATAACGTTGCTAAGAGCCTGAATTATTAAATTGGTGAAAGAAAACTGGATTTTAAACAGCCGGATTCAGGAGTCTAACCTTTTAGGAAAGAGGCTAAAAACCCTGTTCAGTAAACAAGTTACAGTTAGAATCATTCAACTGATGATAAATAACTAGCTTTACCCTTGATTTGAATGACCTATTATTCCAGTTCTAGTTTTTAACATATTCATAATCTCCTGGTGAACTCTCAGAACGTTTACCTCCAGTGGATCAGGGTGTGGATCAGGTGGGTGTATCCCTGAGCAGCAGCCAGGTGGAGCAGAGTCATCCCACGGTGGCGGACCGGGTGATGAAGACGCTCTCCTCCTCCTCCTCCTCCCCATCGCGCTCCTCTCATCATCCGCTCACAGACGGCGACGATCCTCCTCTCGAACCACTGAGGGGACTGAGACAGAGGAACGAAGATCAGACCGACCGGTTCTGACTGGTGGATGCTCAGCGGACCGGGTCAGAACCAGAACCGCCTCATTTTAACACAGTCAAACAGTTTCTATAGAGTGACCCTACAGCCAGTCCTGCAGAATATTCTGGTTCTGTTCAGCTGTTCTTCAGCATCCTGCTTCATCACCAACAGTTGCTGGTTTGATTCCCTTAGAAAGTCATTTAATCATTTTAGGATAATCGTCTGAAGAAGCATCAGTCTGAGAGCGGATCCAAACCCTCTGGGTCCAACCAGAACCTCCTGATGTCCTCCAGGAACATCCAGGCTGGGGGCGCCGCTGGCCGAGCGAGGCCGAGGACAGAGAGGAGAGCGAGGCGGCGTTGTTCTGGAAACGTCCTGCTGTCATCACTCAGCGCCTCCAGCCAGCTGCTCCTCCTCCGTCCCGCTCGCCGACAGCTGCGGCTCGAACACGAGCCTCTGGCCGGCGGCGCTGACAGCCTGACGCTCTGCTGGGTCTTCATCTGAGCGTCCCTCAGCGCCGGGACGGGTTCTGATTCACACGGCCAATCGGCTGCCAGAACCCATCACCATGGTAACCAGGAACACATGGATCACCTGCCTGATTCTACAACCAGAGATTGGATCAGGTCCGAACCTGATCCAGTTAAAGGAGGCGGAGTCAATGCGGGTCCAGAACCATCCACGGTCCATCATGGATCTAAAGGAACCGGCTGCCAGGCCCGTTCTGAGGACCCAGAACCAGAGAAGGTTCTAGAGCATGGATGATGCTCTGATCCATTCTCCTGTAGTTCTGAAGATCTACAGATGGAGGACGGACAGAACCGGGTTGGTTCTGGTTCAGAAAGAAAAACAGATGAAGGGAGGAGATGGATGGTTCTGATCCAACTGATCCATCATCATCAGGCTGTGATGCAGTAACTAAAGCGTCTTTAGTCAGAACCTTCATCAGAACCGCTGTGACCCAGAACCGCGGTGGTTCTGGGTCACATCTGAGCTACCGGGCCTGGATAGAACCGCTGTGTTTCCTCCAGGAAGGAGCGGATCAGGGATGAAGGTTCTGACGGTTCTGACCCGCTGTGCTGGTGGTTTAAGCTCTGATCCTGTTTCCATCAGATTAAGCTGCTTTACAGGATTACTGGTTCTGATCCGTCTCTCTGAACCCGACTCTCCTCTCAGGCCACAGAGGGATCAGAACGGGCCCTGAGGACGGGTCTGGGTCCAGAACCTGGGTCCAGAACCTGGGTCAGACTGATTGTTCCGGTCCAGGAACTGAGGCTATTTTAGCTGCAGGTTCTGGTCGGAGCCTCCAGGGTCTGCTAATCCTCCAGCAGGTCTGAGTGTCATCAGCTGCTGAACAGCTGACGGAGCTTTCAGCAGGTGGAGGCGCTGCCAGGCCTGCTGCCGGCTCGACCCGCCAGGAGGACCAGGAGGAACCAGGAGGAGCCAGGAGGACCAGGAGGAGCCAGGAGGAAGCAGGAGGAGCCAGGAGGAGCCAGGAGGAACCAGGAGGAGCCAGGAGGAACCAGGAGGAGCCAGGAGGAACCAGGAGGAGCCAGGAGGAAGCAGGAGGAGCCAGGAGGAGCCAGGAGGAACCAGGAGGAGCCAGGAGGAACCAGGAGGAGCCAGGAGGAACCAGGAGGAGCCAGGAGGAACCAGGAGGAGCCAGGAGGACCAGGAGGAACCAGGAGGAACCAGGAGGAGCACCAGCCTGCAGCTGCTGACCTTCAGGACCTCAGAGGAGGAGTAAGGCTGCCTCACCTGCTGGTGGTCCTCAGGTAGAGGAGGAGGAGGGGGCGTGGCCAGCTGGTTCCCACTCTGCTGCTGATGATGATGATGATGATGAAGGTGGGTGCTGTCTCGAGCCGCCATCTCCGCCATCCGGCGCTCCATCTGCTCCAGCCGCTCCAGGATGGACATCCTGAACTGATTATCTGCAGGTGGACAGAGAGAAGGTGTGACTGAGGCTCCGCCCCCTGCAGCTCAGCAGGATCAGCCGCCGTCTCCGCCGCTCCTTCAGAGCGCCTCTGACACCCAACACATGGATTAGAGCCCCAATGCCCTAAGCTCCTCCCACATTACCCACAATGCACACAGAGCTGACCGTGAGGAGCGGTCAGACGCGTCTGGACAGCGCCGAGCGGGGACGGCACTCTTAAATAAAAACAGAGCCTCTAACCCCCACATGCTGCCTCCAGATGGAAACTATCTGAGTGACTTCAATCACCTCGCCACCGCCGCCGCCGCCTGGCCCCGCTCTGTGTGTTCAGGAAATAAAAGCACACGACAAATATAGGCTGACCCACAGTGACCTGCAGCACACACACTCCCACTGAGATACTATCCCTGTGGGGACTTTCCATTCACTCCTATGGTCTAACCCAGACCCCACCCCAACAACACAGCCTCTCATCATGGGAACCAGTCGCTGGTCCCCAGAAGAACCTTAAAGTTCCCAGAATGCAGCAGCTTTCTGGGAACTAATCCCCAGTGGGTAACAAACACCTGGCTACACACACACACACACACACACACACACACACACACACACACACACACACAGGGAGCCCCTGCAGCTGCTCTGCATCAGCCACAGCTCAGAACAGGAGAACCCAAAGAACCCAGCAGAACCCTGTTGGTTCTGGGTCCGGAAGCAGAACCCCAGCTGGAGAGCTACAGGCACTGATCTATACAAAAAGAGCTACAGGCACTGATCTATACAAATCTACAGGCACTGATCTACATTAAGTGATCTGTTAAAAGCAATGTAAACATGTGGACCTACACACAGATCTACACCCACAGCAGCAGGCGGCAGACTGAGCGGGCGTGTGATCCCCAGAGGGGGGAGGAGGGGTGTCAGCTGACTGGGACAGATTCCAGAGAGAGTCAGAGGGGAGTGCCTGGGGTAGGGGGTGTCCCCTGAAAACCAACTGGTCCAGGAAGGAGAACCTGAGGTTCTGGGAGCTAGATGCTTCCAGTCCTTACTGACTCGGGTCCAACAGGTCTGCAGGTCCATGTAGTCACATGGATTCCTGAATCAGCCCCAGCAGAACCAGAACCAGCACAGAACCTCACAGTGATCCAGTTCTGCCTACCCACACCTGTACCGACCCGCTGGTTCCTTGTTTGAACCTCCTAGAACCATAGAACCAGAAGAGAACGGCAGGCAGAGGATGATGAAGAGCTACTGACCGTCCAATGAGAGCCAGTCTAGCTGGGAGCTGGGCAGAGAGCTGGCGTTCCTCGCTCTGTACTCGAACAGAACCGACGACGACACAGAACCTCCAGAATCCAGAACCTGCAGACACACCAGACCCGCCTCGTGGGCTGGATGAGAGGGGAGTGCACGGTGCATCGGCCATCATCATCATCATTACAGTTCATCATCATCATCATTGGGTCATCATCATCATCACATCATCATCACATCATCAGTTCATCATCAACAACAATCCATAAAAAGTTAAAATCAATCCTCTGGACTTTGTTTCCAAGTTTAAAGACGTTTCTCTTTCCATCCAGGAAGCTTCTTTATTTAATCCAAAATGTCAGAAATAGCGCTTAGTTCCAGGTTTTATCCAGCAGCCCAACAAAGCCTGGTTTTTAGCTTAGGAAAAACATGCAAATAGAAACGATGAACGGGATTTGCTTTGGAATGGGGGGCCGCTTTGGCTTCTTTGTTGTTAGCTCTGCAATGCCCTGATACCTGTTCATGTTCCTGAAAGGGGTCAATAGAGGGAATAGTTGGTCTGGGATGAATAGGTGAGGTCTTCTGTTCTTCCTGCAGCTAGGGGTTGAAATGATAGTGTTATAAAAAAAACTGTTATATTCTATTCCCAGCCAGCTGTGAATTCATATTATTTTCTGATACTTTAAGATGTTTATTGCCCTCCCCTGTAGGGTGGAAAATATCTTATTTAATCAGATATTATTTCAACTGCTATATATGAACATCCAGTCCTACTAGCTGTGTGTTAGAACAATAGATGAAAAGAAGTGATTCGAGCTCTAATCATGGTCAAACAGTTATTTCTGCACATACATGGAGACAAATTCACCACAACTTCTGTTCAAAATATAAGAGTTTATTAACAATCATTCAGCTCCACGCCAAACATATTTCAGTTTAAAACTCTCCAACTAAGACTAGTAAAACTCAACTTAACTAAACTAACTACTATGTACAAAAGAGGAAGGGGACATGGTTGAAACCAGATTACAGTTTAAGATGGATTCTGTGTGTTTGAAACCAAAGTTTATCTGGAAAGAATTTGAAAATGATCAAAATTAGTTTTTCACTAATTTTAAAAAGAAATTGGAATGTTTTTCAGACCAATTCACAATGCAAATCCATGAAGCGAATAAAACATTATTGATGTTTTATTAAATGATTTGCTTAATCAGGAACTAATAACCCTTAGTTAAATTATTCTTTACCCTCTTTGAAATAGCTAGCAGCGAATAGACATCAGGATTCCACTAAATGACTCTCTATACGCAGTCATCCTGTTACAGCTTTGTCTTTACTCATCAGTAAACACATGAACTGATCAGCATCATCAAAGACATATTGTCTGTTCTGTCCCTAATGGTGCCAGACCTCTGTTTCATTTGGAAGGTTTGAGTTTCATCCAGCAGCAGCTTAGCAAGGCAGGCTAACAGCAAACGGGGGTTTTCTATCCCCATGTGGCTCACACCAAGGGACCTTCAGGAGATTTTCTCCTTCAGTCTGGCTCTATAAGTTCTGAAACTCAGAGAAATGTGTTGCAAAAGTTCTGTTTTGCAGCAGTTTGGTTTGAAATGTCACCCATCATTACTTATCCTTGGTCATTCTGGAGAATCTGGGCACTTTATCTGGATCTCCATGGTAGCGCCTCTTCTAAATGAACTCCTAGTAGCTCATTTGGAAAAATCCTGTGTGTGCTTTAAGGCCCCGTCCACACCAAAGCCAAACCCTGGCCTAAACGCTTCCAATTTTTCACCAAACCAGCCTTCATCTGGCTTGGCGTCTATAAACCTCACATCGATCTTTTCATGCAAGCCCTTCGTGAAGATTTGAAACTTGCCGTTTTACAGCGCTTCTTGCCTCTAACCGCTAACGCATTTTTACGTCATATGCCATACGCCGTATCGTAACAAACCTACGACACAGTATCCACAACAACAATGGCGCGTGACATCTGTGTTTGAATGGTTGCTGCTTCTGCTACTCACCCTGCTGTCGGGGTTACAACAGAATCTTGCTTCTTTCTGGAATACATCTCCGGGAAGAACAGAGCAATATCGACCACATAGTTCAAGCACCTGAATTTGAGCTGAACCCACTGAAAAGAATAGGACCCAGCTTGGGGCAAGCTTAAAATGTATAAATATATTAGAAATGGCGCATGCCCGACATTTATCGCCGCTTCCTAGCTTTGTAGCACACCGACAGCCACTTTGCCTGGCATACATTTTCATGGCCATGCAGGTGTGATTAGATCACATTTATTTTACGACCTCCGTCTTTATGACAAATGTTCCATGGAAAAGCATTAATGCTTGCGTGTTAGTTTGGACTTAAACGTGTGGACGCGGGTTACTCAGATTGGCTTCCCTTTTCTAACACTAGATGACCTGCTTTCTCTCATACGCCCATGTCTTCAAAATTCCAGAATGAACATTCTGCTCCTCCAAAGAATGTCCTGGTGTCCATGTACATGAGAGTCTTGTCTCCCTCTTCTCTCTGTTGGTGCATGTCAGAGCTGGTCCATGCTCCTGAGGATGTTTGCATCCTTCAGGGGAGAGTTTGGGAGGAAAAGTTTCCCCCCCATAACCTTCCAGACTGGTTCTCAGGGATCATTCAGAACATTTGACTGTTTTCTCCAACTGTCTGTTATTGTTTGGAGTGATGGTAAGTAGAGACCTTCACCACCTCTCTGCAGACTCTAAGGTAGTCACTGAGTATCATTGTCTGTACAGAGCAGAGCTGGACATGCTGCCATGTTCTTCTCTTTCTTTGCACAGAAAATTAAAATGCTGACTGAGTGAATCTGGTTTATTTAACTGGAGCTAATAGATGGATAATATTCTCTAACAACATTCAGAGGAACGGATGGTTCCTTCTCTTTGACACGTTCTTAAGCTCCAACCAACCCAGGGTCTCAGAACCATTCTGGAGGTTCTAATGGGTTTAGAGAACCTCTGTGGGTTCTGGCTGAGGCTGATCCGTCTGTTAGGAAGGAGCTGATTGAGCAGCTGGACCATCACAGCTCATGGGTTAGGGTTAGGAGGTCCACCTCAGCAGGTAGAAGACATCCTGAGCAGGTCCGGTTCCTCCAGAACCAGCAGAGAAATATCTTCATCTGTCCATCTGAACCCAGAGAGGTCGGGTGCTGGTTCTGATGGTTCTGGAGATCTGAGGTTCCTTCAGACACCAGGAACAGGTGGTGACCTCTAACCAGAATCCCATCCAGGGTTTTCATTAGAGTCCGATCCGGTTCCTGTCTGGGTCTGGATCAGAACAGCTGGGACGGTCACCTCATCTATGAAACCAGAACTGGTCCTGTTGGGCTGTTGTGAACGGGCTCCGCTGGTACCGAGGCGGGTTCTTACCTGGACAGTAGCACCGCAGAACTCCGGGTTGGATCAGGGTAGCAGGGACGGTGTTCTGATCAAACACACACCAGTACCGACCCGAAGGCTCGCTCCAGGGCCCGGTGATCAGAACCTTCACTCCACCCTGCAGACAGAAGAGCAGAGCTGCAGGTGAAACTGGTATCCATACCAGTACCAGCCTGACAGAACCAGAACCAGGGAAACTCTGGGAGAACCTAGAGCCACCGGGTCAGGATCCTGACCCGGTACCACAGCACCTGGATGCTGATCTGGACCAAACTGGACCTCTGATACTAGAAATCTATCCTAGAAGCTGCATAGACAAGCAGATGGAGTGAGCTTATCAGAACCTGAAATGGGTCCCGGGTTCTGGTGGTTCCTGATCCGGGTCTCACCTCTGGGTAGGACCACTCTGGGGAGAAGTCTGTGATGGAGGCCAGGCGGCGGGAGGAGGAGGAGGGCAGCGGGTGGGGGAAGGGCAGGAAGGAGGAGGAGGGGGAGGGCTGCGGCGGAACCACGTATCGGACCCCGGTGGGGAACACGGCCGGGCCGGACGCTGCTGGAGGGGGCGGGGCCTCTGCTGGTCCCGCCTCCTCTGTGATGAGGTCAGAGATCAGGTCTAAAGAGATGTCCAGCTCCTCCCCTCGAGGCTCCGCCTCCATGTGGGTTTCTTCCGAGTCGTAGCTCCGCCTCCTCTGCTCTTTCACTGGGGCTGTTGCTATGGAGGCGGTTTCCATGGCTTACCACGCTCAGGTCGGAACCAGTGAGAGGACGACGCGTCGGCCTTGGTGGGGAACACCGACGGCAGGTCCAGGGCATGATGGGAAATCTCAGCAGGGGGCGGAGCTTCAGGCACAGGCAGGACCAATGGCTGCTGTCCCTGCACGTGATTGGTGGACTGATTATCTGGAGCATCCAGGTGCAGGGAGGCGGAGCTTCTGTCCTTGTGTTGCCTAGGAGACGCAGTGGAAGGGGCGTGGTCTGTCTGAATGAGAGGATTCAGAGGAGGAGTTAGTGGAAGGATACAGCCTCAGGAAGTAGTCCCTCAGGCATCATTAGGGCGGACCTACCTG
>JAGKQL010000055.1:591709-612273 GCA_018398635.1 Cyprinodon brontotheroides | reverse complement strand
AGATGACATGATGTGAATTGGAGCTATAGAAATAAACTGAATTGAATGGAATTGTACTGGTTCTGTACTGGTTCTGTACTGGTTCTGTAGTGGGCCAGTACTGGTTCTGTATCAGGTCTGTACTGGTTCTGTACTGGTTCTGTACTGGTTCTGTGTCGGGCCTTTGTGTCTCTGACTCTGTGTAGAAGTGTGAGAAGCGGAGCTGCGACTCTTAGCAGGAAGCTGCAGAGAAACCGTCGTCTCGACATAAACCACTTCCTCTTGACCCGTTTCAGTTCACATCACACCACCGTGCTGATGAAGAGGAGCTGACATGAGGAAGAGCAGAACCTTCTGGATAATGAGGTTCTCTGCCGTCTGGATCCAACAGAACCTTTCATCTCTGGCTGCTCCTCTGAGCGTCTACCCGGTTCGGTTCTGTGCTCGGTGCCGACCCGCTCATGGTTCCCCACAAGGTGTGAACTCCACCCAGAGAGCAGGAGGCCACAGCAGAGTCGCTGCAGCAGTGCATTCTGGGAGACGTATTTCAGGCTAACTGGAGGAGCGCTGCAGAGAGGAGATAGAGATCAGCTAGCAGGAGTCAGAGGCTGCATACCAGAACCAGTTTGGACCTGCTGTGTTCCCCGCAGCTGGCACCAAACCTGAACCAGTCCAGACCTGAGAGCAGAGGGACCGTCCAGAGTCTGCAGACCTCATTACAGGAAGCTCTGACTGCATGAGCAGAACCAGGCTGATTGGCAGGGTGACCTCTGACCCTGCAGCAATCCTCCATGCAGCTGGAAGCCACAGAAGGTGTGGCGCTTTGACTCACTAGTTTAGACAAGCTGCCATTAGCGGTATTCACGCCCCGAGGACATGTTCTGCTTCTGCTCCAGCTGAAGGCTAGAACCCAGCTCTGGGTGGCAGCAGGAAGCTGTGGTTCTCCGTCTGCGGAACGCAACGTTCTCCTCCTGTTTTCATTTAACATGAAGGATCAGAAAAAACAGCAACATCTCAAAGTGCAGAACTTCCTCAGACGTTCCGGCCCAGTTTCCACCGTCAGCACCAGTCAGCTCACAGATCAGAGCCGCACTTTCCATTTATGGAGCTGAAAGCAGAACCTGACAAGATGAAAGTCACCCCCCCCGCAGCACACACTTCCTCTGTAACGGTGAACGCTTTCTGAGTCAAGCTGAAAGGCAGCAAAGCCAGCGAGAGAAGAGGAAGTGGTGTTCAACATCTCACTTTACTGCAGCTCAACCCTGGGGGGGGGGGGGTCATAGAGATGGGTGTGTGTGTGTACCTGTCTAACCCTCAGAGTGAGGACCATTTTTACAGTTTCACCATCAGATTGAGGACCAGTTGCTGCAAAATGCGCTGGTCCTTACATGCTAATGGTTAGGATTAGGACTAACTATAACGGTTTAGGTTTAGGACTAACTATAACGGTTTAGGTTTAGGACTAACTATAACGGTTTAGGTTTAGGACTAACTATAACGGTTTAGGTTTAAGACTAAGGTATCAGTTGGTTAGGGTTGGTAATGGTTAGGTATGCATTAGTAATGGTTAGTTTTTTCAGCATTGGTGGCTTGTTTTTTCTGACAGTAGACTGACAGGAAAGCAGGTATGAGAGAGGGGGAGAGACATGAGGCAATGGAACACAAGTCTGATTCGAACCCGGGTCGACTAAGGCCTCCATACAACCCATGGTCCTCACTACATATAGCAGAACGAGTGTGTGTGTGTGTGTGTGTGTTCTTTCATAGCACTCAGAGATCCTCTATTCTACACAGCTTTGCGTTTTAGGGGAAACTGGGTTTAAGCTTATCAAAAGGCTCCGCCCATTTCCTGTCAACAGCTACTATTTCCTGTTGGAAGGATCTACTGTTTCTGTAAACTCTTTAATGAGCCAATCAGGGCCCTCCTTCAGGGGCCACTGTGAGGGGCCAGGACACCTCACAGTGGGACACGGCATCTAAGGTTAGACTTTGACTAGGCCACTCTGGGCCTGATGGCAAAATGATTCCTGACAGTCTGGATGGAGGGAGGTTTTTATGGGTTCCCCCTCCAGACGAGGCTCTCCCTCCGTAATACTACAGTAATACTTCAGCTGGAGGACGTGTGGACGGGTGGGGGACACATTCATTCTGGGTCTGCCCATCCCATCCCATGCAGCTATAGATTCTGTCCTACATCCAGGAGAAAGAAGGGGCCTTAATATGGCGGTGGCTGGGCTCGCCGTCCCAGCACTGTGACATCACAGACCGCATACTTCACTCAGACTGTCCTCTGCTATAGAAGCTAAAGGCAGTGCTGTGGTTGTCTGCTTCCTGCTTTAAGCAGCATCCTCCATGGAGCCACATCTGTGGTTCTTATAAAGACTCCAAGCAGGAGAAGATCAGGAAGCCGTTCCTCTACAATCACAGTTATTAGTTTATCTTTTTCACCTTTGAAAGCGAAGCTGTGACCCCTGGCTGAGTTAGACAGGTTTAAATCACCTGCATGAGGCTGGAAACATGAGCTGCTTCCTGTTTTCTCTCAGTAAGATTTAACTCCACCTGCTCCACCTGCTCCACCTATGCAAAGGTTATTTATCCAGCTGCAATGATCTGTTCAATGCTGAAGGAACGTCCAGGTTTGTCCCCTCAGACCTCCTGTCTATGCAGAAAATAATAATGAGGCAACAGAGGAGAAAATATCCAATTAAGATTATGATATTTTTAGATTACAATGAAACGTTTTAAGGAACAAGTTGGATATTTTCCAAAATAATAAAGTATAAATTTGCAGAGGTGTCAAAGTAACGAAGTACAAATACTTAAGTACACTTTTTAGGTATCTATACTTATTTTTCCTCCTTCCTGCTTCTACTCGCTACATTTTCACACAAGTATCTGTTCTTCCTGTTCCTTACGGTTATAAAACAATCGTTATTTGTTAATCTTGGCTTCGGTTGAATGCAGAGGTCACGGATTGGCAGACCGGTGTTATGCAGAAAAGTGCATCCCTGCCAAGATATGCATCCCCAGTCCAGATGTTATGAACAACATTAAATCCAGAGATTGTGTTCGAGGTTCGGCTGATTCATTTGTTCTAGTCTCTTGTTTTTCACTAATAACAATAAACAGTGATGCTGACGGGAGTTTGGAAACTGCAAAGCTTTGACTTCTGCAGAAAATCAAACATGCATCAACACAGCACAGCGTCCACAGACCAGTGTGATGCATTCACGAGCGTCAGATCGCTATGGTGCATTAAGGAGCATGGGACATTTCACACTTGCAATGAAAGAGACAAATGGAACAGAACTTAACTCATACAATAATGTATTTATTCAGAAACAGTGTGGCCTTTCTCACAATACTGAATGTCCTATAATTGTATTTCTGTTATTTTTATTTTTAATTATGCACATCTGCTAGCTTTTTATTCTAAAAAATCTATAATATTACAGCAGCAAATTATCAAAATTTTTCCAAAGCCAGTTTAAAAGCTCCAAATGAGGCTTCAGACCATAAAGCGATAATTACGCTGTCAATGTTTTACAGGCAGAATTAGCATTTGCTGACCCTTGACCTTTTACTACTGATGGATATACAGGAATACAGTCATAGGGTCAACTCCTCTGGGATAGCACAGAATGCTATTTATGGCAATTTCTATTATTTTTTTATTTAAAAATTCAGTGTATATAACATGAATTTAAAGTAACTGATCATTAAAAATGTCTGCAGACCTTTACTTGTTCATTTTCTTTATTTAGACCCGCTTATTTTAATTGGTTACCCCTGGTTTAATGTTTCTAAATCTTTATTTCCCGTCATGTGCTCCATCCAATGCAGATCGTTGGCTCCATCCACATCTAGTGAAAACTGAGTGTGATTGGATGAAGTCATAGAAGCATAAACACTCATTGGTTAGCTAAAGGAAACCATCAGAAGCAAGCAGGTGTTCTTCAAACTGCTAACGTGAATTGTCTATGCCATGCTACAATGTGGGATTCAGAAAAAAGATGTTGAAATGTCTGAAAGGTCGGACACAGGCGAGAGCGTATCGGGAGGCGGAGACCAACAAGACCTCCCCTCATCCTTGGCCCTATCTCACAGAATTTAGAGAAATAGTCAAAACATTGAGCTTTTAATCATATAGCGGCATCTGGCTGTTTTTATAAAGGTTACTTTATACTTTTATACTTTCAGTAGTTTTGGAGCTCATACTTTTTCACTTTTACTTGCATAAAGAGGTCAGGATGATACTTCAACTTTTACCAGAGAGTTTTTAAACTGCAGTATCTATACTTCTACTGAAGTAACCAATGTGTGAACTTTAGACACCTGACCGCACTCTTTATGCTTCAACTAAACAAAACAAACAAAAAGTCATGTTTTCAAACTTTATTTCATCTTTTTAAATATCGCTATAAACTTCTTTAAAAGCAAAGTTGATCTAAAATCAAATGATTGTGTGAAATTAAACCTCTGCAGACCAGGGGGCGGGGCTCTTTAACAGGGCGGGGCTTATTTAGCTGGTATCGGACATTCAGTTCATGGCTCATCTTGTTCAGGTTGTGGAGGTAGAATCAGAGCTGGAGCGGTTCAGGTGAGGTTCTGCTCAGCCTTCCTATTGGCTGGTCAGGCTTAGGGGGAGGAGCCAGGGACCTGGAGGAGCGGAGAGGACATGGAGAGTGAAAGAGGACGGCAGACAGAGAGCAAAGACGTAGAAGTGGCTGATCATACTGACCTGTCGTCCTCGTCCAGAAAAGACGGTGGTCAGTCCTTTCCTCTGGGGGACGTGTCTCAGAGGCTGCGCCCTGCCCTTCATCTCTGAGATCAGCTCCGGGCTGGACAAAGACAGACCTGGACACCAGAGCAAAGTCACACATCTACATCCAGAGGAGGTCAGAGGTCAGAGGTCAATCAATATGAAGCAGGAGCCACAGTGATGGACGCTGGAACAATTAATCCTTTATTGCTGAAAAAGCTTCTGATGCATTTATAGATAACGAGTTGTTTCCCACAGCGGGAAATTTCAGGGCAACTGTTTCATAAACAGGAGGATAAACGACATTTGGCCAATAAAAAGGAAGGAAACCCTGAGCAGCGATTGGTTAGAGCAGGTCTGCTCTGATTGGTCGACCCGTTCTCACTGACCGGGCCATCATAGAAGAGGAACAGACAGAACCATGATCAAAACCATACAGGAGACTGGTGGACCAGGAGGACCTGGAAGACCTGCGGGACCAGGGGCCCTGGAAGACCTGCATGACCAGGAGGACCTGGAAGACCTGAGGGACTAGAGGTACCAGGGGGACAAAAGGGACCTGGAAGATTAGAGGGACCAGATAGACTAGAGGGATCAGGAAGACTAGAAGGACCAGAGAGACTAGAGGGACCAGGGAGACTAGAGGAATTAGAGGGACCAGGAAGACTTGATGGACCAGAAAGACTAGAGGGACCAGGGAGAGTTAAGGGACCAGAAAGACTAGAAGGACCAGAAAGAGTTGAGGGACCAGAGGGATTCAAAGGACCAGGAAGACCAGAGGGACCAGGAAGACTAGAAGGATCAGGGAGAATTGAGAGACCAAGGGGACTTGAGGGACCAGGAAGACCAAAGGGATCAGAGGGACTGGAGGGACCAGGCAGACTAGAAGGTATAGGAAGATTTGAGGGACCAGAAAGACTAGAAGAACCAGTGAGACCAGAAGGACTAGACAGACCAAAATGAAGAGGGACTAGGGCAGGGGTCACCAACGCAGTGCTTTGGGGCACCAATGGGCCCTTAAGGACCACATGGGGGGCCCCTGATCATCTTCTGAAAACAAACCAGGTCACCATGATCCAGTTCTGCCTGGATGAGATGACAGGCTGAAGGTTCTTCTATTGACTGGTAATAAATAATCAGCTTCAAGTTGAATTATCACACGGGGCGAAGGAACCCGTGGAAACGTTGGACCTACTTCTTCAGAAACCTTTAAAATGACCAATGAGACAAACTGAAACTCCAACATTAAATGTTGCAATGAAAGAGGCGGCCCAGCAGAAAGTTCTGGTTCTGTTAGAGACAGCGACTGGTACCGTCCAGCGGAAAGTTCTGGTCCTGTCAGAGACAGCGACTGGTACCGACCAGCGGAAAGTTCTGGTTCTGTCAGAGACAGCGACTGGTACCGTCCAGCGGAAAGTTCTGGTTCAGTCAGAGACAGCCACTGGTACCGTCCAGCAGAAAGTTCTGGTTCTGTCAGACACAGTGACTGGTACCGTCCAGCGGAAAGTTCTGGTTCTGTCACAGAAAGCGATTGGTACCGTCCAGCGGAAAGTTCTGGTTCTTTCAGAGACAGCGACTGGTACCGTCCAGCGGAAAGTTCTGGTTCTCTCAGAGACAGCGACTGGTACCGTCCAGCAGAAAGTTCTGGTTCTGTCAGAGACAGCGACTGGTACCGTCCAGCGGAAAGTTCTGGTTCAGTCAGAGACAGCCACTGGTACCGTCCAGCAGAAAGTTCTGGTTCTGTCAGACACAGTGACTGGTACCGTCCAGCGGAAAGTTCTGGTTCTGTCAGAGAAAGCGACTGGTACCGTCCAGCGGAAAGTTCTGGTTCTCTCAGAGAAATCGACTGGTACCGACCAGCGGAAAGTTCTGGTTCTCTCAGAGAAATCGACTGGTACCGTCCAGCAGAAAGTTCTGGTTCTGTCAGAGACAGCGACTGGTCCCGTCTAGTGGAAAGTTCTGGTTCTGTCAGAGAAAGCGACTGGTACCGACCAGCGGAAAGTTCTGGATCTGTCAGAGACAGTGACTGGTACCGACCAGCGGAAAGTTCTGGATCTGTCAGAGACAGTGACTGGTACCGACCAGCGGAAAGTTCTGGTTCTGTCAGAGACAGTGACTGGTACCGACCAGCGGAAAGTTCTGGTTCTGTCAGAGACAGCGACTGGTACCGTCCAGCGGAAAGTTCTGGTTCAGTCAGAGACAGTGACTGGTACCGTCCAGCAGAAAGTTCTGGTTCTGTCAGACACAGTGACTGGTACCGTCCAGCGGAAAGTTCTGGTTCTGTCAGACACAGTGACTGGTACCGTCCAGCGGAAAGTTCTGGTTCTCTCAGAGAAATCGACTGGTACCGTCCAGCAGAAAGTTCTGGTTCTGTCAGAGACAGCGACTGGTCCCGTCTAGTGGAAAGTTCTGGTTCTGTCAGAGAAAGCGACTGGTACCGACCAGCGGAAAGTTCTGGATCTGTCAGAGACAGTGACTGGTACCGACCAGCGGAAAGTTCTGGTTCTGTCAGAGACAGTGACTGGTACCGACCAGCGGAAAGTTCTGGTTCTGTCAGAGACAGTGACTGGTACCGACCAGCGGAAAGTTCTGGTTCTGTCAGAGACAGTGACTGGTACCGACCAGCGGAAAGTTCTGGTTCTGTCAGAGACAGTGACTGGTACCGACCAGCGGAAAGTTCTAGATCTGTCAGAGACAGTGACTGGTACCGACCAGCGGAAAGTTCTGGTTCTGTCAGAGACAGTGACTGGTACCGACCAGCGGAAAGTTCTGGTTCTTTCAGAGACAGCGACTGGTACCGTCCAGCGTAAAGTTCTGGTTCTGTCAGAGACAGCGACTGGTACCGTCCAGCGTAAAGTTCTGGTTCTGTCAGAGACAGCGACTGGTACCGTCCAGCGGAAAGTTCTGGTTCTGTCAGAGACAGCGACTGGTACCGACCAGCAGGAGGAACAGCAGCCTCACATGGCTGACCTTTGAACTCACCTGGGGAGCTGTCAGAATGCCTTGGGGAGGACTTCCAGGGGCTGGAGGGAGAGACGAGGGGGACAGGCTGAAGGGGAGTTCAGGGGAGGCCAGGGGGGGAGGGCCTGAGGGGGGGAAGCCTGGGGAGAGGAGGGCCTGAGGGGGGAGGCCTGGGGAGAGGAGGGCCTGAGGGGGAGGCCTGTGGAGAGGAGGGCCTGAGGGGGGAGGCCTGGGGAGAGGAGGGCCTGAGGGGGGAGGCCTGTGAGGAAGAGGGAGGTGGAAGAGGTCCCATCTGTGTCACTGCGAGACTTCAGCCTTCTCAGACGTTCTGGGAGGAAGAAGATGAAGATCAGTCAGAGCGCTCTGCCGCCCCAGGTTCTGGTCTTGATGGTTCTGGTTCAGGTTCTCACCTTTTCGGAACTCCTCCTGGACCTCTGGACTCTGGAGGGAGAAGAACCGCTGGGGAGGTTCAGGTGAGGAAGAGGAGGGAGACGCTCCAGAGAGAGACTTCATGATGGTCTGGAAAAGATGACATCATCAGAACCTGAACAACCGCCAGCTGCCACCATTAAAGGGAATAGATAGAACAATATAGAACAGAACAATATAGAATGGAATAGAACAATATAGAATAGACTTATATTGAGTAGAACAGTAAGGCGTGCAGGTGGCACAGTGGTTAGTGTGCTCGACCCACGTACGGAGGCCTTAGTCCTCCACGCAGCCGACCCGGGTTTGAATCCGACCTGTTGTCCTTTCCCCCATGTCTCCACCTCTCCTGTCAGCCTACTGCCAGAAAAACGAACCACTAGTGCCGTAAAAACTAAAAAGACTAGAACAATATAGAATAGAATAGAACAACATAGAGTAGAATTGAACCATATAGATTAGAACCATACAGAGTAGAATAGAACAACATAGAATAGAATAAAACAATATAGATCAGAAAAATATAGAGTAGAATCGAACAAGTAGAATGGAACAATTTAGAAAAGAAATACATAGAATAGAACAATATAGTTTAGAACAATATATAATATAACAGAACTATATAGAATAGAACAGAATAGAATACAACAATATAGAATAGAGCCATATAAAATAGAACAATATAGAATAGAACTGAACAATATAGATTAGAATAATATAGAGTAGAACAGAACAATATAGAATAGAATAGAGCAATGTAGAATAGAACAATATAGAATAGAAAAAGAAAACCAGATTTGATCTCCATAGAAAATAAAGTCTGTTCTAAGGACCTGCTGTGAATCTCTGCTGGGCTGCTATAAAGAAGGATCTGTGACAGAGCTGCTCAGTGGCCCCCAGGGGGCAGCAGTGTGTCCCTGAAGGAGCTCAGCTGCAGCTCCTCCATGAGGAGGGAGACACTGAGCTGGTTCTGCTGGGAGAACCTCTAGAAACAGGATCTACATCCATCCGTCTGCAGGTCTGCACATTATAGAATCAAATCAAACAGATGTTCTGATCAGACCTCATCCCTCCCTTCAGAACTCTGGATCTACTCTGCTCTAATCTACGTCATCAAACCTCTAGATGTTCTGCTGGTTTACATCCAGGAAGGTCCACCATCAGAGCTTCAGGGTTGGATCCAGGTCCTGGTCCTGGTCCTGGTTCTAGTTCTGGTTCTGGTCCACATGCTCATAGCCGGTGGTTTCCTGCTGGCTTCTATCAGACATTAATGGTCCATCTGGTTGTTCTGGGTCCAATAAATATGATCAGCAGAAGGTCACTCTGACCAGAACCAGAACCAGAACCAGAACCACGGTAACCAGCTGACCCAAACCATGAATACATGAGAGGAAATTTTTAATGAGATAATTTAAGGAATGAAAACGTGGAGAAGATTGAATGTTTATGGAGATTTATCTTTATAATTGATCAGAAGGAGCCGATAAGCAGAGGCTGAAGTCCGACGGCCGGTTTACTGCTGGAGCTCCTGCAGGTAAAACAGTCAGCGCCGTTTGTTATGATCCACGACAGGAAACACAGAAAACTACTTCCTGTTTATCAGCCGCTAAACCAAAACATGTTTAATAAGAACCAATTAATCATCAGCTTCATTCTGGTTTCTGTGAAGCTTCGACTGAGATGATCTGATCTAGATGGAGAAATCTAAGCCAAGGCTAAAATCAGACTGGCTAAGATGGCTGCTGCTCCTCATGGTTTATAGAATCAGTCAACCATCTCTCTCTGCATTAAAGGTCTTCATGTTGCTGAAGGTCCTCGGTTCTAATAGAGCTTTTAGATGAAAGCTGGTTGGGAAGAAGGTCCAGAACCAGACTGAGCAGAGAGGTGGAAGGCATCTGAAGCCCAGTCAGCTTCAGACGCCTTCCACCAGGAGATCAACCATCTCAGGCATGGCCTCCCTGCTGCCCCAAATAACCAAGACTGGTCCTAACAGAGAACTTCGCTCTCAGTCTGCAGGTTTACCAGTTTAGCCGCTTAGGCTTAAAACTTTCCCCTTTTGATAAAGCTTCTAGTTAGGAGTGGCTCAGGCCATCCCAGCTATCTCTATAGTTCTGCTGCTATAGGTGTAGACTGCTGGGAGGACATAGGGACCCCTTTTTCATCATTCTGCTTCATTTCCTATCTCTATTCTCCCACTCTGCAGAATCTGTTGCCTCACCCCAACGCTACTTGCTCTCTGCTTTTTCTCATAGTAGCTTTCATCTGGTCCGTTCCTGCTTGGCTGTGACTCCATCCTGGAGAGAAATATCAGCATGCCTGCTTCTGTCTCCTTGGAACCCCCAGTGGGCTCTCAGCAGATGGCCGCCACACTGAGCCTGGCTCTGCCGGAGGTTTCTTCCTGTTCAAAGGGAGTTTTTCCTCTCCACCGCCGCTACAAGCATGCTTAGTGTGAGGGATTGCTGAAGAGTCAATGAGTCGATGCAATCAGCTGGTTTTCCTTAGATAGAAAACTTTGAATCAATCTGACTGGATGATCTGGTGAACCATTTCTATAAAGTGACCTGTGATGAGATGATGGAGCTATATAGAATAGAATCTCTAGGCGGATCTAGGAGAACATCTGGACCTTTTGCCTGATCATGAGGGAAACCTCCATGTCAGATGGTCTCAAGGTTCTGCAGGAACAGCTGGGTTCTGATCCGGTTTCTCTGTGATCTACAGTTATTTGAACCTCATCCACGCTTCTCATCTACCCTACCTTTACCCCACCGGGCCACGCCTCACCTACCTCCTCATCTACCGCTCTGGATCCCACCTACCATCCGCCCCTATCCCCACCCTCCACCGCCACGCCATCCATCCACCGCCATCCACCCTCATCCACCACCCGCCTCATCCACCGTCATCCACCGCCTCTCACCCCTCATCTCACCGCCATCCCTTGCCATCCACTGCCACCTCACCTCATCCACCTCCACTGCCACCACCGCTCATCCTCATCCACTCGCCACTCCCACCCTATCCACTTCACACCTCATCCACCGCCTCTCACCTCAATCCACCGGGCCACCCATGCTCACCCACCGCCACCCACCCCTCACTACACCGCCACCCACCCCATCCATCCTCATCCACCGCCACTCCACCCCTCATCCACCCTCATCCACCGCCATCCATCCTCATCCACCGTCATCCACCCTCATCCACCACCCGCCACCACCATCCATCCTGCCATCCACCGCCACCACCCTCATCCAATGCCAGCCACCCTCCACCGCCACCCCTCGCCACCCACCTCACTCACCCTCATCCCTCCATCCACCCTCATCCACCACCCACCCTCATCCACCGCCATCCATCCTCCATCCACCGCCATCCACCCTCATCTTACCTCACCCACCCCCTCATTCCACCGGGCTACATCCACCGCCATCCACCCTCTACCCACCATCATCCACCGCCATCCATCTCATCTAACGGCCATCCACCCTCACCTCCACCGCCACCCACCTCCATCCACCGCCACCTCCGCCATCCACCGCTTTCCCACCCTCATCCACCTCCACCGGCCATCCACCGCCACCCACCTCTCACCCACCCCTCATCCACCGCCATCCACCTCATCCACCATCACCCACCCTCATCCACTCGCCATCCACCGCCATCCACCCTCATCCACCATCACCCACTGCTATCCACCGGCCTACTGTCATCATCCACTCCTCATCCACCGCCATCCATCTCATCCACCGCCACCCACCTCATCCACCCACGCCTTTACCCTCATCCACCGCTCATCCATCCTCATCCACCGCCACCCACCATCCACCTCTCACCCACCGCCATCCACCTCATCCACCGTCATCCACCGGCCATCCCCCCATCCACCCATCCATCCTCCCTCATCCAATCTTATCCACCCTCATCCACCGCTACTCCGTGTATCACACCGCCATCTTCATCCACCGCCACCCACCCTCATCCACCGCTATCCACCCGGCCACCCACCTCACCTACCCTCATCCACCTTCACCTACCGCCATCCATTCCTTGCTATCCACCGCTACCCACCCTCATCCACCGCCACGCCTCTGCCATCCACCGCCTCCCACCCTCATCATCCACCATCCACCCCGGCCACCCACCCTCACCCACCCTCATCCACCGCCATCCACCCTCATCCACCGCCATCCATCTCATCCACCATCATTCCACCCCACCTCATCCACTATCATCACCTCATCCACCCCTCCGCTACTCCCTCATCTCCGCCATTGTTCACCGGCATTCATCCACCACTCACCCACCTCTCATCCACCGCCATCCACCTCTCATCCACCCGCCTCATCACCCTCCCTCATCCACCGCCACCCGGCTACCTACTCATTCACTGCTATCTCAGCCACGCCTTGCTATCCATCCCTTTCCTACCTTTATCTCGGCCGCTACCCTCCCCCCTCATAATTGCCACCAAATTTCACCTACCTCATCCACCGCCACCCATCCACCATCACCCACCCCTCATCAATCCCCATTACTCAACGCCATCCAATCCTCATCCACCTTATCACCCACCTTTCATCCACCGCCACTCAACGCCCATCCACCCTTACATCCACCGCCACCGCTTTGCATCCACCGCCATTCATCTCATCCACCATTGCTACCCACTCTCATCCACCGCTACTTCTTTCGCTAACGCCACCTCATCTCTCATCCACCGCTTCTCATCCAATCACTGCCATCCATCTCTCATCTTACTCATCACCTACCACCCACCCCTCATCCACCTGCCATCCACTGGCTATCCACTCATCCACCGCCACCCGCCCCCTCATCCACCGCCATCCATCCTCATCCACCGCCACCCACCTCATCCACTTGCCACCCCCCGCCATCTATCCACCGGGCTACCCACTCCTCATCCACCGCTACCCTTGCCATTCAAATCATTACCCACCCCCTCATCCACCGTCACCCCCGCCATCCACCGCCACCCACCCTCATCCACCATCCACTCCACCCTCATCCACCTGCCCTCATCACATCATCTCATCCACCTGCCAGACTGACAGACAGGAAGCAGCAGGGGAAGCTGGGAAAACGTGTTTCTGAGTCCAGAACCATCAGCAGTGGTTCCTCCCTGCACACCAGCAGCTGAACAGCAGAACGTGATTTGAACCTAACCTGCTTCAGAACCAGAACCAGCTGTGCCTGCTTGAAGGTTAGTGAACCTGACCCGTTTGTTCTGACCTCCATTTTATCAGAGCTGCTCTCCACCAGCCAGACCAGAACCAGCACATCAGATCCACTTTAACCAACCAGTTCAGCCCTCCCAGTTCTCCCAGTTTGTACTCACTGACTGGTGCGAGGCGGCGGCTCCTCGATGGGCCACAGAAACAGCTTCGTTAAGCGGGCCAAAGTCTGCGCTGCTATTTATAAAGCGGCCGTCCCTCTGATCAAAAGTCCACTTTAATTATTGACTGGTTTTTATGGACCGTTTCCATGGAGACCAGGAAGGAAAAAGAGCAGCAGGTATAAGCTGGAGCTATAAGGGCACGGTCTGAACCTGTTCTGATCAGAACCCCACAGGTCCTCTGACTCCAAGGGCCGTTTCCATGGTTACCAGGCTGGAGATGGAGATGCTGCAGGAAGGTCTGAGGGCCAATGTCCCCAGGAGGGGCCAATGAGATGTTCCCGTTTCTGAAAAGGTGTCAGAACTTCCCACTGATCCGGGTTTTTAAAACCTGCCGGTCACTTTTTCTAAATAACCTCTGATCAAATGAAGCCAAAAGGAGAAACAGAATCGTTTTCCTGAACATTCAAACCATGAAGTTGAACCAAACATCTTATTCTACCAGTGGAATCCAAACTAAAGGACCTCATCGGATCTAAAACCATCCAGATGGAGCTTTACTTCTTATCCTCCTCCTTTAATCCTCATCCTGCAGCTGCATCCTCCTTCACTCCGGCTCCATTAATGGTTTCATTAAACTGATTAATGACTTTATAAAACTGATTAATGACTTTATTAAACTGATCAGATCTCAGACCTTTCCTCTGACCTGGGATCAGCAGCAGTAACCGTCCTACGGTGATCAAACCGCCATGTTTGGTCCAAACAGGATCTATTTACACTGAACCAGTCGGACCGGGACAGAAACCCGACCAGAACCGGACTTTTCAGAAAGAAATTAAGGAGTAAAACAGAGAAGAATAAAATGCTTTTTCAGACTTTTATTGTCTATTTGACCAAAATGTGAATTCCTTGATTAAATGTTAAATGTAAATGTTCTCTTTCTGATTGAGAAAATTAACATTTTCACTTCATTCCCAATATTTTATAAATTTTTGTTCCTAATGGTCAATAAGAATCTGAAACTATCTGAGGTTTATTGTTTCCGTTTTTTTAACCAATCAGAGGCCAAAGTGCTGCTTTAAATGTGTTAAAGTTTTCCGTAGCTCAGAGCATCGTGGAATCTTATTGATCGATCAGCCTGTAGCTGGATCACCTCCATCCACTGCTGCTCTGGGGCACGCTGACAGAAAACTGTCAGTGCCATCTGTTGGACAGGAGACCAAACTACAGTGAAAGAATTCAATGCATTTATTAACCTCTTACACCCTAAGGGGGTATAAATAAATTTCTGCCTGACAAAACACACAAAAGTAAATAACTTATAGCCTCAAAGCTATTAGATTTAAGAAGAAACTTTTGGTACGCCTGTAAAGGTAAGATGTCATAGAATGGTTTTCTGGTGTCAGCACCATTGTAGCTTTGACCCTGCCTGAAATATTAGGGACAAAATACTAAATATTTTGCATTTTTTGAACCTCGCCAACATTTTCTCTGAAATAAACATTGCAAAACACTACCAAAATATTATTTATAGCACAAAAAGTAGTACAGACTTTTAAATCTAAATGTTGTGTAAAATATACCAAATTTGGACTCAATCACATGGATCATATTTATTTAGAATGGTATTAGTGATAATTTCTTAGGCGGAGAGGCCATTTTGGCACATTTATCCAAAAATGTCACCAAACTGTGCCAAATGTGTTTTTACATCAATACTGGGGTTTGGTAAAATTACGAGGTCACATTAGCAGCTGGACCCACCGGTGGGTCCGTAGGGTTCTAGGGGTTATGGAACCATGGAATCCAGTATAGTTCAGTTTTGATCGATACTGGGAATGTTGGGATGTTTTAGTCTCTTTGTGGAAATAATCCTCCATCTTTTCCAGCTTTAACTTCTTTCCTTATTATCTTAGAGCTCCTCTAATATTTCAGATTAACTTAACGTTTCATGTTTTTAAGTTTCATTAATAACTTTGACCATAACAATGAACCTTTGATATTTCTGTTTTATGATGGATTTTTCACTTCACCTCCATGTTTGTTGATGACATCACATTGATGATCATCTTTGTTGCGTTTCCAAGTTTATCTTTATGCTGTGGATTTTAAACCATGGTAATATTGTGATTCTATCCTCCTAATTGATATGAATTATTGGGGTTATGGCCTTTAAATGATCACCGGTGTTACACTTCATTCTGTGAGCCTGGCTGGCTGCAGACAGACGTTGGTCCATTATCCTGTGTAACTGGGTCAGTGGGCTGATCCCAGACCAGTTAGCCCATTAGCTCAGAAACATCATTATGATTAATATAAAATGATCAACAGCTCAGTTTTTATGAAATATGTTGCTGCGAAGGATAAACCTTTAAAAATGTCCTCCCATCAAGACGGATAATAAACGTTTATCAGAGGTGGAACACGACAATATTAATAATAAACAGCCAACGAAAGGTAAACAGCGAATAAAGACGTGAGAAAATGTTTATGATAAAACAATCTAATGTTTCTAATGATTCACCAACATTTTCACAAGGACACCAGAGGAACCTGATGGTGATCCAGCCCCAAACAGACCAGCAGCAGCCTGTAAACTGGAAGGACTGGACTGGGTACGGAAAGCCGTAAACAACATTAATTTGATCCATTAAAAAGGGTCAATAGTTCTATTTGGAAGATTTAAATACGATTAATTCAATTAATAATCCTAAATCCATTTATAAACTAATTGTAATGTTTAATGATATTTTTATTATTCTGGAATAAATTCAGTCATAATGTTTAAATCACTGAGGTGGATTATTTAGCGATACCGTCGTTAATATCGACTAACTTTATCTGATCAGAGGCCTGCAGAGTGTGGAGCGCTGCTGCCTTGAACAAACCAGGTCCTGGGTTCAATTCCCAGCCTGCGGCCTCTCAGTGGTTCTCTCTGGGTACTCCAGCTTCCTCCCACAGCCCAGAAACACCAGTTAGATGAAGGTTTAATCTCAGATTAGATGTAAAATCTGTGGTTTTAAACATAGATTTTTCCCATTAGTTCATTAGTGATTAATCTATTGGGTTTAAATGTTCTTAAATATTTTATCTCAGACCTTCTAGAACATGCGGCGCTGCAGGTCCGTTTCCCTCCCATCCTAATCTCAGATTATTAATCCCTCCCTCTGGAACCTTCCTCCTTCCATCTGATTTTCACTCAGAGGTTCTGATGGTTCTGCAGCGACCCGGTTCAGAACATCCACCTTCTAAATGAAACGTGAGCCGCATCACTTCCTGGAAGGAAACCCGCCACCTAGATCAGAACCGAGCCAGAACCCAAACAGAACCTTTTAAAGTCTGAGGGATGCAGCAGCACCACCTGCTGGTGAGAAGATTCCAACTTCCAGCAGGAACTGGACCCAACAGAACCACAGAACCACAGTGGACCCGTTTGTTCTGAAACAGGATCTTTATTCAGTGGATTAATGACGGCTCCTTGTGGACCCGTCAGGAGCAGAACCGCCTGGTTCTGGTTCAGAGGAGCAGAACCGCCTGGTTCTGGTTCAGAGGTTCTAGTTCTGGGCATAAACACACAGAGGGAAGTCTGGACCTCGTTGATTCAGAACATCTTCAGGGTTCTAGAGCAGATGGAACCAGAACTGGATCCTCCTCCCTCTGGGACCAGGAGGACGGGTCCAAACCTCAGGGACACCAGAACCGGTCCTTTAGGGAGGATCATCAGCAGCGAGTCCAACAGGATGGCAGCAGAACCAGAACCGGTCCTTTAGTGAGGATCATCAGCAGCGAGTCCAACAGGATGGCAGCAGAACCAGAACCGGTCCTTTAGTGAGGATCATCAGCAGCGAGTCCAACAGGATGGCAGCAGAACCAGAACCGGTCCTTTAGGGAGGATCATCAGCAGCGAGTCCAGCAGGATGGCAGCAGAACCAGAGCCGGTTCTGATCCGCGGTCCGACGTGTCCTCAGAGGGTCCACTTCAGACACCTGCAGACACACAGAGGACAGGAAGTCTGGACCAGGTTCTGTGGTTCTAATGGCTCCATCGGGTCAGCTCTACGGTAACCGTAGCAACAGAAACATTAAACTGAGGGTTTTATTAATCTGTTAAAACATTTAGTGGGTTTTATTTAGCAAACAGTGAACTATGATGGCGTCCCAGAGGGAAGCGGATCCTGGAAGGTTCTGGTTCTGGTCTGCAGAACTTCTAATCCAGAGAAACAGACTTTCTGCTGCAGCTCAAAGGGAATCATGGATTAGAACAGGTTTCTAATCCAGCGTCATCACTTCATTTAGGTTCTGTTTCAGAACAACAGATCAACTTTAATTATGATTAAATAAAGATTTTAAACGTCCTTCTGGCTCATAAAGATAGAAAGATGAAGCAGAACCAGAGGAGCTGCAGAAAAACAGATTCTATTATTGATCCTGAATCCAGCAGAAAATAAAGATTATTAATCTACAGTCAGGCTTTCACTAAAAACAAAGTTCTAGAATTATGGCAAATTATGGCAGTCATTGGAGAAAACTGAACCATAGACACTCCAGAGGGAGGGAGGGAGGAGGAGGGAGGGAGGGAGGGTAACAGGGTTGGGGGTTTCCCGGCATGCCTCCATGCCTGGTCGTTCAGGGAGTCTGATCCCCTAAAGCTGGAGCAGCCTCTGGTTGAATGTGGAAATGAAGCTTATCTAGATTATTTAGTGAAATAATCCAAGGTTCATCCCGTTTCTTCCCTCAGATTATAGACCTGAGGTCTCATTTAGTGACATTCTCAGACTGTAAGGGATTTAATCTCAACTGGTCCCTGTCCTGGCTTTAACTTTAAGCCCAACTGTAGCTTTAACCAGAACATTAACCCTAACCATAACTTTAAACCTGACTAACATTAACCTTGACTCTACCTTTAAGTCTAACTTTAACCCTAGCTCTAGCTATAACGCCGCCCCTTCCTGCCCTAATCCCAGCAGCCTTCCTAGCCTAATCCCAGCAGCCTTCTAGCCTTAGGAAGGCTCCCAGCAGCCTTCCTAACCTAATCCCAGCAGCCTTCCTAGCCTAATCCCAGCAGCCTTCCTAGCCCTAATCCCAGCAGCCTTCCTAGCCCCTAATCCCAGCAGCCTTCCTGGCCTAATCCCAGCTGCCTTCCTAGCCCTATCCCAGCAGCCTTCCTAACCTAATCCCAGCAGCCTTCCTGGCCTAATCCCAGCAGCCTTCCTAACCCTAATCCCAGCAGCCTTCCTAAGCCTAATCCCAGCAGCCTTCCTAACCTAATCCCAGCAGCCTTCCTAGCCTAATCCCAGCCGCCTTCCTAGCCCCTAATCCCAGCAGCCTTCCTAACCTAATCCCAGCAGCCTTCCTAACCCTAATCCCAGCAGCCTTCCCTAACCTTAATCCCAGCTGCCTTCCTTGGCTAATCCCAGCAGCCTTCCCAGCCTAATCCAAGCAGCTTCCCAACCCCTAATCCCAGCAGCCTTCCTAGCCTAATCCCAGCAGCCTTCCCAACCTAATCCCAGCAGCCTTCCCTAGTTAATCCCAGCAGCCTTCTAGCCTAATCCCAGCAGCCTTCCTAGCCTAATCCCAGCAGCCTTCCTAGGTTAATCCCAGCAGCCTTCCTAGCCCCTAATCCCAGCAGCCTTCCTAACCTAATCCCAGCAGCCTTCCTTAGTTAATCCCAGCAGCCTTCCTAGCCTAATCCCAGCAGCCTTCCTAGCCTAATCCCAGCAGCCTTCTAGCCTAATCCCAGCAGCCTTCCTAGCCTAATCCCAGCAGCCTTCCCTAGCCTAATCCTGTGCAGCCTCCTAGCCTAATCCAAGCAGCCTTCCTACCCTAATCCCAGCAGCCTTCCTAACCCTAATCCTTCCTAATCCCAGCAGCCTTCCTAGGCCTAATCCCAGCAGCCTTCCTAACCCTAATCCCAGCAGCCTTCCTAGCCCCTAAATCCCAGCAGCCTTCCTAGCCTAATCCCAGCAGCCTTCCTTAGTTAATCCCAGCAGCCTTCCTAGCCCTAATCCCAGCAGCCTTCCTAACCTAATCCCAGCAGCCTTCCTAGCCTAATCCCAGCAGCCTTCCTAGCCTAATCCCAGCAGCCTTCCTAACCTAATCCCAGCAGCCTTCCTAATCGGCGGCCTTCCTAGCCTTTATCAGCTGCCTTCCTAACCTGAATCCCAGCAGCCTTCCTACCTAATCCCAACAGCCAGGCTAACCTAATCCCAGCAGCCTTCCTAACCCCTAATCCCAGCAGCCTTCCTAGCCTAATCCCAGCAGCCTTCTAGCCCTAATCCCAGCAGCCTTCCCTAACCCCTAATCCCAGTGGCCTTCTAACCTAATCCCCCAGCAGCCTTCCTAGCCTTATCCCAGCTGCCTTCCTAGTCTTATCCCAGCTGCCTTCCTAGCCTAATCCCAGCAGCCTTCCTAACCTATCCCAGCAGCCTTCCTAACCTAATCCCAGCAGCCTTCCTAGCCTAAGCAGCCTTCCTAGCCTAATCCCAGCAGCCCTCCTAACCCCTAATCCCAGCAGCCTCTCCTTGGCCTAATCCCCAGCAGCCTAATCCCAGCAGCCTTCCTAGTCCCAGCAGCCTTCCTAGCCTAATCCCAGCAGCCTTCTAATCCCAGCAGCCTTCTAGCCTAATCCCAGCAGCCTTCCTAGCCTAATCCCAGCTAATCAACTGGCCTTCCTAGCCCCAATCCTAATCAGCAAGCCTTAGCCTAATCCCAGCAGCCTCCTTCCTAACTCCTAATCCCAGCAGCCTCCTAGCCTTATCCCAGCTGCCTTCCCTAGCCCTAATCAGCAGCCTTCCTAGGCAGCCTTCCTAGCCCCTAATCCCAGCAGCCTTCCTCTACCCTAATCCCAGCAGCCTTCCTAACCTAATCCCAGCAGCCTTCCCAACCCTAATCCCAGCTCAGCCTTCCCTAGGCCCTAATCCCAGCAGCCTTCCTAGCCCCTAATCCCAGCAGCCTTCCTAACCTAATCCCAGCAGCCTTCCTCAACCTAATCCCAGCAGCCTTCCCTAGCCTTATCCCAGCTGCCTTCCTAACCCTAATCCCAGCAGCCTCCCTAACCTAATCCCAGCAGCCTTCC
>JAGKQL010000055.1:559515-585440 GCA_018398635.1 Cyprinodon brontotheroides | reverse complement strand
ACCACTCAGAGGACAGAAGGGACAGAGACCACCAGAGGACAGAGAGGGACAGAGACCAGTGAGGAGGACAGAGAGAGGGACAGAGACCAAAGTCAGAGGGACAGAGGGACAGCCTTCAAATCACTGGTCACACTGGTTCTTCTGTCTCACTGAAGGCTGGCAGGCGGGCTGTTGGACCTGGGGGGGCAGAAGGGAGGACGGGGGTAGATCACCAGAGCGCAGATATCACAGAGTGACAGTCCAATCTAATCCCGAGGTCCAGGTCTAACCAACCCCTTCTTCTCTTTTTTCCTTCTGATGAACTTTAATGTGAAACTTTTTAACCCCGCCCACTTTGCATCCATTAGAAACATCTCTGCGCTGTGATTGGTCAGCCAGTTCTAGGGCTTTTGAATCCAGGTTAGACCACTAAGCTGGTGGGCGGGGGCTTAGTTCACTAGGCTACAGATTGACTCCACCCACCTGAAATTTGTCTTTCTCCAGAGCCTCCAGCTGCCGGGTCAGCCTTTCCCTCTGGCGGAGATCGCCTCATCGCAGAACCCTCCGCTGACCACGCCTCCACCCGCGCTGAAACACAGCGACCCGTTAGAAGGACATGGCAACACCTGTCACTTCAATTATTGAACCTTCACCGTTACTGTTAGCTTAGCTTAGCTAAATCCTTCCCTCCGTCTCATAGGCGGTTTTAGACAGGGGCCCACGGGGGCCGGTGTCCCTGTAGAACTGGCCCCTGTGGGCCCCCATTATGGCCCCTACACCGAACCGAATGCGATGACACGGAAACTGGAACTAACATGTCGCAACGTTTCACGCGGAATCTTTAGTGCGGTGCGCGCTCACATAGGATTTTCTCAACGAGAAAAAGAAGAATAGAATTTTACAGACCTAGCCTGACTCCACTAACGGAAAATAATGTAAAGAAAACTAGGAAAGCAGGAAATATGATTGTTTGTTGATGCGCTGCTTGGCTCATCTTTGAGCCGCTGCTGTCGTTTTTGCAAATCCACGAAACCTTCTGTCATGAGTGAACTGATTTAATATTTTCTATCATGGTATTACTTCTACCAGTGAATTCCAAATATAAAGTTGCTAGTTTTAAACTTAAGGATATTTGGAGTCACCGTTATGCCAATTAGATATTATCCATTACTTTCTTGCAGCACAGGAAACATCAGTAGTCATGAAAAGAAAAAGAGACATTGCCTCATTTTTCACCACTGTTAGCAAGGAGAGGGAGGATGAAGATAACAGAGCCGAGGAGCAGGATGAAAGAGAGGAGGAGGAGATGGTTAGTGAGGAAGCTGACACATCAGAAACAGAAGCTTTCAATCCTGAGAGTGAGGAGGAAGATGGAGGCTGTGAGGGAGAGAGTGAGGAGCAGAAAGGACAACCAGTGGATCCTCCATCACATTGATCAAGTTCACAGCCATCAGGTTTGTGATGTTGAATAAAACTGTGTGACTATGTGTAAAGTGCCTTTAAAGTTCATCTGAAACTTTAGAGAGAGATTATTTTTTACTATTCTAAGAGCAAAAATCTTTCTCATTGGCAGATAATATTATTTATATGTTCAAATCAAGGACAAATTACTTAATTTCAAACAATTACTTAATTTTAGTTATCTTTTTTCAGCATGATCTGCTTTTCACGATCTGTGTTGGTTAACATTTTACTTCATCAGTCGAATCTACAGGAGGAGAGTCTGAAGTCATTAGAACGTGAGTAGGGACTTTTCCAAGCCACAACAAAAAATCGCCATCATAGCCGGCGGTCGTTCACACATGGCTATGCTGAAAGAGAGGCCACTGCAGACGGGCTGCCGTTAGCTTCGGAGTCGAGGTCCTCTCAAGTTTGTCACATTTTCTTTTTAAATTACGCATTAAATCTGTGAATGGGCCATATGGTGATGCTTAGGAAAGTAGATATGTTCTCACTTCGAAATAGATCTTGAAAACGTACTTTTATTGAACAGCAACAACAGCAGAAAGGAACATTTAACTTGGTATGCGGGCTCCTGTGAGTTAAGAAGATGAACCCAGCCAAGCCAACCAATGAGCAGAAGTTGACTCCCACAGGACACACCCCTCCTCATTTTACATATGGAGACAGAAATGCAAAAGGGCAGAGTAGATCTCAGCTGCAAATAGAAAGAAATACAATAGGTAAAAAAATGAGGAAGAATAAAACGGAACAAAAAAATATAACGTGCACATAAATAAATACTTAAAAATATAAGTAATTAAAAAATAAAAGTTGAAGATTATAAAGGACAAAAAAATAAATAAGGTAAATATTAAAAAAGCAAATAAATAAAAGAAGATAATTAAAAGAGATATATACATTTATGTCACACTTTATAATTTAATTTCTTCTTACACATTTATTTGTTTATTGTCATTTTTTAGTGGCAATACATTGTGTGCTTATATATAAATACTTGAGCATTTATTTATTTCCAGTATTTATTTTTAAATATGGCAGAGTTTGGGTCCTTCATACTTCTGCTCCATATTGGATTAAAGCATCTCTGTGGGACCAGGCCATAGATCGCTCCATTAATACAGACACCAAACAGCTGCAGTTTATCAACCTAACACTATAAATTAGCTCCATGATCAATAATAACTGATGTCTCACTGTATCCTGAGTCACAGTTTATCCATGTTGAACACATTAAAGGTGAATTTTATATCTCTAATAATTCTCCAGCTGGCTGATGAGGAAGGCCGCCTGATCAGCCGAATGATAGACCGATTAGTAACAATAATTCTGATATAAAATATGTATCTTTATACATCAGGGTTATTTCTAAAACTGCAGTTCGGCTTAATTAGCTTGTTTTCTCGCTGGAACCCGCAGCAGAGCGGATGTTTTCAGACAGAAACCCCCCAAAGGAGACCCTATCAGGGGGGTAACTTCTGTCCCCCAGCTAATGTTTCTAAAATACATCTGATCACAGCAGCAGGGTCGCTTTTTATTCACTAATCAGCCTAAAAAGAGAAAAACTCACCGGAGGTTTTCTTCTCCAGCACCATCTTGTTTGAACGGTGGCCGCAAAGCTCAAACTAAACGAAACGCGAAGGCCGCAGATACAGTTCAGAATGATTTATAAGAAAGGAAATAATTTAATTCTTCTTATTCTTTTCAAAAATTTAATTAAACATACTTAAAGAGTTAGAACATTTTTTAGCAGGACCACTGAGATTGAACAGAGAAGGATAGATCATTTTATCTGATTCTCTTATTCATGTGTGGTTCGGTCTCTATCGCCCCCTGGCGGTCTAGCTGCAGAAGTCTGACTTTATGATGGCTTTTACTGGAGTTTAAAGATTTGGAAACTTTATAGAGTCATTGATTAAAAAGCAGGATCTCTATCGGGGATTTATTATAAACTTTATCGGCATTTAGAAGCTGATTGTCTTCATTTAACAGCCAGGAAGTCTGGTTCCTCATGAGAAAAAGGACAGAAACAGAATCAGAACCATCTGAACTGCAGCTGTGAGCATTTTAATCTGCAGACTTAGATGGTTGAGAATTAAATGTACCAACATTAAACATCTCGCATCATTGATTAAATCTGATGCATCAGTCTGGACCAATCAGCAATGGCTTTACTGTCTCCAGGTAACAAACATGGCTGCCTCCTTTTCTTCCTGCCATCAGGCTTTTGCTCTGAATCATTGCAATGCTTTGGACAACATCTCTCAGTCTGACCATATAAGGAGTTCCTGGATGACGTCATCAACACATCTCAGAGTGAGGATGAACATCTGGCCTGAGCTCCAGGTTAATAAGCTGTTCTAACAGCTGACTGTGGTGGCCTCAGCCCTCCTCTACGCTGTCGTCTGCTGCGCCCCTGGAAGAGGCTGAATAAGCTGAGTGAGGAAGGGATCCAGTGTTTTTACATTCAAGTGGTATTTTCAGCAATGAATAATGCTTTACTGGAGGCATCCATGTTTGTCAAGGAGCACTACTGCCACACTACTGGTTAGTTGACATTGTCGCGGTCGCACGGTATGCGGCACAATTGATCAGAGTCCCAGTGCTGTATCTGAGTGTTTTGTAGCGCTATTATCCAAGTCATCTTAAAGAAAACATTCTTCCCCTAACTTCCAAATGTTGGCTTTACATATGCGCGGGTTTTTCTCTGGCCAGGGTGTTCGAGTAGCTTCAAATCCTCCCTCTTCAAGTTGGCGATCCAACGACCAACCCGTCCGTGGAGGCTAGGTAGTATCAGAAAAGGTGGAATAACTCTTTTTCACTTTTACTTTACCGATGTATTCCAGCATCCAGCTGCCCATGCGCGATGGGGCATGATAGGTTTTACCAGTTTCACTATAGCTCTGGTAATTTCAATGAGTGAAGTCCTCTGGAAATCTTGTATTGTTGTTGGTGCAGATGTGTCTAGTAGTTCCCATTGATTTAGCTTGGAAGCGGGGAAGAATGGCGCTGAGCTTACCGCACCGTGGCGTACACTGCTGGCTGGAAGATGGCGGGAGGGAGGGGCTACTATATTTGGGCAAACATGGCCACTCCTAGGCTCAGTGATCGCATTGAAAATTATTTATATTTTCTACTGATTAACGCCAAATCAACCATTGAAATATGACCGCAAACGCATCTCTAGCTTTAGGTATGAATAATGATCCCCAAGTTATTCCTCGCTGAATCCCTCTTTTCCTTAAAAAGTCAGTCCTAGCTGTCTCTCTCCATGCTGGCTCAGATGTTAGAAAAAGGAGGCAGGGAAGGTAGAATACAGCGTTAGCCTCGCTACATGCAGTTAGCCGAGCCTTGGAGTTAAATAATCCTTTAAACTTGTCAATCAGCTGCACATTGTTATTGCACTAACTGATTAGCGTTAAATTCATTAAATCCGCGACAAATTTATTCGTTTTAGGTATAAAGTAATTGCTTTTAAAAGTTGTAGGGAGGCGGCTGTTCAAACCCGTGGCGGCTTCTGAATTCTCCCCAGTGGTGCCCGACTGTTACAGGTGAATAAAGAGTGAATGTGATTGGTTGATTATCAAGGGGCAGGAATTGTTGTGGCACAAGCTAGTTTGGTTGTGGCAGGTTTCTTGGAAGCATCTTGCTAAGTGGCAGTTAGCATCTTAGTGCTAGTAAGTGGTTCCCAATGGGAAATTCCATGTGGGACCAAAGTAGCACTGGAAATTGATTGACTTAAAGGCAGCTGTCAAGGAGCAGCATATGGACGGCGGAAACGCATGCCTGAAGGAGGAGAGTTTAGTGTGGGGAGTAGGAGGTGGATGAGTCTCCTCCGTCATCCATTTTATTTAGAGGAGGAAAGCGGGGGACGAAGATGTTGTGGAAAGAGGGGCCTTCAGGGGCGGCAGAAGCTTGGTTTTGGTGTGCGAAGGCTTCCAGCCCGTGCATGTTTGAAGCCACTGCCTACTTAGCAGCTGCCAGTTCTCTAGGGCTAACTCTCATGCGGGGCACGGTATACGACATAGAACACTGGGGCGCTCAATGCCGGTGCGTACTGGTATATGCTTTATAAATCCCAGGCAGCTTCTTCTTCTTTGTGATTTGAACCCGATGTAATGAGTAAATCTCTCCACTGTAATTACCATTCAGAACCAGTCAGTCCGTCTAAAACCAGTAAGATTCCAGTAAAAAAAAGAAAGAGTTCAGTTTATTAATAAAACTTTATTCATTCACTTTGAAACAAATAATTTAGAGCAGTTTGTACAAAGCAGAGAGCAGCTTCCTCCTCCGTCAGCAGCAGAACGTTAGAACCCTTTAGAACCCGCTAACGACCCGCTTACACCCCTGATTGGTTCATAGCTGACCATGCTAAAGACAGGGGAGGTTACCGTGGCAACGCCTCCTGCTAAACTAAATCTACATCTAAAAATCTCTGTACATCACACACGCTGGTCTTGCTATATGTAATGAGGACCGTGTGCTGAATCCTGACTGTAAACCAGAGGTTATTAAAAGTATTAATACTCTGAAAAGTATCGCTACTCAAACAGTGTATCCGGATACAATAGTAAGCTTGTGTGGTGTGGAAACTATAGGAGTGTTTGCATGTTTCTCTGTTCATTTCAGATTCATGGTTCCTTATTTTATAACTCTGTTTTTCACAGTGAGACTGATATAGATCCGTTTCTCTAGATTTTTTCATTTTTTCTCCATAAGCTGCTGGAAGAGGAGCAGCAGGGTCCTCACTTTGGTAGAAACGTCCTCACTCTCTCACACACACACACAGAGTTGCATAGACTCAGTTAAGGCAGCAGGTGACAAACCCATAGGAAAGACTCTTATTTTGAAATGCCCAGCAGTGATGCCTTCAGGACCCTGAAATGTGACATGTTCTTTTAGAACTCAATGAAGGGGCTCTTATTCTGAAAGGATGCTGCGTTCAGGCTCCCGTCTCAAACCATGAACGCAGTGATGTGACGAGGCGCGCTGCGATTGGCCCTCAGGGGTCCACGAAGGACACCATGATGTATCGGGTGCCCTGGGTGGTGGGCAGGCCCTCGTGGTAGTGCGTGAGGCGCCCCGGGTGCATGAAGGACCAGCCCTTCCTGGGAGACTCCACCTTGCAGTCGTAGCGCAGGAACCTGCAGCCTCCGCCCTGAAACACGTTCAGAGGTTCTGTTAGAACCGTCTGGGTCAGCGGTTCTGGTTCTGTGTGGGGGGGCGGGTACCTGGTAGTCGACGCCCTTCCTGTTCAGGGCGATGTTGATGGTGAAGGTGGAGGAGTCGTGATGCGGCCGCAGAGACGGCTGCTCGTCTGGACGGTACCGCACCACGAAGTTCATGATGGAGTGGGCCTGAGGGCGGAGCACAGGAAGCCGTTAGAGAAGGCGGCCATGTTGGATTCAGCTGCTGGACGTAGAGGCGTGTTTCTGACCTCCAGTCACAAACAAATTATGATCCAATATCTGAGCTGATGGCATTGTTTAATAACATCCTAAAAAGGCCACTTTGTTAATGTCGACGCTGAGAAAAGACATGATAAAAACTAGCATTAGCATGTTAGCTTTGATCATTACATCAGTCAGACTCTTCATCAGTGGCCAGTGAGGAAGACGGGAGGAAGCAGGATGCTTCCTATCATACTTCCTTTAGCAGTTAGCAGTTCTCTGTGACCTATGCTAACGCTCAGACTTCACACATTTATAACCTTCAAATGTTCACCACATCTGGAGAGTGTGATTATTGAGTCATAATCTATTTAACAGGATCTAGGTGCTACAATAATCTGCTTCCTAAATCAGCCTTGAAGTTGGTCTTAGCATGACAGTATTAGCAGCCTAACATTAGCATGCTATAAAGGTTTGTTCCTTTGTCTCCTCCGGGTCCGGGTCCAGGTCCAGGTCCGGTTCTGGTTCCTACCTTGGGGTAGTATCCTGGGTAGAGCTTCTCAGTGACGGGGGCGATGTAGTCTTTAAGGAACTTCAGCCACTCCTTCTCAAAGCCGATCTGGTTCATGTGGATGTCCACAGTCGGGACGTTCTCGTAGCCGCCGGCCAGACGCTCGTCCTGATGGAACAGAACCAGAACCTCCGTTAGCGCCGAGCAGAACCATGCGGTTCCACCCGCCGGGCCCTAACCGGTACCTTGTGGGAGCCTCCGGACCACTGGCCAAAGTCCTCCATGGTCTCCACCAGCTGGTCACACATCTTATCGCTGAAGGCTGGGAACCAGTAGACATCAGGACAGGGCTGAGGGGACAACAATCAGGACATCAGAACCCAAACCAGACCAGAACCTCCCGCCTGGGCCCGGCCCAGAGCCTGGGTACCTGCTCCACGGCGTCGCTCCCCTCCTCGAAGATCTTGGAGTAGTTCTCATGGATGTACTTCTCCCTCCAGTCCTGCAGGGACACAGAGACAGGAAGACTGAGTCGGACCCGTCCTCCAGCAGAACACAGTGCGACCCGCGGGCTCGGTTCTGACCAGAGGGTTGTCAAAGATCTGCCACATGTCTGGGTAGAGTCTGGACGTGTTGAAGTTGGAGGACGCCACCAGGCGGCCGAACTCGTCCCGGTTGGACACGAACATGAAGACGCCCTGCGGACACACGGTTCTGGTGAGTCCGTATCGTCAGAACTTGGTCGCTGTGCTACAGAACCGCGGACGGTACCTGGTCCCTGAAGCTCCTGCAGAACACCATGTCCGGGTCCATCCCCTCATCCACGAAGATGCTGACCTGGGCCAGTTTGGAGCGCAGGACGGCGCCCCGGATCAGGTAGACCTGGGTGATGTACGGCACGTTCCACACGCCTCTGGACACAACAGAACCGGTTCTGATCAGCGGTTCCCCCTCAGACGGGTCACTGAGTTGGGTCAGAACTTACATCCTCTTCCCCTGGACGATCTCGATGTAGTCCTCGGACCGGGAGTAGAACCCCTCTGGACTCAGAGCGCCCCAGAAGTTACTCCACAGCTTCCCGTGTTTGGACAGCATGGGGGCGATGACGGACCTGGAGGACAGAACCGGAGCCGTTAGCCGCCCGTTAGCGGGTCGCTGTCACGGCCAGAACCGACCAGAACCTACTTGTTCTCCTACAAAAGGATCCTCAGGGTGTGCAGGTTGGTCAGCGCCACGTCCGAGTCTATGCTGAAGTAATAATCACAGTCCGGGTTCTTCTTGCACGCCTCGCTGTAGAACCACAGGACAGGGTTAGCTTCTGGTCCCAGAGGTCCGAATCAGACCCAGCAGTCCTAGAACCAGAACCGGCTTCACTCACATGGCCATGGTCCTGGCCTGGTCCTCCTGCAGGCCCTCCTCAGGTCCCACCATCACGGCGTCCGGGAACAGAGCCCTGTGGCGCTCCCAGAACCGCTGGACGTGCTGCTCATGGTACACCACCTGCAGACGGGACGGGTCAGCATGGCAGAACCGGACCAGAACTCTACAGAATCCTGTCTGTGGGTGGGGCCTACGTTGTTGTGGATGAAGAGGCGGATCCTGGTCTTCGGGTAGTTCAGGGTGCTGAGCCGTTCCAGGAACTCCTCCATGAAGGGCGTTGGATGTTCGATGAAGACCGCCACGAAGACCAGCGGCAGCTCCTCGTCCTGAAACACAGCGTAGATCCACAACACACAGACCCGTCAGCACAGATCCACAACACAAAGACGCCGTAGATCCAGAACACACAGACGACGCCGTCAGCGTAGATCCAGAACACACTGAAAGACCCGTCAGCATAGATCCAGAACACACAGACGGCGCCGTCAGCGTAGATCCAGAACACACTGACAGACCCGTCAGCGTAGATCCAGAACACACAGAGGGCGCAGTCAGCGTAGATCCAGAACACACTGACAGACCCGTCAGCATAGATCCAGAACACACAGACGGCGCCGTCAGCGTAGATCCAGAACACACTGACAGACCCGTCAGCGTAGATCCAGAACACACAGAGGGCGCCGTCACCGTAGATCCAGAACACACAGACGGCGCCGTCAGTGTAGATCCAGAACACACTGAAAGACCCGTCAGCGTAGATCCAGAACACACTGAAAGACCCGTCAGCATAGATCCAGAACACACAGAGAAGCAGGGACATACCGCAGCGTCGCTGAGCAGCAGCAAGTCGTCGTCACAGACCCCACAACCGTTCTCATAGGTCCAGGCTGTGGGGACGTAATTCCCCAGGTAGTTGAGCTGCAGCTGTGGACACAGAGACAATACTGGGGCGTTACTAGGACAATACTAGGACGTTACTAGGACAATACTGGGATGTTACTAGGACGATACTGGGGCGTTACTAGGACAATACTGGGGCGTTACTAGGACAATACTGGGATGTTACTAGGACAATACTGGGGCGTTACTAGGACAATACTGGGGCGTTACTAGGACAATACTGGGATGTTACTAGGACAATACTGGGATGTTACTAGGACAATACTGGGGCGTACTAGGACAATACTGGGGCGTTACTAGCCACAATACTGGGACAATACTAGGACAATACTGGGGCTGGGACAATACTGGGGCGTTATTAGGACAATACTGGGGCGTTATTGTAGGACAATACTGGGCGTTACTAGGACAATACTGGGACGTTACTAGGAATGTAATACTGGGGCGTTACTAGGACAATACTGGGGCTTATTAGGACAATACTGGGGCGTTACTAGGACAATACTGGGGCGTTATTAGGACAATACTGGGGCGTTACTAGGACAATACTGGGAGTTACTAGGACAATACTGGGGCGTTATTAGGACAATACTGGGACGTTACTAGGACAATACTGGGGCGTTACTAGGGACAATACTGGGGGCACCTTACTAGGACAATACTGGGGTTACTATTAGGACAATACTGGGGGGCGTTACTAGGACAATACTGGGGCGTTACTAGGACAATACTGGGGCGTTACTAGGACAATACTGGGATGTTACTAGGACAATACTGGGGCGTTACTAGGACAATACTGGGAGATTGCTGGGAGGTTTCTGGGAAACTAATGGGGTGATACTGCAGCGTTACTGGGATGTTGGACGAGTCAAAGTTCTACAGGAAGGTCTGACTCCAGAACTTTCTCTGGTTAAAAGGACTGCTGAGGGGGAAGCCTTACTTCCTGCCCAGAGGTCAGCTGGTCTGAATGGAGGCCTGTGATTGGCCGTTACCTTGGTGGGTCCGTTGCCATGGATGATGACAGGAAGCGTGTCGTAGGCGACGTTCCTCACTCTGACCTTTGCCCTCTCGAACTTCAGGACCACCTCGTCTGTCAGACAGAGAGGCTTGTTAGAACTGGTGGTTCTGGTTCTGAGGCTAACTCTCGATCCAGCTGGACATAAGGTCCAAACACGGGTCTATCAGAACAGGTTCTGTGGACCACTGAAGTTTAGAACCAGTTACCATCAGAACCAGAACCTCACAGAGAAAAACCGGCTGAAGCTCACAGTGATGAAGATGGCAGGACGTCTGGTTCTGATCTGGTTCTGAAAAGGTCCACTACACTGGAAAGAACCAAGAACCGGCCCAGAACAACCGGCCCAGAGACGGCTTCTTACCAATGGCTCCGTTCAGGTTCTGGAAGATTCTGGAGCGGTGATCAAGAGTCATGTTGAACTTGGTCTGAAAGACAAACCAGATCATCATCATCATCATCATCATCATCATCATCATCATCACCACCAAACCGAGCCCCTCCCCTTTAGGATTGGGGTCCTGAGTCCTCGTCATTCAGGCCCCCATCCAGAGCCAGCTCAGCAGACCCTGGTTCTGCTGAGCTGGTTCTGATCTGGCTGGTCTGGTGGAACCAATCAGAGGCGGCGTCTGGTCCAGTTACCCTCTGCTTCTTGTCCAGGTAGATCTTGGTGTAGAACAGCTGGTCGTCGTCGTTGTCCTTGAACTTCCACTGCTGGACGATGGCGCTGAGGTCCGGAGCGAACCCGATGAACCCTGAACACAGACACAGTCAAACGGAACCAGAACCTGAACACGGGGCGGAACCAGAACCCGGCAGCCGGGTCGCTTCCAGGGACTCACCTCCTGAGTTGAGGTAGCGTTTCCCAGAATGCACCTGAGGGTATTTAGAGGCCAGGCGCTGGTCGGGCCAGCAGAACCCCTCAGCTGAGAAGACCACCCTGTGACCCAGAGCAGAGAACTTGGAGAGCAGCTCCTCTGGACCTCCAGCGAAGATCACGTCATAGCTGCAGACACAGAGGGGTTCCATCAGTGCTCAGCTGGAGGAGCACGGCCAACGAGTGGAGTGGGAGGAGTCAGTGAAAGCTGGGAAGGCTGTGATTGGTCAATTACAGCTGGATCAAAATATCCTAATAAGTAGCTGCTAATTAGCTGCTAAATAGCAGCTAATTAGCAGCTAGAAGCATTTAGCCCTCACTCTCTGTTAGGCTAATCCATATAACTTTATCTAAGGTATAAAATGAGCTTGAATGATGGAGTCTAGGCCTGAATGATGGAGTCTAGGCCTGAATGATGGAGTCTAGGCCTGAATGATGGAGTCTAGGCCTGAATGATGGAGTCTAGGCCTGAATGATGGAGTCTAGGCCTGAATGATGGAGTCTAGGCCTGAATGATGGAGTCTAGGCCTGAATGATGGAGTCTAGGCCTGAATGATGGAGTCTAGGCCTGAATGATATTACTGATCGGGGATCTAAAGTAGCTGAAAGAAAAAAACAATCATTGTCAGTCTGGAAGGAAAGACAGACTGAGCTCTGCTATCTAACAGGGAGACACTAAAAGTCTCCGTTTATTTTGATTCTTTTGATTATTTTATTAAACCAGCTGCTCCGTGATCAGAGGAAAAATGGTGCAGAACAGTGGTGAATATTAGGAGTTGAGCTTAATATTGTCCAAGTGTGTGAATAGTTCCGTCTGAAATGAATGAAAATAGTTGTTTTAATGGTTATAGAGTCAGATATGTGGTGGTAATGTTTGGTTTATCTAAAGGTTTTTATCTGTTACTGTGTAAATGAGTTTGGCTGATAGTTAAGCTCAGATTCTAATCTCTCTGCAGGGTGGGACTATAAATCTGATATCTGAGACGTTTAAACTGTGGAGGATCCAGTCCAGGTGGACCGGGTCCATGGAGGACGCAGCCTGCTGCCTCCACCCAGTCCCCAGAGAAGCAGAACTGGGTCGTCTGGTTCTGGTTACCTGTGAACAAAGGCCCGGTTCTGGTTACCTGTCCACGAACATGACCAGCTGCTCCTGGTTCTTCTCCAGCTCCAGCAGCTCCTTCTTCAGCCATCGGACCTTCTGACCTCCTCCCACGGTGCGGGCCACGTCTCCTCCTCTCCACTCCTCCCCCAGACCCAGAACCTGCCAGAACCGCATGGAGACCCGGTTAGCCCGGACAGCAGAACCAGAACCTGGTTCCTGGTTCTGGTTCCCTCACCTTGACGGTGTAGTTGAACTGGGAGGCCGTCCTCATGAAGCGGCGGAAGCCGTCCGTCTCCTCGGTGGCAGCCGTCAGAACCAGGAGGTTCTCTATAATAGACACACAGAGTCACTCTACCTGCTCTAGATCTGCTCTGCTACCGGACCGGGTCTGACAGCTGGCCCTCCAGAACATCAGGAGGAACCTTCTGGACCCATCAGAACCTCAGCAGCTGGAGGAGGAGGAGGCGGGTTGCCATGGTAACAGGGCCTCTTGGCTCCAGGATTCTGGTTCTGTTCAGTAGAACCAGAACCCTGGAGCGACCCGTTCCTCTGCTGGTTCTGTCCCAACAGGTCAGAACCAGAACCTTCCATCCAGTCTCCTCGGGTTCTGCTCAGGACCTTCTCCTGGGTCAGAACCAGAACCAGACTGGAGAAATCTGTCACAGAACCCAGTATAACCCAGTAGAACCGATTAGAACCCAGCAGGACCCAGTATAACTGCTTTATTATCCAGTTAAAACCGGACCAGAACTTTCTGGTAGCAGGTTTCCGGTGGTACCGGAGCTCCAGCGGCTCACTGTTCTCCTGCAGGCCGGCCGGAGGAGCCCGCAGGGCGGCCTTACCTGGAGAGAGCCTCCGCTGTTCGGCCCTGACGGAGCTCAGGAAGCAGAAAGCAGCGAGAAACAGCAGAGGAACGGACGCCATGTTTTCCCGGTCAGAACCCGATCAGAACCCGCTCGGTTCGGATGAACAGAACTTTTACTTTATCCGCTTCTTCTCGGAGGAATCTCAGTCCATCAGTTTCCTCTGGTCCAAACCTCGCGATGCTTTCAGCCGCGAGATCTGCCAGAATAAACACAGACCGCTAGAAAGGCGGGTCTCTGCGCTCAGCCAATCAGAAGCTCAGCAGGGTTGACTGACAGGCTCTGAGCCAATGGCAGGCCGACAGATGGAATCGGGGACAGAAAGGGGTTTTGTTCAGATTTGTCCAAGAGGAGAAAGTTCGTGAAAAGAATCTGAATCTGTGCCACGTGTGTGACATTCCACGGAAAGAGGGAGACCCACGGAGACAGCGTGGGGAGGGAGCAGGGCCTAAAACAGCATGTGTTTGAACAGATTATGGGTTTATCACAGATTATAGGATCAGATTGGTTATACAAACAGCAACATCAACAGCAGTTAGATAAAGTGGATGTTTCCTGCGTGGGTAAAGACATCATTACAGGGAGGGAGCTCTGATCCTGGCTTTAGAGCTGCTGTCTGACACGGAAACAATGCTTCTGTTGGTTCCCACTGAATTCTATAAAGTTTATTTCTATCCTGTATAGATACCAGTTCTTACTGTCATCCTGATCCAAACGATCTCTATCTACTAATTAACTTTAGCTTAATTGATCTATAATAAAATGAACCAGGGAATGCCAGTGGTGGATGAAGACTTTATAGAACAAATACAGGATAGTAAAAGGTTGGAATGTAAAAAAAGGATGAAAGTGTCCCAGTGATCTGGGGTCCCTCCAGTATCTGGGGCTCCTGTTGCCTCCTATCTATGCTGGGCCCCTGCAGGGCGAGCCTGGGGCCGCCCACTCCTGCTATTGAGCATATTTACCTTCAGAAGAAGCTGTGAATCCTTTATAAATGAGCATTCTAATGCATACGTACCACAGCAGTTTGGTTCCAGGCCTTCATGGATACATGATACTGAGCAGCAGCTACAGATATAAACTAACCAGATTGATATCACTGCAGGTTTTCCTTCAGCACATGGAGATCTAAGGCCTTCCTGTTACTCTGCAAGCTTTCTGATCTTTACCTTGTTTTCAGTTGGTTTTCTTCATGCTGTTGTTTTGCTCTCTGGTTTTTCCTGCTCTATGCAGGAGTGGAATCAGACGTCTACGAGTTCCTGTAGATATTTATGTTGTTTATTTTGCTGCTTTGTTTTCTCCTTTTTCTTTTATCTCTCTCTCTCCTTTATTCTTATCCTCTCTTTCTTTCTTTCTTTCGCACCTCCCTTTCCATCTCCGCTGTAAATGATTTTAATCCCTAAAAAACTTTCAATAAAGTTTAGTATATCTACCAAACATTCACGTGAGAGTAAAGCTGTTCTGCTATCATCTAGCTCTGCGACATAGATTCATAGAGCTATACTGGTTAAACAGGACATAGAAATAAAGAAATAGACCGTTTACTGCTGGAGCTCCTGCAGAAAAAAAAGTCAGGGCCGTTTGTTATGATCCAGGACAGGAAACACTAGAAAACTACTTCCTGTTTATCAGCGACTGTTGGTGGATTTTAAAAATAATAATTTCACAGAAACGATCAAATGTTCTGTTGAGGAGTTTGTAGCAGTTAGAGCTTCACATTGATTAGAAATACAGAACCAGGATAAACAAGGATCTGATCTAGATGGACAAATCTAGGCCAAGGGTAAAATCAGCAGTGATCAGATGTAAACATAAGATGTGATATGATTTAGTTTTTCCACATTCAGCCATTTTTCTTTCCATTTTATTCATCAGTGTGATGGCGGCGGGGAAGAAGCTGCTGCAGAACCTGCATCAGACGCTGTGGAGCCTCGTCCCAGAGGGCAGCAGGGAGAACAGGAATAAGGATTTTATTTATTATTTTTTGCAGCACTACTGGCTCGTTTTTTCAACAGTAGGCTGACAGGAAACCCGGGTTGACGGCGTGGAGGACTAAGGCCTCCATATATGGGTCGCTAACCACTGCACCACCCGCATGCCCAGGAGAACAGTAATAGAAAACTATTACAGATAGACACCAAACACATAGATCTGTACAGATCTCAGGGTCAGTGGGTAACATGGTAATTGTTTCCTAGCAGCTGATTGGCTGCTGGGTGGAGCGTTTTCTAGGATTCACATCAATCCTGAAAGCTAGCCTGTGTTCAGGGTAGGTTACCATGGTAACCGGGCTCTGCTAACAGTAAATCCAGCCTTGTGGCGCCGGTCGGCCTCCGCTGGCCTACTGGTACCTACAGAAATCCTCTCCTCTCCTGTTCTGTCCTGCTGTTGGATCTATATCTCTATTTCTGCGCAGGAAGCTTTTTCTAATCTAGGTCAGTTTTCTTAGAACGTTTTACAATCAAAGGAGCAAACTGGACCAGGAGGACCAGGACTCTGTGTTTCACTACAACTCCCAGCAGCCCCAGCCTGCAGAGAACCGTTCAGCACAGGTTGCCATAGCAACCCAAACACTAACTGACCTCCTTCCTGACGGTTTGTTTCCTCCTCAGAGGATGGAGCGGCCGCGGTTCTTCACGCCCTCTGAGGTGGCCTCTCACCGCTCCCCCTCTGACCTGTGGGTGTCCTTCCTGGGGGGCGTGTGGGACCTGAGCCCACTGGTGAAACGGTACCACGGTGAGGCCCGGCTGCGTGGACACGGTGGACAGGGAGGTCTGCTTTCTGATCAGGTTTCTAACCTCTGTGTCTGCAGGAGACGTTCTGCTGCTTCCCATCATGGAGGCTGCTGGGAAGGACATCAGCGGCTGGTTCGACCCCCAAACCAAAGACGTGAGTGTTGGTCCGGCTGGGTTCTACCAGAACCATCAACTTCCTGTAGGATCAGAACCACTGAGACTCCAGGATTCAAAGGAACATTTTCACTCTGATGGCTGATAATGGTCAAATAGATTCTCTGGAGAACATTAGAGAGCAAACAGCATGATGGAGACAATGGGAGTGAAAGTCAACTAAACTAAACTACTATGCAGAGAGGAAGGGAAACATGGTTGAAAATGTTTCACAGTTTCACTTAGATTTATGTTTGAAAACCAAAGTTTATCAGGAAGAATTTGGGATGTGACCAAATTAGATTTTAACTAATTCAGAACAATTAGAATGTTTTTTAACTGTTCTTGACTAGAACCCAGGAAAGTCTGGACTCTGGGAGAACGGGAGCAGAATAAATGTGGGTCAACTGGAACAGAAGCGTTCTGATGACATCACCACATGCTAAGCTAGTCTGGAGCTGCATTTCACCTCCTGTTTTTAATAGTCTCTAGATGATAATAAATTATGACTTTTATCATTTATTGGAGGAATAATAATGAACACAGTCAGATAAGCACACAAATCAAATGAACGTTAGTCTACTTCCTCTGCTGTAGACGAAGCTAGTGTTGGCCCTGGCTTCTGCAGATGGGCTAACATTAGCCGGTTGCTGCTGCAGCGGGCTAACGTTAGCCCTGCTGCAGCTGGGCTGACGTTAGCCCTCTGTCGCTGCAGGCGGGCTAACGTTAGCCCTGGCCGCTGCAGACGGGCTAACATTAGCCCCTGGCCGCCTGCAGACGGGCTGACGTTAGCCCCTGGCGCTGCAGAGACAGGCTAACGTTAGCTCCAGCACGCTGCAGGCAGGCTGGCGGGTAGCCTAACTGGTTAGCCAGAACGGGGCTAACGCAGCGCTGCAAGAGGCGGGCTGACGTTTAGCCGCAACGCTTACAAGCGGGCTAACGCTAGCCCTGGCCGCTGAAAATGGGCTAACGTTTAGCCCACTGCAGCGCTGCAGACGCTGGCGTTAGCCCTGGCGCTGCAGATGCGGCTAACGTTAGCCCTGGCAGCTGCAGACGCATAGGGCTAGCTTGGCCGCTAGCGCTGCGAGCGGGCTGGCGTTAGCCCTGGCCGCTGCAGACGGGCTGGTGCGCTAGCCCTGGCCGCTGCAGACGGGCTGCTAGCCGTTAGCCACAGCCGCTGCAGGCGTTGCTAACGTTCGCGCCTGGAACGCTGCAGACGGGCTGGCGTTAGCCCTGGCGCTGCAAGGCGGGCTAACGTTAGCCCTGGCCACTGCAGACGGGCTGGCGTTAGCCCTGGCCGGTGCAGATCGGGCTAACGCGTAGCCCCTGGCCGCTGCAAACGGGCTACCGTTAGCCCTGGCCGCTGCAGACGGGCTGGACGTTAGCCCTGGCTGCCGTTACACTCGGAGCTCTGCTGGTTGCAGTGTGCTTCTCAAAATCTGAATTTTTTTTCAATTAACTATTAAATCAGTAAACGTTCCATATAGTGAAGCTTAAGGTTTAATGTTCTCCCCTCAGGTGATCTCAAAACTTACTTTTAACTTTTTTTTAACCTGGAAGTTGCTGCAGCCGCAGTTCATGCCGGGACAGCTGTCAGTCTGGAGGATGGACAGGTACACATAATGACCAATGTGTGTACCTGTACGTTCTCGTGTCCTCGTGAAACGTCCTCATCCTCAGTCCTAGTACTCTTCGGATTCACAAGAAGAGCAGACCGAGAACGGACAAAGTCCCCGGGTGTTGTTCTGGCCCCTCCCTCTTTACCCAGCATGCATCAGAGCAGCGCAGCACTCTGTTGGCTCCAAATGTTGAAATAGATTTCTCTAGATAACATTAGAGAGCACCAAGCATGATGGAGACAATGGGACCCAGAGGATGGGTCAGGGAGGAGGTTCTGTTCAGGTTCTAGGTCTCATCTGGTGGATCCAGCTGATCTCCAGATGGTTTCATCTCTGATGATCTTAGATCTTTGTTGGACCTCAGATGGTTTATGGTTCCCTCAGATCCGGCGGTTCGTGGACCCTCTGACCTGCTGTGAGCGCTACTACACCCCCAGGGGGCGATTTGTCCACATCCCCCCCCGCGGGCCCTGCTCCGACTGGGCCACCGACTTCGGGACTCCGTGGTGGAAGGCCAGCCTGTACCAGGTGGGGCTGCTGTCGGACAAGGTCAGGTGGATCCGGATCGTCAACACGCTGACGTCCCAGGAGCAGCTGCTGGAGGTAAGAGCTTCCTCCAGGTGCACTCTGGGTAATGAAGTCCCTGCCTCAGAGAACCCTACGGTTCCTCAGGTGTGCTCTGAGGAGACTCTGGAGGAGATCCTGCACCGTTACCGGCGCTACAACAGCCACGCCCACAGCTACACCTGGAAGCACCTGGGAGAAGTTCTGGACATGACGAAGACGCTGAGCCAGAACGGCGTGGTGGACGAAGACCCGGAGCTGGACCGGCTGAGGCTGGACCGGGACATCTTCACCCCCTCCATCCTGCTCCACTTCAACGATGACCTCACAGAGGGATGATGTCATCGCCATGACGCCATCCTGGGTACGAGATCCAGATCTGGACCAGATAAGTTCCCCAAGATGAACCTGAAGGTCCAGCAGACTGACTCAAACAGCTTCAGCTGGTTTTCTTTCAGAGACGATGAAGTAAAGGATGATTAGAAACTGTTTAAAGTCCATAGTCGGAATTGCTCTTCTTTCCATCCCATCAGTTTTGTTGGTGAATTCAAGGAAAGTGTTTTTGTTGTGGGTCAAATAAATATGTTTCTTTTCTCATCCAAGCAAAGGACTCATTTCTGATTTAGACTCTAATCAAAGCGTTCCTCTCCTGAAGCTTCAGGCTCATAATTGCTCGGGTTGGGTCGATGTTCTGGTTCCTGGTTCTGTTCTCCAGTATCTTCATAAATCAGTGTAGAACAGAGCTAGCAGAGCGCTAACGGACCATGTGTGGGTCTCAGTATTTCCTGCGGAGGTTAGATTTGGTTCCTTTAGGGAACTGGACTGAGAATCACTTCCTTCTTGAGAAAACTGTTCTGCAGAAAGGAGAAGTTCCGGAGATTCAGTGAAATTAGAAACTTAAGAAAGGTTGCATAGGGTGAGCCGATGAAGATGATGAAACATTAAAGTGATGAGTGGACGCTTTGAGACGGTTGGATGGTCGGTTGAAGAGGAAGAGGAGAGGGAGAAGTTCAGCAGTAAACAGTTAGCAGCTCAGTGAGGAGCAGCTTCATCTCTGCAGGTGTTCAGACAGGTGAGATCTTTGGATCAACGTTCTTCAGGATCAGTGAGGAGGACAGGAGGTCCAGTTCTTCTGCAGATCTTCTAACCTCCTGTCATTCCCTGCTTCATGCAGATCTTCAGACCTTATAGCCCTGAAGATCAGCCTGGAACGTCTCCAAGATGTTCAACGACTTCCAGGAGAAGGACCCGGACCGCTGCGCCCTCTGGTTCTCAGGTCTGAGGGAGGTGATCAGGGGACAGAGACACTGATCTGTTTCTGCTGTTAATGACCTGTCCGTCCATCCGTCTGTCCTTCTGTGTCTCAGAGAGTCCTCCTGCCTCAGTCGCCGGTATCTTCAGGATCAAATGGTGGTTGTTTCCTTCTGTTATGGCTGCTGTGGTCTTTATCCTCATCCTGGTCCTGGGAGTCACCAGTGAGTCCGCTCACACTTGGTATTTCCATCATCAGGAGGTCAGCTTTATAACCATGCTCTGACCTCCCACTCTAAGCTCTATTCCTGGATGTACAACCTTCATGGTCTAGTAGACGCCAGTCTCTCCAGGTCCTTCTGAAGGATCTTATAGCATTGTTATTCTAAAGAGTTCCAGGTCTCCCCCGGGGTCTCCTTCCAGTGTAACATCTCTCATCTGCCCCCGGATAATGGAGCTCCTTTTCTTAGCTCTAAGCCGCAGCCTGGTGACCTCACTAAGGAAGCTTTCTCAGATGTCTGGATGAAGGCTGTCCCCCGACAATGGCTGAAGACCATCAGCTAAATCCAGAGCTCAGTAGTTAGCCTCAGAGGAGGCCTTCATCAGGTGTCTCCATCAAGCCTCAGCCTCGGGTAGAGAGGGACCTAGAGATGCCAGTCCTCCTTTCTGCATTAGAACCATGGAGCACGTCCCATCCAGGTTAGAATAATGGCTGCTGTGTTAGGATGAACCTAAGCAGGGTTCTCCTCATGTGACCTTTCTGAGCCTGTGATGAACTGCTCTTCTGCCAAGGCTGTGGGAGCGTTGATCCTCTGGATCAACGGTTCCTGGGGGCAGGTATCTTGCAACTTTTAGATTAATCCATGGTCCAACACGGCTGAATCAAATGATGAGTTACCTCCTCAGGATGCAGTCAGTTCCTCTAGAGTCCTGTCAACCTGTCAACCCCCTAATTATTGATTTCAGGTCTGTTGAATCAAAGGCATTTCTAAAAGTTGCAATGGTTCTCTGGGGCAATGGTTCTCAATGCCAATAGTTCTCCATGCCAATAGTTCTCCATGCCAATGGTTCTCCGGGACAATGGTTCTGCGGGACAATGGTTCTCCATGGCAATGGTTCTCCATGGCAATGGTTCTCCATGCCAATGGTTCTCCATGGCAATGGTTCTCCGGGGCAATGGAGAACCATGCCAATTGTTCTCCACGCCAATGGTTCTCCACGGCAATGGTTCTCCATGCCAATGGTTCTCCACGCCAATGGTTCTCCATGGCAATGGTTCTCCGGGGCAATGGAGAACCATGCCAATTGTTCTCCACGCCAATGGTTCTCCACGGCAATAGAGAACCATGCCAATGGTTCTCCATGGCAATGGTTCTCCGGGGCAATGGAGAACCATGCCAATTGTTCTCCACGCCAATGGTTCTCCACGGCAATGGTTCTCCATGCCAATGGTTCTCCACGCCAATGGTTCTCCATGGCAATGGTTCTCCGGGGCAATGGAGAACCATGCCAATTGTTCTCCACGCCAATGGTTCTCCACGGCAATAGAGAACCATGCCAATGGTTCTCCACGCCAATGGTTCTCCATGGCAATGGTTCTCCGGGGCAATGGTTCTCCATGCCAATGTTTCTCCGGGGCAATGGTTCTCCATGGCAATGGTTCTCCGGGGCAATGGTTCTCCATGCCAATGTTTCTCCATGGCAATGGTTCTCCATGCCAATGGTTCTCAGGGGCAATGGTTCTCCATGCCAGTGGTTCTCCATGCCAATGGTTCTCCATGCCAATGGTTCTCCATGGCAATGGTTCTCCATGGCAATGGTTCTCCGGGGCAATGGTTCTCCTGGGCAATGGTTCTCCGGGGCAATGGTTCTCCTGGGCAATGGTTCTCCATGCCAATGGTTCCCCGGGGTCTGTTCTCAGGGATTCTTTAGGTCTGTATAAGTTTTGTCCTCTGAACCAGAAGCTCGGACTGCTTGGAGAGCTAGTGGATTATAGTGTGGCTTCCTGAGGGCTGGGTCAGAAGGGTACTAGTTCTACTAGTACCCTTCTGACCCAGTTCTACTGTCAGAACCAGCTCTACTGTCTATATGGATCAGCTGTGGTGACAGCTCTTTGTGTTTGCGATCAGACACGAAGACCTCAACGCGCCTTTGGTCTGCAGAGGAGGAGGTTTCCATCCTGTACGACAAGATAGAGTCCTTAAACGCATCTCTGCAGCAGGCTCATGGTAAAACCCGGACATTGTCACTGCAGGATTTTCACAATAAAAGCACACAAACCTGAACCTCTGGTTCTGTGTTGCAGTTACTGATATCCAGAATATTTTCTCTTCTAGAGTCCATTAAAGAAATCCATCAGCTGAAGTTCCGCATTCAGGACAACAAGGACCAAATCTCATCAGGTCTGTGTGTTTCCGTCACTGTTCAGAACTCAGTGGGTTGGATCAGAACCAGGAACATGTCTGTCTGTGTGTACTCAGTGTCAGCAGCCCTTCAACAGCTGCCACTGCTCGACTCTCTAAGGAAGAAGGTGGAGGCTCTGGAATGTTCTTTCAAACACACCATCCAGAACGGTATGGACAGGCAGAGATGTGATGTCCTCCCTCTGTCCACATTGTCTGAGTGTCTCTGTGTGTGTCTCAGCCTCCACATCAGGACCATGCTGTCCTTTGGATTGGACTCTGTTTGGGTCGGACTGCTACTTCTTCAGCAAACAGCTTCTACCCTGGAACCAGTCCAAGACCTGGTGTGAGACTAAGAATGCTCACTTAGTCATCCTGAACAGCGACAAGGAGTGGGTGAGACACCTGTCTGTCTCTGTCCATCTGTCCTACAGTATCTATTGCCACACCTGTCTCAACCCTCCTCTTCTCCTGGATTCAATGAAGCATCTCTAACAACGACAACAATTCTAGCGGTCAATAAGACGAGTCATGGGTATGTGAGACATGCAATATGATTTAAATGGAAGAAGGTTTTTTTGCGGAGAACATGGCATCCATAGGAAAGGCTACTGCGGAAAACAACTCAGAGGTTGTAGATGAGAGGCCTAGCAATGGTGAGGCTGAAGGTAGGGGAGGTTTAGGTAAGGGATTTGACATCCATGATGTCATCTCAGTGATGCAGTTGGTCAAAAGGTGGATTGAGCTGCAATCATGATGAATTTGGTGGAGATGTAGAGCTAGAAATGATCAGCACAGAAGCAGAGCAGTATAGGAGGGACAGACTGGAACGTTCCTAGCTTCCGTTCCTAGCTTCTTTCCTTTATCCTTATGTTATCCTATAAGGTCGGTCACGCCAAGGATTGTGGGCGAGCTCATAGTTCCCTGCAGGAGCTAGAAACATCAGGAGGTTACGGTAGTATGCTAAATTAATTGGTGCTGGGTAAACTCGTGTTTCATGGTCCTTACTGCCAGAACTATTGGGATAGCACCAATTAGGGCGACTGAGGATGCGCTTCGGCCATGGCTTGTGTCCTTTCTGATTTAAGGTATAAAGATTGAGCCGCAGTTTTGGAAGCTAATACATATGTTAGTCATCAGAATTATAATCAGTAGAGGGCAGTACCAGTGATGTCGAGAGAATATTTTAAATGGGAGAGAAGCTTGCTGCTGGCCCGGTGGCTTTAAGCCCTAGTCTTAAAAGTAGACAGGGTGTCTGCATCCCAAACTACAAACAGCTAGTTGGTTCCACAGGAGGAGCCTGAGAACTAAAAGATCTTTTGCCTCCCATTCTACTTTTAGAGTTCTAGGAACCACTAGTAAACCTGCAGATTGAAGCGAAGTGCTCTGTTGTTAGGAACATAAGGAACAATCAGATCTCTGATGATATCAGATGGAGCTTGGCCATTTAAGGCTTTTATATGTGTAAGAAGGAGGATTTTTAAATTCTATTCTGGATTTAACAGGAAGCCAATGAAGAGAAGCCAGGATGGGAGAGATATGATCTCTCTTTTTCATTTTTCATCAGAACTCTGGCTGCAGCATTTTGCTTGGATCAGCTGAGAGCTTTTAACTACAGTTTGTGGACTTCCTGATAGTAGCACTTTAAATAATCTATATTTGTCACGTTTATCATGTATAGATCATCATGAGCACAAACCGTTTAAAAAGTTAAGCCTAAGAAGTTAGTGAAGCTCCTCCCTCTCCAGAGCATCATCAACAGCATCAGCAACCAGAACCAGTTCTATGAGGTCAGGGGAGGAACTACTAAGTTCTGAGACCTTTGGACTTAAATTGACCTCCAGATCTCATCTTCTTCACCAACCAGGATGGCTCTGAGTTCTGGTTCTGACCCAGGGTGTAACAGCTTCTTCTTCCATCAGGATTACACATGATTTTCAGTGTCTGCTCTCTGTTCCACAGGAGTTTGTGACCAAGAACTCGATTCCTTTGCTATACTGGGTGGGTTTGACAGATGGGAGGACTGGGAAGTGGGAGTGGGTGAACCACACCCCCTACACCATCCAGCGCAGGTACAGGCGGACACTGTCTCCTTCTGTTTAGCCTCAGGACTGTTTTCAGGTAGCTAACTATGGTGCGGTTCCAGGCGATGGGTACCTGGGCAGCCCGACGCCTGGACGGGCCACGGAATGGGCCCCGAGGATGAAGACTGCGCACATCTTCATCAAAATGGACTCCTCAATGACATGCACTGCAGCTCCAGCCTCCGCTTCATCTGCCAGAAACGCGGCTTGCACACCTAGACCACCAGGGAGAAGCTGCTGTGGACTGGAACCAGTTCCAAACTCTTAGAGGGACCAGTTGATGTTAATGATGATTTTTATACAATGAGACGTTTTATGGTGTGGTGGCATTAAAGCAACATCTAGAAAGTTCATGCTTCAGTTCCTCTCAGAGCCTCTTTTCTTTGCTTCACTGTTTGTCTTTGGTCAGGTTTCCCTTTAGGCTATGATGCCCCCCCACCCTACACACACACACACACACACACACAGAGCATGTTTTTCAGTCCAAAGTACGTCGCTTGGCCATTGACCTGCAGCGCCGCATACGGACACCTGCTCCATTGCCAGCCTGCGTTGTTCTAAGAGACGAAGACGAGGAAAAACGCCATGACGACTGAATACCACGACGAGGTGGACGAAGAGAGCAACTCTTTCTGGAACAAAGGTACCTGCCGAGAGTGAGAACTGGGCCCAGACTGGGATGACTGGTATTTAACATGTCCATCTGTCCATCAGAGCCCCGTCCCATGTCCTACTCGAGTGTCTCCAGGTTCAGACGGTGGTTGTATCCTGGCCTGGGTGTTGCTTTTGTCCTCATCTTCATCATAGCAGTCGGAGTCACCAGTGAGTACACCCATGTTTCCCAGTAACTCCTGGTTTATGTCCCTGTGGGCCCCTCTCCTGGAATGGGGATGAGGAGGTCTAAGCCATGAGGAAACTTCCAGATGGTTTCTCTACTCTTTAATATTCTGCTGGAAGTAACTGAGAGTGTCCACCTTGTAATGTGAGTTGATTTTTAGTTATTAAAGCTCAGAAGGTCAGCCTTAGACATATGTATTCAGTTCATGGCCACCTCAGAGGTACTGAGAAGAACCTCAACCAACATTTCCATTTGGATTAACACCTCGGTTTTACTGCCACTACCCAAAGCCTGGTACTAGAACTGTTGGTGGGGATACCATCGTTTGGGCAGCAAGTTAGAGATGATCACTGAGATCAATTAATCAACACAAAGCAAACATTGCTGTGGAGGAACCTAGCATAAACAGGGACTGAAGCAGAACATGGCTGGACCACAGCAGTATTACACGTCAGGATATTATTTGATCTTCTTTTGCAGTTTATAGTTTAATTTAATGGAGATATGCCCTCGCAGAAAAACATTCCTGTATGCAGGGAGGATAGTCCTGGTCCAGAAAGTAAAACCCGGCTTAGTTGACAGGATGGATGATGGATGGATGGATGATGGATGGATGGATGGATGGATGGATGGATGAATGGATGGATGGATGGATGGATGGATGGATGAATGGATGGATGGATGGATGGATGATGGATGAATGGATGGATGATGGATGGATGATGAATGGATGGATGATGGATGGATGGATGATGGATGGATGATGAATGGATGGATGATGGATGGATGATGAATGGATGG
>JAGKQL010000055.1:501507-559015 GCA_018398635.1 Cyprinodon brontotheroides | reverse complement strand
TGGATGATGGTTGGATGATGGATGGATGATGAATGGATGGATGGATGATGGATGGATGGATGATGGTTGGATGATGGATGGATGGATGATGGATGGATGATGAATGGATGGATGATGGATGGATGGATGATGAATGGATGGATGATGGTTGGATGATGGATGGATGATGGTTTGCTCCACTGTATCCTAGCAACCAGAGGGTCCTGGGTTTGAATCCCAGACTAGAGTTTCTCTGCATTGAGGTCATGTGACATGACTGTTAGTTAACTGGTGGTTAATTGCCCCTGTGGGGGCAACGACTGTTTGCAGACTCCAACACACTGAGCCGTCTCTGGTCTTTGGAGAAAACCGTGTCCAACCAGACGGAGTGGCATTCCTCCACCCAGCAGCTCACTAAAGGTAACACACCTGTCCAGGTCACCTGGAACCTGGGTTGTCCGCACCCTAACTGACTCTGTCCCATGCCGTCTGCTGCAGACACAGGTAAAGACGTCCAGAGGCTGAAGTTCTCTGTGGAGAGCAATAAGGAGCAGCTGACCTCAGGTGAACCACGAGGAGCGTAAACACAACAGAAACCTCCAGAACCCTCTGATGGACCCTGACTCTGTTTCTCCTCAGTGTCTGAAGCCCTGAAGCAGCTCTCTACCCTGGACACCATCGGCAGGACGGTGGCCAAGCTGAAATGCACCCTGGATCGCTACATTAACAACGGTGGGCAGTGCAAACGCTCAGCAGGGTTCCTCCCTCTGGGTTCTGGGTCGTTCTCCGTTCCAAAGTCCTAATGGGTTCAGTGTGAACGCCGCCATCTTCTCTGCCTACTCAGGTTCTCTCTCTGATGGCTGCTGTCCCCTCGGTTGGGAGAGTTTCAGCACCAGTTGCTACTTGTTCAGTAGGAATGCTCTGTCCTGGCACGAGGCTCGGGACTGGTGCAACGGACACGAGTCCCACCTGGTCATAATGATGAGCGATGATGAATGGGTAAATTTGCTCACTAGTTCTCACTTTATTCTTAACAGTGGAGGTAAATATTGTGTCGTCTGAGTAAAAACTTTAACTTTTCTACTTTTTGTCTCTGTGGTCCAGGACTTTGTGTTCCGTCACACTGGAGGTACGTTCTACTGGGTGGGTCTGACGGATGAGAAGTCAGGAAGGTGGGAGTGGGTCAACCAGACGCCCTACGTGATGAACCGCAGGTAGAACATCGCTAGCGGGGCTTCATATTCACCCATGTGGTCTCAAGGACTTTGAAACATTACTGCCACTACCAGAGTATAAAGAACGGCTTTAAAGGAGGTTCTTTTTCTAGTTCTTGGTTATATGTCGACACAACACTGATTCACCACATGTTGGCTGTTTCTCAATTTACAAGAATGTGAGTACGGACTCGTGTCCTTGCCAAGTACGTTCTTGAGAAGAACACAGCAAAGTCTGGACTTGGGGAGAACGGGAGCAAGCAGCATAAATCTGGGTAAAATGGAGCAGAACAGTGCTCGTGACGTCATCACAAGCCCGGCTAGTCTAGAGCTGCTTTTCACCTCCTGTTATTAATAGTCTCTGGATAATAATAAATTATGACTTTTTTTATTCAGAGGGGGAATAATGATGGACACACTCAGACAAATCAAATGAATACCTGTTTTCCCAAATAAAACAAAAAAAATCACCATCAGAGCCAGCGTGTCCTTCACACGCAGCGCTATGCTGAGAGGCAGGCTGCTGCAGACGGGCTAATGGTAGCCCTGGCTGCCGCAGACGGGCTAGCATGGTAGCCCCTGGCTGCTGCAGAGACGTCGGGCTAATGGTAGTTCTGGCTGCTGCAGAGACTTGTGGGCTAATGCTGCTGGGGCCTGGCTTCTGCAGATGGGCTACTGTGGTAGCCCTGGCTGCTGCAGACGGGCTAATGGTAGCCCTGGCTGCTGCAGACGGGCTAATGGTAGCCCTGGCTGCTGCAGACGGGCTAATGGTAGCCCTGGCTGCTGCAGACGGGCTAATGATAGCCCTGGCTGCTGCAGACGGGCTAACGTTAGCCCTGGCCGTTGCAGACGGGCTAATGATAGCCCTGGCTGCTGCAGACGGGCTAATGTTAGCCTGGCTTCTGCAGATGGGCTAATGTTAGCCCTGGCTGCTGCAGACGGGCTAATGGTAGCCCTGGCTGCGGGCTCCGCCGGCAGCCAGCTCTGACACATGCTCGCTAAACAACAACCAGCATTTTTGTCGGTTCTCGGTCTGCGGTTCTTGTGAATTGGAACAGCACTGGTGCTGAGCCTGATGACGTTTCACAAGCAGATGAGAACGCACAAGTACACAGATTGAGAAATGGCCTTTATCTGTATAAATGATTTAAAGGTCAGGTTTAGGTTTCATAATCTGTAAGTAATCAGGACCTTCTGGACCCTGAGAAAGTCCAGAGAACTGTTCATCTAGACTAGTTGGAACTGTGGAGTAAATAAATGTTGAGGTATGTCTGCTCCAAACGTCCACAGCCTTCTTCGTTTTGTAAGGTATAAATGTACTGAGGTTGCCCAGTCAGAACCTTATCTCTCCATCTGAGGCGTTACATTAATTTGAACTTTATTTCTTGCAAGAAATGCCTCTGCCTCAGCTTCCTAACTAGGTCTGGATCTCAGGAGGGAAGACCTACTGATAGGTCTGCTTTGTGTCTCTGTTGTCCAGACGATGGAAGCCCGGTCAGCCCGACAGCTGGACCGGTCATGGTTTGGGTGCCGGAGACGAAGACTGCGCCCACCTTCACAGCGACGGCCGCCTCAACGACCTGCACTGCTCCAGCAGGCTGCGCTACATCTGCCAGAGACACGTACCGCGCAGCTTAACGTCCTAAAGACCAGGCTGGTGGCCCTCAGTCTGTCCCTTTGTTCACTCTATCAGTTAAACCAAAGTTTTTAGAATCTCAGATTGTCCAACAAACTTGTTCATTTGTCCAATAAAGAGTATTTTAAGCTGTTGTCAAACTGTTTATCATGTGATGATTGGAGCTGATTCAGTTTGGGCTAACCAGCAGGAAATGAGCATGAAGCGTGTCTCATCTATTTCCTATAATGCGTCTTCCTGCATCAGAACAGAGTACGTTACTTAGACGACGATACCGATCCGGGCTGTCTGGAGATAACGTCCCAAATCCCTGACAGGTCGACAAACAGCTGAAACCATCAGTCGGTCATCAGTTGAAGCGTTTGGCATCATGGGGGGAGTGAATCTTCATTGGTGCAGACAGAGAGTCTGTGCAGCGCAGAATGAGATCCTAGAGTTTCCGCTGGAAGTAATTTTGGGAAGGGGCGAAAATACTGGTTAGCTGATTGGCCATGTTGGTGATAGACGGGGCCAAATAAACCAATCAGATCAACGAAGCATATGACGTTACTAACAGAGAGACGATGAATGAAGAGGAGCCACTGATAGATCAAACTCTTGCTGAAACCAGTGGGAGAAGAGCAAAACATCTTTTCCTCTGAGAAAAGCCTCCAGAGCAGTGTTTTTGCTCTTTGCTTCAGTGGTTGAAATACTCTGTAATTCCCATAAAAACTTGCTCGATAGCCACGCCTAACGCTAGTTTCATCGGGCTGAAGCCGCCATGTTCTTGTAGACTGAACTGTCGCGCCTCTCGTTAAGGCGCCGCACACCTCAACCCGCCTCAAAGCTGTAACGCTGATTGGACGCTCGCTTGGTGAACGGCTCCAAATTTCTCTTTAACGGAGAGTCTCCAGACTGATTAGAGTGAAACCTTGAAAGCTCGCAAGATCAGGATGGTCTCACGAGGCTAGTGCGAGGCTAGTCTGGAGCTGGAAAGATGTAAAAGTCTTCCATCAGCCTCATGAGGCAACACGACATAATGTCTCTTTGACCTCCTGCACAGAACATAAAAAAAAAAAAAAACAACAGAAAAATAGATTTTTCATAAAGTTTTGAAAAAGCTCCAGGAAGCCGCTAGGGGGCGCTAAAGAGCCGCAGGTTGCCATCCCCTGGTTTAACCCAGTAAAGTAGTGCATCTAGAGCAGTTTTATAGTGTGTGACGGTAGATGATCCTTTCTTTGCTCTTTGTGGATGCTCTAAATCGCCCCGTGACGTCAGTGTAGTCTAATGTCCTCCATCCCTGATAACGTCCTTCATAATGACTCTGAAAGCATCACACTGGTCTATTGTCGGAATGGCTTTGCATCGGGAAAATAATTGTTTAATTATCTGAAGGATCTGGTTTTACGTCAAACTTCCATCTGGAAAGTAAAGCGATTAGACAAAAATCAGCTGGATAATCTGTGGCGTCTAAACCGATCCAGCATAAAATCCCAGCAGACTCTTTAATCATCAGTCCTGATCTCACAGCATCAGTTGGATCCGATAAACCAAAATATCAACGGCTTGTTTTCTCTGTTCTACACCTTTAATAAATGGCAATAAAGCTGATTAAAAGCATTGTTTATTGTTTTATAAATATTTTATTTTTTAAAACTAGGAACCCTAGCTAGCTGCAGTTTATTCTAGTCACAGCTCCAGAGAGATGATTATGATCCGGGCTCCAGAACAACATGGATGACAGTCAGTTAACCAGGAGCCATGAGCAGAACCAGGTAGAAACCACACCTGAAGGGCAATGTTTCCCTCCTGGACAGCAGACGGCCATGGACCGCTCGCTGCGATGGCGGTACCGAGGGCTATAAGCGACAAAAACCATGGAAATGTTTTCACTTGTGATGTATTTAATGTTGAACAGATTATCAAACAAGAAACTATAAGTATGTGTTTTCTGTTTTGCCCTTTGAAGATTGTATGAGGGGAACATGAGTGGGGGGCTGAAACAGATTTATTCACAGGAAACGTTCACAGCTTAAAGATGGCAGGAAAACATCCACAGTGTTAAAACCAGGAAAACATCCACAGTCTGCTGTTAGAAGCAGCTCAGGATCCACAGGGAAGACCAACCAGAACCAGGATGATCCAGAACCAGGACCAGGATGATCCAGAACCAGGACCAGGATGATCCAGAACCAGGACCAGGATGATCCAGAACCAGGACCAGATCCCAGGAAACTTCTGGTCTCTCTGGGGACATTTGGACCCGCCTCTGATCCGTTCTGAGACATGGCACCCGGTCTCCATGACAACCATTGGTTTATCCTACCGGTCCAATCCCAAAATAACCCTGGTCCAGACTACAACCGGTCCAAGACTAAGCCCAGACTAAACCCGGACTAATCCCAGACTAAACTCAGTCCTATCCCAGACTTACCCGATCCACACCAAGCATAAATCCCAGATTAAACCTGGTCCAATTGCAGATGAAGCCCTACTAGTCCTACTAGTCAACTAATACTAAGCCAAGACTAAACCCGGACTAATCCCAGACTAAACTCAGTCCTATCCCAGACTTACCCGATCCACACCAAGCATAAATCCCAGATTAAACCTGGTCCAATTCCAGATGAAGCCCTACTAGTCCTACTAGTCAACTAATACTAAGCCCAGACTAAACCCGGTACAAACACAGTCTAACCCCGGTCTAAACCAATAGTAAGCCCAGACTAAACCTGGTCCACACACATACTAAACCTTGTCCAAACTAATACTAAGCCCAGACTAAACCTGGTCCAAACACAGACTAAACCCAATCCAAAACCAGATCAAACCCAGTCCAAACCAAGACTAATCCCAGAATAAACCTGGTTCATCCCAGACTAAACCCCAGTCCAAAACCATATCAAACCCAGTCCAAACCAAGACTAATCCCAGAATAAACCTGGTACAAACACAGACTAAACCCAGTCCAAACCAAGACTAATCCCAGCCTAAACCTGGTTAATCCCAGACTAAACCCCAGTCCAAAACCATATCAAACCCAGTCCAAACCAAGACTAATCCCAGAATAAACCTGGTACAAACACAGACTAAACCCAGTCCAAACCAAGACTAATCCCAGCCTAAACCTGGTTCATCCCAGACTAAACCCCAGTCCAAAACCATATCAAACACAGTCCAAACCAAGACTAATCCCAGATTAAACCTGGTCTAAACACAGACTAAACCTGGTTGAAACTAATACTAAGCCCAGACTAAACCTGGTCCAAACACAGACTAAACCCAATCCAAAACCAGATCAAACCCAGTCCAAACCAAGACTAATCTCAGAATAAACCTGGTATAAACACAGACTAAACACAGTCCAAACCAAGACTAATCCCAGCCTAAACCTTGTTCATCCCAGACTAAACCCAGTCCAAAACCATATCAAACCCAGTCCAAACCAAGACTAAGCCCAGACTAAACCGTGTTCAATCCTAGACTAACCCATGTCCCAGCATGTCACATAGGAGGTTCCCAAGTCTCTGAGATTCTACCTGGAATGTGGACCTTCAGGCAGATGAGACTCACCTGAATTGCTTCTTCTGTCAGGCTAAAACTCACATGGGGATTAAATACGGTGGAGGACGTGTGGTACTGAGGGCCTTTTCGCTTCCTAAAGACCAGGGAACTTTTTTAAGAGTTCAAGGCATCATGAAACCAGGACTTCAGAGATCCGGTTCCTCTGCCAACACCAAACCAAGGTCCACCTTCCTCCATCCACACCGCAGACCAGAACCAAGTCCAGTAAAGAACCTGGTGGGTAATCTGAACTAGAGCTATAATCCAGAATGAGAACGTTGATCCATGTCTATCCAGAATAAGAATGTTGATCCATGTCTATCAGGGTTCTGCTGATTTTCTGCGGACTTCAGGTTCTGGTTCAGGTTCTGTTCTTCGGCAGGAAATGAGCTCCTTCAACTAAATAAATAAAATAATAAAATAATAAATTAGTCCTTCAGGTGGAAGCCTCGAGTCAGGACCAGCTCTGTCTTGGCTCCGCCCAGGTGACACGCCTCCAGGACGCAGACCAGCCTCTGATTGGCCAGCTGCGGCGCCATGGCGATGAGGTCAGCTGATGGAAAGATCATAGGAGCGGCGTCATCCTCGGTGACGGTCATGAGCGGAGGATCTGCATCTGCACTCACCTGGAGACGGCGGCGGTGTGTGTGGAGAGAAGGCTCCATGGGACAGGATGGAGGTCCAGGTGTTGGCGTGACGGAGCAGGGAGGAGGAGGAGGAGAGGTGAGGGAGGAAGACTGCATCCACCAGCCCGCCGTCTGACAGAGCTGAGGGGACAACCACAGGTAACCATGACAACCCTGAGACACGGCTCCCCCTCCTCCCCCCTCGGCGTGGGGCTACCTTTCAGTCTGACGGTGTAGTAATCCATGGGGGCGGAGCCAAAGCTCTGAGCTCCGGCCCCGCCTCCCATCGATACGGCAGCCACCTGCTCCTCCCTGCGATCGTAATCGAAGCGCAGTGGAAGGGTTTCCATGGCGACAGCTGGGACCATCGGGGGTAGGGGGGCGGTGCAGAAGGACGAACAGTCTTCATCATCCTCCTCCTCGTCTTCATCAGCGGCGTTTTCTAGAAACTCCATGGAGGCTTCAAACAGGATGACTGGAGACAGAGAGGATGATGGGAGCTGTAGTCCAACCAGCCATCAGAACCTCCTGCTCAGAACCAGGAGCGTCTCACCTGTCCTGTTGTTGTCCTCTGGAGGGACGGAAGGCAGAGGACGCCTGGAGAGACCAAGCAACCAATCAGAGACAGACAGACAGACACAGAGCAGCAGTTCCCCCCGCCGTCACTCTGACCTCTTGCTGGGCGTCTCCAGGGGGAGCCTCCTCCTCTTCCTGGACGTCCTGCAGGGACCAATACCGAGACATGAGTCCAGGCGTCCGCAGAGACGCCTGCCGACGTCAGATATAGGACTCACCGTGGCGAGCGACGGTCTGCAGGACGAGGGGTGGACAGACTGGCAGCCGAGGACGGGGAGGTGGGAGAGAAGGAGGAGGAGGGAGTTCTGAAGGAGGCGGGAGAGGAGGAGGAGGAGGAGGAAGGTCTGTTGGTCCAGAAGAGACAGCGGTCCTCCTGCGGGACATCAGAACCACTTCAGCTCCTGTCTTTACCTGCCCGGTTCGGGTCAACGGGTCTGACCTCACCTCTCCTCTGTAGGTCACCATGGAAACGGTGGCCTGGAGGCAGAAGGTGCGTCGCTCGCGGTAACAGAGCCTCTCCAGCTCCGTCTGAAGCTCCGCCCCCTGCAGGAAGCTCAGCTCACCCCTCCTCTCCTTCATGAACGTTTCCAAGGAGACGGCAGGAGGCGGGTAGGTGAAGAATCCTCCAATCAGAGCCCTGCTCATCACCTGCTGGTCGTCCTGACTCCTCAGCCACCGCAGGAAGCTTCGGACCTTCTGCAGCTTACGGTAGCTCATCTGGGAGTGGTGGCCCAGGCCTGCCGGCCAGCCAATCAGAGGACAGGACAGGTGTCAGGTGACAGAGACAAACCCCACCCACACGCTGCGGTCTGCTTACCTGTGCAGTACACCTGAGTGAAGGTGGTGTTGGTCAGATAGAGAGAGGCGGGGTCAGAGGTGACGGACTTCAGCCGAGTACAGACGACCACAGACACTGAGGACAGAGACCGCCCACAGGTTACCATGGAGACAGGAGGAGCAGTGCGCCAATCAAAGCTGCCTCCACCCTCCATTAGAACAACAGATAGAGCTGAGAACCAGTTAGAACCGGTTTCATCTTCCTCAGACTCCAGAGGATCAGAGGTTAAAGAGGCTACCAGCTGAACCATAGATATTATATACATAGACGCATCATTGGACGCTGGCCCACGTGCCCACAGGGCGGCCATCTTGGGTCAGCCCAGCTGCTGTCCGAATGAATGGGAGGCGCCTTAGATCTCATTTTAATTACATGAAAGACATATAAGACACAATACCTGATCAAATGTTCACATTTACAGAAATTATTAAAAAAATAGTTTGAAAAAGAGTTTTAGTTTATGAGAAAAGCCTTTAGTTAGACACGACATAAATGAACCACTCGCAACGATTTCACAAAAAAGTCTTGACAATGAAAATAAATAAAACTTAACATAGAACTACTAAAAAAAAAACAAAATATTACCTTTACTCTCTTTTGTAAACCACATTACAACACGTTTTCCTCTATAGATCATAACACTCATTATCAGAGAGCAATCCTTAAAAATCCTAAAAATACTTAATAAAATCCATCCATAGAGGATAGTCACTTCCACATCGGACCCGGCCCTTCAAATCGTAGCTAAAAGAAGGACGCTATTTTAAGGCCGCAAGATAAGGAGGAGTCTTGGATCCCACCTCAGACCTCAGCGCCGCGCTATGAGGAATGACTCTTCTCAATCTGGCCTCTAAGTGACACCATGCCCATGTAACAGGGCAGGGCAGTAAGTCTACCCTCTACCAGGAAGTGACTCTACCCTCTACCAGGAAGTGACTTTATCCTCTACCAAAAAGTGACTCTACCCTCTACCAGGAAGTAAGTCTACCCTCTACCAGGAAGTGACTCTACCCTCTACCAGGAAGTGACTTTATCCTCTACCAAAAAGTGACTCTACCCTCTACCAGGAAGTAAGTCTACCCTCTACCAGGAAGTGACTCTACCCTCTACCAGGAGGTGACTTTATCCTCTACCAAAAAGTGACTCTACCCTCTACCTACCAGGAAGTGAGTCTACCCTCTACCAGGAAGTGAGTCTACCCTCTACCAGGAAGTGACTTTATCCTCTACCAAAAAGTGACTCTACCCTCTACCTACCAGGAAGTGACTCTACCCTCTACCTACCAGGAAGTGAGTCTACCCTCTACCAGGAAGTGAGTCTACCCTCTACCAGGAAGTGACTTTATCCTCTACCAAAAAGTGACTCTACCCTCTACCTACCAGGAAGTGACTCTACCCTCTACCTACCAGGAAGTGACTCTACCCTCTACCTACCAGGAAGTGACTCTACCCTCTACCTACCAGGAAGTGACTCTACCCTCTACCTACCAGGAAGTGAGTCTACCCTCTACCAGGAGGTGACTCCGCCCTCTACCAGGAAGTGACTTTATCCTCTACCAAAAAGTGACTCTACCCTCTACCTACCAGGAAGTGACTCTACCCTCTACCTACCAGGAAGTGACTCTACCCTCTACCAGGAAGTGACTCTACCCTCTACCTACCAGGAAGTGAGTCTACCCTCTACCAGGAAGTGACTCTACCCTCTACCAGGAAGTGAGTCTACCCTCTACCAGGAAGTGATCACTGTGGCTAGCAGCTACGATCACAGCGTTTATCAAGGTGCCTGGAGGTCCTCAGACTTACTCGGATGGAGCTTCAGGTGTGTCTCAGGCTGAGAGGTGGAGAAGAGCTTCACCATTATTGGTTTATCACTGCTGCCGTCCTCCAATCGGAGCCAGCGATACTCCAGAAGCCCCGCCCCTCGGCCATCTGACAGTAATATATATTCAGATTAGTTCGTCTCAGAGGAAGGAACTGATCTCCATCATCGTCAGCGTGTCACCTTTGCTCCTAACTCGCTCCGAGCGACCAGTGAAGGTCAGCAGGCCGATGACATCACACAGGGTCCCCTGAGGACGTCCCAGGAGCTCCTGACTGCTCAGCATCAACAGAGGGACGGCAGGTTAACCTGAAGGTCTGGACCTGGTTCTGGATGGAGTTCTGACAGACCCACCTGCTGTAGAAGCTGTAGGACGGGGCGGGGGGCAGGTAGTCAGGGGCAACCGAGGCGTCATGGAGGATGGATATCTGAGCTGCAGGATTCCTGCTGTTCACACTGATTTCTGAAACACAACAACCGACCCAGTTCTGAGAAAAAAACATGTATTAGAGCCCGGTCCAAACCCAGAACAGAACCCAGACTAGACACAGTCCAAACCCAGAATAAACCCGGCCCAATCCTAGACCAGAACCAGTCCACACCCAGACTAAACAGTTTCCCAGTTTCCAATCCCAGACGAAACCCTGTCCAATCCCCAACCAAAACCAGACTAAACTCAGACCAATCTCAGACTAAACCCAAGCAAAAGCAGGAATAAACCCGGTCCAATCCCACACTAAACCACTTCCAAACCCAGAGTAAACCCGGCCCAATCCTAGATTAGAACTGATGCAAACCCAGACTAAATCTGGTCAAATCCAAGATGAAACCTGGTCCAATCCCAAACCAAAACTATTCCACACCCAGACTAAACAGGGTCCAATCCTAGATTTAACCCAGTCCAATCCCAGACTAAACCCAGTCCAAAACCAGACTAAATTTAGTCCAATCCCAGATTAAAGCCAGTCCAATCCCAGACTAAACTTAGTCCAAAAACAGATTAAACCCAGTCCAAATTCCAGATTAAACCTGGTCCAAGCCTAGACTAAACCCAGTCCAAACCCAGAATAAATGCGATCCAATCCCAGACTAAACCCAGTCCAATCCCAGACTAAACCCAGTCCAAAACCAGACTAAATTTAGTCCAATCCCAGATTAAAGCCCGTCCAATCCCAGACTAAACTTAGTCCAACGCACACTAAACTCAGTCCAAATTGGTATAAACCAAATCCAATCCCAGACTAAACAAAGACCAAACCCATAATAAACCCAGTCCAATCCCACATTAAAAGCGGGTCAATTCCAATCTAAACCAAGTTTAATTCCAAACTGAATCTGGTCCAATCCCAGACTGAATCTGGTCCAATCCCAGACTAAATCAGGTCCAAACCCCCACTTAACCCAGTCCAATCCTAGACTAAACCCGGTGCAATCCCAGATTACACCCTGTCTAATCCCAGAATATACCCAGTCCAATCCCAGACTAAATAGGCTCCAAACACAGAATAAACCCGATTCAATCCTAGACCAGGACCTGTTCAAACCCAGTCTAAACCTGGTCTAGTCCCGCACTAAACCCAGTCCAATCCTAGACCAGAACCGCTCTAATCCCAGATCATTTCCGGTCCAAACCCAGACTAATCCCAGTCCAAACCCCGACTAATCCTAGTCCTCTACCGATGTCATCGGCCTCCGCCTGGTAGTGCTGTTTGACCCGGTAGCGTCTCAGGCTGATGATGTCACCGGGCTTCAGACGGCGGTACCAGCTGACACACATGCTGTTCCATAGAACCAGACACACACTTCCTGTCCAGTCGCTCGCCTGCAGCACAGCCTGGGAAGACAGAGGGAGGTAAACCGGACCTTAGTTTGGTTCTGGTAGCGTGTTTCATCATGCAGACAAACTGAACCCAACATCAGGAGCGTTAAAGAACCAAACTGGTTCTGATGGAACGCTGCTAAACAGGAAGGAACAGGGTCTAAATACGTCAGGCTAATGGAGACCAGAGGACTAAAGGCTTGGTCCACCAGAACCAGAACTCCTCCATAGACCTTCATGGTTCCTACCCCACAGCCAGGCACGGCGGTGGAGGGCTGATGGTTTGGGCTGATTACCTCTAATCAAACATCAGCATGACTCCTCCCCCTCCGTGCATCACTGACCTTATATGGACATTCACAGTTCCTGTCCGTCCTTCCGTAGTACATCAGGTGAGACTTGGCCGTGATGCGAACAATCAGCTGAAGCTGCATGGCGCCTCTGGAGACGCCACGGCGACTGGACAGGAAGCCGTCCCTCAGCTCCGACACGGTCACAGACGGCTGTCGCCCTGGCAACGGGAGATCATGTGACTGTTTATCAGCAGCTCGCTGAGGAAGCTGTGGTGTGACGCGTCTACCTTCCTCCTCCTCATCCTCCGGGCTGTCCTCAGGGGGCGGAGCCTCCGTCCAGGCCTCGCCGCTGGGGTCCACACTGTTCCACAGGGGGAGGAAGACGCTCCTGTTGGCTCTGAGCGGAACCAGGACACCTGAGGGACCCGGGAACCAATCAGCTGACAGGACAGGACTGATGGTTCTGCTGCTGCTTCTGGTCTCACCTGCTGGTCCTGATGATCGGAACCAGGGCAGAGAGTCCCAGTCCACCCCGGACCTCCTGACTTCTCCCTCCTCCTCCTCATCGGGGTCTCTGACCTGCAGGCTCACCAGTCTGTAGCTGCAGGGGGCGGAGCTTTATTCAGTTCCTCTGGTGACATCACCACCCTGCTCCTCACCTGGAGGCACTCACCTGTCTCTGCCTTCTGACGCCCCAGGGCATTCTGGGAGCTGGGCGCTCAGCGCGGCGCTGAAGGTGGCGTTACAGAGCGCCGACCCGGGCTTCAGAACCCGCCTCTCCACCAGCCGGTTCAGCCCGGGGTCCAGAGTCACCTGGAGGCGGCAGTCCCCGTCCGTCAGCGTGATGTCATACAGGTCCTCACCTGGAGACAGAGGACAGGCGGAGGTCAGGGTCCCAGAGGACAGAAGCTGTCCTCACTGGGACCTCAGCGTCTCACCACTCAGGACGGCCTGCGGAAAGTAGACGGCGGACGCCTGGTCTCTGCTGTAGCGCCGGACGTCCACAACGTACAGAGACTCCCTGCAGACCACGGGGGAGGACGAGGACGCCTGGGGACAGGATGGAGACAGGTTAGGGTTCAATCTTCAAGCTTTTATTATTCTCAGTCTGTTCCGTTGCTTTGGAAGCCAAACTGAACTTCCCAGCAGGTGTTTGGTACCAACCCGGTCTGCGGGTCAGGTGGTCTGAACAGAGGTCAGAACCGGAGCAACCGGAACAGGCAGTGGAATCAGGACACATTAAAAAAAAGTATTTGAACTTTCAATTAAGGGAGATTTGTTTATGACTAATGTCACATCAAATAAAGCATAAGGTTAAAACTTGGTTATAAAATGAAATCAGAAACTTTAAGGTGCAAACTGACTCAGATTTCCCCCTAAATTATTCTAACAATAAACAGAAAGAAAAGATGGAGAATGAAAGGATGAATTAACCAATCAGCTGTCAGCTCTGTGGAGGGACGGTCCTCCTGGTCCCCATTCAAAACCTCATTCGAAAATGTTTGAATTTGAGACAATCAGACTCTGAATCCATTAGTAAATAATGATGCAAACCTGCTGATCAATGAACTTTATTATTAGGATCACACAGTTCATTCGGCATGAATAAATTCATCTATTAGAAAACTATTCGGGCTGCTTTGATGTTTTCTGTGGTTGATAATTAAACTGCTGCAGTCCATCACCTGACTGTACTTCAGCTGATAAAAATAACCAGAACAGAATAAGCTGCTATATCACAGCCGATCAGCTGCTTTCAATCTGTTTTATAAGAACCTGAAACCAACAGAACTCAACAGAACATCTGCCATGGTCACCGAACCGAGCCTGCTTAAATCAGCTGGTTTCTAAAGGGAGTCTGGTTCGGGTTCAGAATGCGGTGATAGGGACCGCTAATAGCCGGTTCTGGTTCCGTCCAGCTCGTCTGGACCGCCTGGCTGAACAGAGCCGGGGTTCTGACCTGGTTCGGAGCTGGTATGGACCGGGACAGGGTCCTATGCAGGATGCAGCCGTCCACCGCCATGTTAGCCCGGGCTAAGTAAGGTGCATTATGGGTAATGTAGGCCAGGGGCGTTGCTAGGCACAAAGCTTTACTGGGGCACTGGCCCCCTAGTGCATATGCCCCTCCTTCCATACATAAATACAGACAAGCACACTGCCCCACCCTGATACATTCCTACCAAAATTACCGGTTGAGATATTAATGAGTATAAGAAGAGCATATTTGTTTTAACAAACATGAACATTTTCAACATTGCAGCTATAAAAATAAGACATCAACAACTTTGACAAATAAAAAGTTTCCTTATACACATTCTGAAGTAATCATTAATTCCTAGGTTACAGAGTTTTAGTTCGGGGGAAATTTTAGCTCATCCTGAGCTAAGTTTTCCTTTTTATTTTTTGAGCATTAAAGTGTACCTCCTATTGTCATTTTTGCAGCGGTCCAATCACTTGTGACTCAGCTTAGAAAGTTCTTCCTTTTCAACTGATAAAATAGCAAGATGATGGAGCTGTCTTGTCTCATTGTTACTTGCGTCGGCCAAGTGTGGAGCCTTCTCCAACACACTGAATGACCTTTCACAACTACAGCTGTTGACTGGGATAGTGAGGAGATCTGGATGACCTCTGGATAGTGTGGGAATATGATGTTATTATCAAGCCAGTTGAAAAACACTGCATATCCATGATGACAAGGCTTTTTCTTTTCAACCAGGAAAAGCTTCAAACCATTTTGAATTAAATGAACGTTTTTACTCAAATTTATTGCTGGGGGATGGGGTTGGGACCATTTATTAATTTATTTAATTTTTGGCTGAAATGGCTCCATATATAGGACCATCATGCTTTCCCCTAAGTCACTAATGTCCCCTTCTTGTTTGTACGCTGGTTGTTTGCTCCCTCATCACCTTCATGGTCTCTCTGTCCTTCACCTGTCTCTTGCCTGTCCAGTCTCGCCTCCTCCTCCTTTCCCTACTCCAGCACCTTCATTCTCATTCTCTACAGCAAACATTTAAGCATTAAATCTATAATTATGTAAATATCTATCCATATTGCTTATAACGTCCCTAATGTAACTGGTTGGCTTAAATCATAATTCATTACGGGACCTTACCTCCCTCTCTCTCTCATCTTGTTTTACTGCTTCCTATCTCTCTCTGCTAGGTTGTGAGAATTTCCTGATATCCATCTACAAACCAATGCAGTAATTTTAGTTAGTAACCTATAAATCATGTGGTTTCACTGGGAAAATAATAAATTGACGGGTAAGCGTTACCAGAACTAAAAATGCGTTGTGGCCGCACAGTGTCCCATCCAACTCAGTTGAAAAGTAGCGTGTTAGTACCTTCAGTTCATGCAGTGACATGCGCTGACGTGGGGGCTATGCATCTCAATTTGGAGTTACCAACACACTTGCTGCGCATTTGAGGTAGAAATATACGTCTCCCTTCCGTTGGAATTATCTAAGTGATGCATTAAAAATGTAATACTGTTGCAAATATTCATGAGATTTTATACTGGGGGCACAACTCATTTATACTGGGAGCGTGCCCCAGTAAATGGGGATCTGGCGGCGCCCGATGATGTAGGCTACATGCTGCTTGGATGAGGCAGAGATGGAGGGACCTCCTGAGCCATCTGCTGATTCATTCAGACACTAACTAACCAGCTAATTGATGGTTAATGACTAGTGATGGTTAATGACTGGTCATGGTTAGCGACTAGTCATGGTTAATGGTTAGCGACTAGTGATGGTTAATGATCAGTGATGGTTGGATCGGTGATGGTTACTGACTAGTGATGGTTAATGATCAGTGATGGTTAATGATCAGTGATGGTTAACGACTAGTCATGGTTAATGATCAGTGATGGTTAATGATCAGTGATGGTTAATGACTAGTGATGGTTAATGACTTGTGATGGTTAATGACTAGTCATGGTTAATGATCGAGTGATGGTTAATGACTGGTGATGGTTAATGACTCGAAATTGAGAAGTTTAATGATCAGTGATGGTTAATGACTGAGTATGACTAGTCATGGTTAACGATCAGTGATGGTTAATGACTAGTGATGAAAGTTATGGCTAGTCGCTGAGTTTAATGATCAGTGATGTAGTTAATGACCAGTGATGAAAGATTAATGACTAAAAATGATGAGTTTAATGTCAGTAGATGGTTAATGCATCAGTGTGTGGTTAATGCAGCTGGTAGGTGATGGTTAATGATCAGTGATAGTTGTATTAATGATCAGTGAGCGGTTAGATGATATAGTGGCGCAATTAAGCGTTAATGAATAGTGATGAAGTTAATGAAGCTAGTCATGGTTAAACTGAAATCAGTGACTGGTTAACTGAAATCATGATGGTTGACGTAATCCGAGTCATGACTTTGTCAATCCGTTAATGATCAGTCATGGTTAATGCGTCAGTGAAGGTTAATGACTAGTCATAGTTAATGATCAGTGATAGTTAACGATCAGTGATGGTTAATGACTAAAATGATGGTTAATGACTAATCATGGTTAAAGATCAAAGTCATGGTTAAAGACAAGTCATGGTTAATGATCAGTGAAGGTTAATGACTGAGTCATGAATTTAATGATCAGTGAAAGGTTATATTAGCAGTCATGGTTGGCAGATCAGTCATGGTTAATGATCGAAAGTGAAGGTTAATGACTAGTCGCGGTTAATGTAATCAGCTGATGGTTAATGACTAGCGTGATGGTTAATGACTAGTGATGGTTAATGATCAGTGATGGTTAATGACTGAAAGTGATGGTTAATGACTAGTGATGGTTAATAATCAGTGATGGTGGGTCCAGGTGTGTGGGTCCAGGTGTGTGGGTCCAGGTGTGTGGGTCCAGGTGTGTGTGGGTCCAGGTGTGTGTGGGTCCAGGTGTGTGTGGGTCCAGGTGTGTGGGTCCAGGGTGTGTGGGTCCAGGTGTGTGTGGGTCCAGGTGTGGTGTGTGGGGTCCAGCTGTGTGGGTCCAGGTGTGTGTGGGTCCAGCTGTGTGGGTCAGGTGTGTGTGGGTCCAGGTGTGTGGGGGTCCAGGTGTGTGTGGGTCCAGCTGTGTGGGGGTCCAGGTGTGTGTGGGTCCAGCTGTGTGTGGTCCAGGTGTGTGTGGGTCCAGCTGTGTGGGTCCAGGGTGGGTCCAGGTGTGTGTGGGTGTGTGTGGGGTCCAGGTGTGTGTGGGTCCAGGTGTGTGTGGGTCCAGGTGTGTTTGGGTCCAGGTGTGTAGTGTGTGGGTCCAGGTGTGTGTGGGTCCAGGTGTGTGTGGGGTCCAGGTGTGTGTCTGTGTGTGTGTGTAGGTCCAGGTGTGTTTGGGTCCAGGTGTGTGGGTGCTGTGTCCAGGTGTGTGTGTGGGTCCAGGTGTGTGTGGGGTCCAGGTGTGGTGTGTGGGTCCAGGTGTGTGTGTGTGTGGGTCCAGGTGTGTTTGGGTGGTGTGTGTGTGGGTCCAGGTGTGTGTAGTAGGGTGTGTAGGTCCAGGTGTGTGTGGGTCCAGTTGTGTGTGGGTCCAGGTGTGTGGGTCCAGGGGTGGGTGTGGGTCCAGGTGTGTGTGGGTCCAGGTGTGTGTGGGTCCAGGTGTGTGTGGGTCCAGGTGTGTGTGGGTGGTGTGTTTGGGTCCGGGTGGTTACCTCCGTGGCTCCGTGCTGCTTGGTCTCCTCTGACAGCCACAGGGACAGAACCGTGGGGTCCGACTGTTTGGCACTGGGCTCGTCTAGAACCAGCAGCCCTAGGTTGTCAGGTTTCCCATCGGGTCTCGGAACCTGAACGCAGAACACATGGTTAATGTTAGAGACTGAATGAAGGAGGTTTGGTTCAGACACTAAACTCAGATGTTTTAAACTCAGATTTTATAAATACGGAATAGAAACTTAGGCATTATAAGATCAGACTTAATAAATTCAGATGTTATAAGTTCAAACTGAAAACTCTGATGTTATAAACTCAGATTTTATAAACTCTGATGTTATAAACCCAAACTTTGATGTTATAAACTCAGACTTTATAAACTCAGATGTTTTAAAGTCAGACTTTATAAACTCAGATGTTTTAAACTCAAACTAGAAACTCAGACTTTATAAACTCAGATTTTATAAATACAGAATAGAAACTTAGGCATTATAAGATCAGACTTAACAAATTCAGATGTTATAAGTTCAAACTGGAAACTCTGATGTTATAAACTCAGATTTTATAAACTCTGATGTTATAAACCCAAACTTTGATGTTATAAACTCAGATATAAACTCAGATTTTATAAACTCTAATCTTATAAACTCAGGCATTATAAGCACAGACTTTATAAACTCAGACACATTAAAAACAAACAGTGACCTTAAAAAAACTTCAGATATTCTTATTTTTGGCTGTAAATGTCCTTATAGAGGAGTGAGGGACAGGGTCTGTGTGTTGTGGTTCTGTACCTTCAGGAAGGCGTCGATGTCTCCAGCAGTAGGGATGAAGTCTGGGATGAAGGGTCTGAGGCAGTGCTCCAGCTCTAAGGTCTGAGGAGAGTAGCTGAGAGGAGAACACAGAGGAGACGGGCCGGTCAGTCAGAACCGCTGGTAACCTGGTAACAGTGTTGGTACCGGGTCACACATAGTCCTGTAAACATTTATTCATCTTTGCTTCGAGGAAACTGATGATCAGGATCCGTATTTATCAAACTTCTTAGAATCGGTCCTAAAACCTCTCTAAGAGTCGACTTAATGAGCAAAAACTATCCTAGTTCTAATCTGGACTTCAGGGTTCTTCATCCAGAGTCTCATTCAGTGACCAAAGTCTAGATCATCAGTGGGACTCAGAACCTGGTGCTGCAGATGGACTCTAGATGATGTAACTCTAAGGCTACGTTCACACTGCTGGCTGAAGTGACGCACATCCGATTATTTTGCCCATATGTGACCTGGATCTGATCTTTTCATGGCAGTCTGAGCAACACAGATCTGATTTCCAATGTGACCCAGAACCCTTGGCTCTGTGGTCCTGAATCCGATACGAATCTGATCTTAATGCGACCTGAGTCTGAACGGCCAGGTTGGATTCATCCGACCTGAACGCCATTAATACCCGACAAAGGTCACTATTCTGATTCTTGCTACACAGAAGCAGCAAGAAAAACAACAACCATAGCAGATGATGATATGGAGAGCAGCATTTATGTTTAACCACATTAAAAAGATTGAGTTTTTATGGTTGGAAAAGATCGCTAGATGCTCACCGGCACTACCATCCATGTTTTACTTCCGGAAATAAAAGAGCACGCTGGCCTGTGATGTCATTGCGTCCTCTACTGCGCATGCGGGACACTTGCGTTGTTTTGTTGGTGTGGAGAAAATCATTTAATAAAAAGAACGTGTGTGTCAGCGCGCGGCTTGACCGGAGAGGAAGGCGCTAACCGTCAGATCTGTGCAGCAGGAGATTTTTGTTTTGGTTAAATGTTAAAAACTAGTTAAAAATAAAAGAAGATAAAACAGCCATTAAAGTTGGTCCCAGCGCTGCAGAACGGACATTTACAAACTGATGGGAGTTTGAACTCAGAGGACGCCGCCTGGTGGAGGAAGACGCCACCGAGGGGAAAGAAAGACGCTCCCGGTGAAATCTGGACTTTATTTTTGGATCTACCACTATTTTATCTTATCTTTTTTTGGGGGGGTGTGACGTTTGGATTTCTCTTTTTGGAACGGGACTTTAGACTTAAACACTTCCAGGACTTTGTTTTGAGTTCAGAGGATGTGGAACTCCTTTGTGGACATTATTATTATTAATAGAAAGAATGGGCAGTTTTTGCTCTCAGTTATTAAAGTGTTTTTGCTGGAATAAATTCAGTGTTTAGAGTCTAACTTATAAAAAGGTTATAAAGGATTTTTGGTTATTGATCTGTTTATACTGAATTACTATTGAATGAACTATTGATTCTTTGTAGTATTGAGATTTTTTTTTCCTTATAAATCATTGTTGCTAAAAAATGAACAAATTTCTTACTAAGTGGTTGAATAGTTTTACTTTCATATTGAATTAATAAAGTAACATATTTTACCTGATTCCTGTGACAGAATCTCTTGGAGTAAATTGTGAGTCCTGCTTTTAATCAAGCTGAATTATACCAGGTGTTTTCATCTCCATTCAGAGGGGCCCCAGCCTGTCTTTGCCTGGGGCCCCATAATCCCTGAATCCGCCCCTGCCTATTGGCAGCCAGTTATTTTATCCACACTGATGTTATTTAGTGATGAACTGTAGTGAAATCAGCCCATGCTGTAGCGGCTTTAATCCCAGCATGAAGCTCTGCTGCAGGAGGCTCCTGCTGGGATTACGTCCCTAACACAGATTACAGCCGCTCTGTCCAATCAGCTCTGAGTCCTCAGAAAACAAAACCTCTTACAGACACATCTGGAGGTTCTGAAACACCTGGAGGAGGAGGAGAGATTAGCTTTTAATCTTAAATTTGAGAGTCGGAGGAAATTCCTCTAAATCTCAGCAGAGAGTAAAAAATGTCTGTGAGGAGTTTGATGAATACGGCCCCTGATGAGAAGATCTATAGAGAAGATCTAGAACATCTAGAGCAGCAGGCTGTGGTTCTTTCCTTCAGGCTGTGAGGAAAGAACCACAGAACATCTACCAGAGTGGTCAGAGCATAGAGCTAGAACACATAGAACCTGCTTATAGAAAGCTGTAGGCGGTTCTGGGCCCAGCGGAGAGGTTCTGCTCTCTGGACCGGTCCTCACCGGGTGATGTACTGGAACAGCTCCTTGATCTCCGTGGTAACGGGCAGGTTGGCATAATCTGCAGGGTCATAGGCTCCCTCTACAGCCTCTGTGGTCTCATCATCATCATCTTCATCTTCATCTGTGTCATCCTCCTCAGAGTCTTCCTCCTCTTCCTCCTCCTCCTCCTCCTGGCTGGGACTGGCCCCTGGCTTTGGCCCCTCTGGCTCCAGCTGGTTCCTGCTGGCCTCTGGCTGACAGAGACAGATTAATAATCCCTGATGGGATTATGTCCATCCATCCAGGCAGTAAATGATGGTCTCTAACCCGCGGTACCTGTCTCTGTCCCCGGGGGGCCGGGCTGTAGAGGCTGGGGACCTCCTCTCCATCCTCCACCTCCAGGCTCTCATCGTAGGGCTGGTTCCTCAGCAGCTGGGCCTCCTTCCCCCGCTCCATGGCGGCTCCGCTCCGGCTCTCCTCTCTCTGGGTCACAGCAGCTTCGGTTCCGGTTCTAAACGCCAGATAACGGTGTGAACGGACCGGTTCTGGTCCATAAACCCTCTGAAGACAAATGAAAGTTCAGCTCTAACCGGAGCTAACGGAGCTAACGGCTAACAGCGACTTTTAAAGGTCTAAACCTGCAGAATAGCAGCTGATAACCAGCCTGGAGCTAACAGCTAACCTCTCACTGGTTTATACTGGAGAACAGCCACAATAAACCAGTTTAAAACCAGTTTAAAACCAGTTTATCTGTCGCCAAACGGGGTTCGTCAGAGTGTCTGCCTGAGCAACAGAGAATGTACCGTATCCTGGCAACGGGAGGAGAGGAGCATCATGGGAAATGTAGTTAAGTCATATAATTATCCCAGCCACGGTCATTTTAGGCGTTTTAAGGAGTTTTTACAATTTTTTTATACAATAAAAACAATTATAAAAAAATTAAAGCAACAAAGTCTGGAAAAATAGTTTATTGTTGTCTGTTTGAGGATTGAGACAAATATTTTATGTCCAAATAACATCTGTTTGTTCTTCTTTGACTTGTTTCATTTTGTCTCTCATACTTAGCGGACCAGATCTGGATCCAGGCCCACCTGCTGGCTAATCCGGACCCAACCTGATATAAAACATTTATAAATTACCGCATGTTGTCCAGTGGGCCAAGGCAGCAGCCAGCGGAGGGGGGGGCAAGGCGGGTGGTGGGGGTGGGAAAGGGATAGTTCAAACCCAACCTGACAAATAGAATAAAAAAGAAACCCTTCCGAGTCTGAGGAGCCCACTTGGTCCAGGGCTGTGGGGGGTTACTGTTTGTGCAGCCAACAGGCAGGCAGGCAGTCCGTTCAGGGTTATCCAGGGGCGTTATCCAGAGAGGTCCGGGGTCCAAACACAGAGACAGATTTTCGGTGGCAGCACAGGTAGGGGTTTTTAAAGAGAGGGGGTCCAGGTACGGTCCAGATCTGTTAACAGGGAGGCTAAGAGAACTCACAAGGGTTACGGGGGAATCCGGTACTCACGAGCTGGCAGGGTCAGATTGACAAAAGGCTTCACTGGGTCAGGCTGGTAGGCAGGTCCAAGGACAGAAACGGGTCAGATCCAAGGTCTTGTCCAGCTTGACTCTGGACACATCAAAAGTAGGGTTGACCTTCATGGAAGGGGGCAGACGCACCGCCAAAGGATTAACCACCTTGGAGATAGGGAAAGGTCCAATAAAGCGGGGTGCCAGCTTTCTGCTCTCCACCTTAAAGGGAAGGTCCTTTATGGAGAGCCAGACCTTATCACCTGGCTGATAATGCCGGGCTGGGACCTGCCGGCGATTGGCATCCCTTGGCCTGGGTCTGGGAGGAAACGAGGAGGGCTCTCCTAGCCCTCCTCCAGGCACGCTGGCACCTTAGGGCAGAGAGATGGGCAGAAGGGACCCTGGATTCCCTCTCTTCAACGGAGAACACTGGTGGCTGAAACCCATACACAATGTAGAAGGGGGAGAGCCTGGTGGAGCTGGAGGGTGTGGAGTTTATAGCATGCTCCACCCAGGGAAGATTAGAAGCACACTTAGTGGGGTCGGAATTGAGGATGAGACGAAGTTTAGCTTCGACCTCCTGGTTGAGCCTCTCTGTCTGGCCATCGGCTTGGGGGTGGAAACCAGAGGAGAGGCTGACTGAGATACCCAGCATAGCGCAGAACTCCTGCCAGTAGCGGGCCTCAAATTGGGGACCCGTGTCAGAGACAATGTCTGAGGGCAGACCATGGAGACGAAATACCTCTTTAGCCAGGATGGAGCCCATCTCCTTGGCAGAGGGGAGTTTGGGCAATGGGACTAAGTGGACCATCTTGGAAAAGCGGTCCAAAATAGTACGGATGACAGAGTTCCCATCAGATATAGACAGACCAGTGACAAAGGGCTGGAGAAGACCTGACGGGGGGCGACGGGTGACCTTAGCTTGGCTACAACGGGTACAGGCAGCAACAAACTACTTAACATCCTGCTGCATTAATGCTGCAAATAAATGTCGCAAATTCAGGACATTTGTTCTCCGTCGTGCCTGCTGCTAGCATGTTCTTGTTCTTCTGTGTGTCTGTTGCTGATAAATCTCTCTCACATTCGATAAATAGCTATCAATTAGTTAGCTATATTCAAAAGATCTGCTTTAATTTAGAACAGATGCATCGGCTCTGATGTTGGAAGAAACCAGGGGGTTAGACAGGCGGGACTGAAAGTCTCTGCTCAGTTGTGTTTCCTGATCCGTCTGGTGAAATGGATAGATCTAGATAGATAGAAGCTGTGTGATCGGCAAAGTAAGATTAACCGAGTTATTTGGATGATTGGAATCAAATATCTGCCTGATCAAAAGCGATTTTGATTCCATCCATGCTGCTAATCTGCACCTTTGACACCAGAAAAACAGAAACTGTGACGTGAGGATAATCCGTCATAAACGTAATTCCACAATGGTTCCTAATTAACATTTATTTGTGCACCCAGAGACGGAATAAAAGGCTGGTCTCCTGAGAGGAAGCTCTGGAAGTTAAGCTAACTCTTAATAGAAAATAAATATTATGTATTAAATGTAGGAAAATTACCAATCAACAATAAGACGTGGCCCTTGGAATGTATTTGAGAGTTTACAGAATTCAGAATGTCTGAAATCATAAAGTACTGTTTCCATCAGTTGGCGTGTATTCTCTGTCACCGTATTTGGGTCTGACCTAAGATGGCCGCTCTGTCAGCACGCCTCTCAGTCTTTAAGTCCAGACGATAGCGGCATTAAAAGCTGTGTTCAGTCCTGGTTCTGCTGGGTTTGGACTTTAGCAGAACCATCCAGCTGCTGCCATGAAGTCAGCTCAGCTGATCCACTCTGACAGGAACCACATGGAGGTAGGCTCAGGTTGATGGTCAGCAGGAGTTTATTCAGAGTCCATGAAGAGAAGATGATGAGATCCAGGAGGTCAAAGGTCATCTACACAGATGGAGGGCTTTCACACAATGGATGACTTCCCCTTCTTTGCTCCTGAAAACAGAGAACAGAGACAGGAAGGTGATGGTCAATAGGATCATCATCATCATCATCATCATCATCATCATCAGCAGCAGCATCATCATCATAATCATCATCATCAGTTTGATTTGGTTGAACGTCCTGCGATGACGACTGTCACATCTTCTGTTGCTTTAAATAATCTACACTCACTGGCAACTTTATTAGGTACACCTGTCCAACTGCTCGTTAACACTTCATTTCCAAGCAGCCAATCAAATGGCGGCAACTCAGTGCATTTAGGCATTTAGACATGGTCAAGACAATCTCCTGCAGTTCAAAGCGAGCATCAGTATGGGGAAGAAAGGTGATTTGAGTGACTTTGAGCGTGGCATGATTGTTGGTGCCAGAAGGGCTGGTCTGAGTATTTCAGAAACTGCTGATCTACTGGGATTTTCACGCACAACCATCTCTAGGGTTTACAGAGAATGGTCCGAAAAAGAAAACACATCCAGTGAGCGGCAGTTCTGTGGGCGGAATGCCTTGTTGATGCCAGAGGTCAGAGGAGAATGGCCAGACTGGTTGGAGCTGATAGAAGGGCAACAGTGACTCAAATAACCACCCGTTACAACCAAGGTGGGCAGAAGAGCATCTCTGAACGCACAGTACGTGGAACTTTGAGGCAGATGGGCTACAGCAGCAGAAGACCACACCGGGTGCCACTCCTTTCAGCTAAGAACAGGAAACTGAGGCTACAATTTGCACAAGCTCATGGAAATTGGACAATAGAAGATTGGAAAACGCCGCCTGGTCTGATGAGTCTCGATTTCTGCTTCCTGCGACATTAGGATGGTAGGGTCAGAATTTGGGCGTCTACAACATGAAAGCATGGATCCATCCTGCCTTGTATCAACGGTTCAGGCTGGTGGTGGTGGTGTCATGGTGTGGGGGAATATTTTCTTGGCACTCTTTGGGCCCCTTGGTACCAATTGAGGCATGCGTTGCAGCCACAGCCTACCTGAGTATTGTTGCTGACCATGTCATCCCTTTATGACCACAATGTACCCAACTTCTGATGGCTACTTTCAGCAGGATAATGCGCCATGTCATAAAGCTGCCGGATCATCTCAGACTGGTTTCTTGAACATGACAATGAGTTCACTGTACTCAAATGGCCTCCACAGTCACCAGATCTCAATCCAATAGAGCATCTTTGGGATGTGGTGGAACGGGAGATTCGCATCATGGATGTGCAGCCGACAAATCTGCGGCAACTGTGTGATGTCATCATGTCAATATGGACCAAACTCCCTGAGGAATGCTTCCAGCACCTTGTTGAATCTATGCCACCAAGAATTGAGGCAGTTCTGAGAGGCAAAAGGGGGTCCAACCCGTTACTAGCATGGGGTACCTAATAAAGTGGCCGGTGAGTGTAGTCTAATAATGATAAATAATTAGACTTGTTGACCCGCTTTTCTGAGCCCCCCAGCAGCCCCCTGATGAAGGATGGATTCCAACCCAGCATCTTATGGGTCAGAACCTGATGAAGAACCCTGAAGCACAGCAGAGGTCATCCAGAAAGGATCCCTGCATGTTCTCCACATCTGGTTCTGTTTCAGCTTCATTCCAGATGGTTTAGATTGATCTCTTCCTCTAGATTCTATAATCTACAGCTCTTTAGCTCTACCTGGACCTTTTAATTTGAGGTTTTAAAAATCAATAAAGACAGAATGCAATTAAAGCGCTGACCTTTGATGTAGAGGGTGACTGTTTTCTGTGTCAGGATTGTTCCCTGACTGTAGATCTTGCAGGTGTAGATGTTTTTATCTTCATCTGAGGGGTGTTTCAGGGTCAGACTGACGTCTCCAGATTTGAACTTTTTTTCCATGGCAGTCCTGTTTTTATAGAGCCTGTCCTGTTCTTCAGGCAGATCAGAACCGTTCTCATACACATGGACCTTCCTGCCACCTTCATCTGTCCACTCCACCTTAACATCTTCAGACAGGCAAGCTGTGGTCTTGCATGGCAGCAGGACAGACTTCTTATTATAACCCAATGGAACCCGGTACTCTGAGGGAAAAAGAAGAAGAACGTCAGATAGTCTCATGTTTCACTCCTGCCTTAGGTTGGTGGAGCAGATTAGGACCATAGAGCTGAGAAGAGCAGAGTCCCTACTAACCATCAGCATTGTGGGTAATGTAGTTTCTGAATCTTACCTGACATGAAATGCTGACGGAAGCGAAATAAAACACCTCCAGAGATGCAGAGAACCAGGATACCGAGAACAACCAGCAGAGCTGTGGCCCAAGATGGAAAACCTCCTACAGAACACAAACAGCAGAACATCTAGAGTCTGTTAAGGTCCAGAGACCAGCAGAACATTGGCGGCTCTCCTCCTCACCTTCTACCTGCAGGGTCACGTTTTCCCTGTGGATTTCCTCCCTGTGGTCTCTGACGATGCAGGAGTAGTTTCCAGAGTCAGACAGCACCAGCTTGGTCAGATTTAGGCTCAGATCTTTATCTGCCAGAGCATCCGTCCTCATGGAGGTCCGGCCTCTGTAACGCGGGTCCTGATCCTGTAGTTGATCTTCTCCCTGCTGACGCCGGTGGACGGTTGAGGAACTGAAGGTCCAGAGGACAGTGGGGTTGGTGACTTCAAAGGTATCGAATTGACAGGGCAGCAGGACAAACGGGTCTCCTTCTTTGGCCTGTAAGGCTGAGACCAGGGCGGGCGCTGAGGACAGAGACAGGTCAGTTCAGGTGGTTTCTAGGGCACCAAGTCACAACACGTCATCTCAGGTCCCCTTATAGAAACGGATCAACCAGATCATCCAGTCATTGACCTTATAGGATTCTGTCCTGGATGAGCATGTCAGGATTTGGTGTGGGATTGAGGACCCAAATGCAGGGAGGCAAGAAGTAGGCAGAGGTGAATTTAAGAGGTTTAATGAGGTTCACAGGAACTGAGACAGGAATCAAAAAATCCAACAAAAAATAACAAGCGAACCAGAACCAAGGAGACATCAGGGGAAACCAAACTCTAGGAACCAGGAGAGACGAGGTAGGCAGACAGATGTTAGACGAGGATCCAGCAAACAGGAACTGAAGAGGGAGGCTTTTTAAAGGGGATAGAGACAAAGAGAGAGGGCTAGCGAGGGATTGGAAACAGGTGAGGACAGAGCAGAAAACAGAGCTAGGGATAGAGGACAAGAGGGGCAGCAGATGCCAACAAATGGAAAACCTGGAAGACAGGAACTAATAAGAAAACAACAAAAATAAAAATTAAACACTAAAACAAGAAGCAAAAGTAAAAAAAAAAAAAGTAAAAGCTGAATACTCTAAATAAACATAACAAAACCAAGACTGTGACAGTACTCCCCCACTTAAGGCGGATCCCAGACGCCCTAAAATGTCCAGAAACAACTAAAACAACCCACCCAGGGTGGGCGGAGGGGGAACCAGGAAGAAGGGCACGAAAACAAAAACAGAGTCCAAAACACAACCCACCCAGGGTGGGCGGAGAATTCTGTAGAACTTGAACCAATGAGACCATAGAGGTGATTTGATTGGACAGCTGGACACGCCCCCCTGTCCCTGGAGGACTGAGGTTGGACCTTGGTTCTGCTGCTCTACGGTTCACTCCTCATTTAGAAACAACATTATGTTCATGGTTTTATGAGCCTCAGCAAAGACACAGCAGGAAGAACGGCAGAGGGAGGCGGGACCAATGATCCAGGGAGCCAATCAGAGGACAGATCCCTGAGTGACTAACAATACTTTCACTTTAAACCATGAGTCAGTTTTCATGGGAAAATGAACAAAGGTGTCGAAATAACATTTAAGTTTTGGTGAAAGTAAAAGAAAAAGCAACAGAATAAAATAATTTTATTAAATTCCAATATTTTTGAAGAGCGACTCATCAGTTAAATCGTAGCTGAGTCAGAACCTCAGCGAACCTCTGCTGATCTGAGCTGCTTCCAGAGAGACGCAGAAACAACCCAGAGACTGAAGCGAGGATGATGATGAGAGAGGAAGCTGATCTTACCGTGCAGCAGGATCCCAAACACCACCACCATCTTCATCATCTTCCTGTCAGACAGCAACCAGGAGCAACTAGGAGAACCTTTCAGAGCCCTGGAGGACATCAGCTCCCAGCAGCTGATCACCTCCTGACTCTCTGACAACACTTCACCGTCTCTACACCTCCAGGAAGCAGCAGCTCTCACCCACAGGAGGAGGGAGGGAGGGGGGAGGAACTGAACGCCACTCTCTGATCACTGGGAGCAGAACTGCTTCCAGCAGAACTGGATCAGCTGCTGAGGAGCAGAAACTCTCTGCTGGGTGGAGGCTTCAGGTCCTGCTCTACTGGTTCTGTTGGATCCAGTCCAGATTAGATCACTTCTGAGGAAAGTAAATGGCAGTTGTTGTTCTAACACACAATTGTATTGTAATCTGACTCAGAAATATAAATTTGACATCTAACAAATAAATACGTTTGCCCGACTCAAATTCTCAGAAGTTGGTTTAACAAGGACTTTTAAATCACCTATACAAGATTTTTTGAGTTTCCTCAACTGTAAACTCATGGATTCACGCCTTCTACGGTACGGGGTTTCCTATCCCTTTCTTCAAGAGCGCAGCCTTTTTCCCTCGCGTTTGAGAAGATTGGCGGACATTGTGCTTTTATGTTTGTATCTGTTGATATAGTTGCCTTGTTGCACACATCATTGTTCCTGCTGGAACCACTATAGCCCAGACTGCCATTTACCACAGCACACACACACACACACACACACACACACACACACACGCACACACACGCACCCCACACGGCGGGCATACGCACACGCATGCATGCATACATTCAGGTCTCCAACTCCTGAATAAGCAAACCCGCCTACCCACGCACATGTTGAGAGGGAAAGTGCAGTTCTCAAGAGGCTCTCAGGTTAGCCGTTTTTGTCTGTGCAGTTAAGATTAGTGTTGTTGAACGGATGCTTCGAGTGCGCTATTGCTGTATCTGGCTGATACAATGTTTGACTTGAAGCAATAAAAATGTTGTTACCAACATAATTTTTTGTAAGTTGAATGATGGGTAGTGTACACGATTGGTAGGACTAAAAAAAACCAGAGTTGATAGAACTCAACTTACAGATCACTACAAAATCTGAGTTTGTAGAACTCAAAATCTATATTTCAAACTCATAAAACAAAGTTGATAGAACCTCAGAACTTAAAGGTGAAAACTGAAAAACCTAAGTTGCTAGAACTCAAAAATCTTTGTAAACTCAACCACAGTGAATTTAAGTAAGGAAAACTCAAAAACCAAATGCATGACGTTGCCTAGATAATTTAAGTTCTGTCAACCTCTATTTTTTTTCAGTGGGCGTTCTGGTTCCTCATAGTTTCAAAGCTGCTGATCCGGTTTCTGAGTCAGTCTTCAGTTTAGTTCCAGCCTCTGATCAGTCCCTCCTGGTTCCTTCCTTTGGTTCTTTTATCTCCAGGTTCTTTATGTATTATTACATGTTTGTGGTTCAGACACTGAAGGAACGATAATGAAAACGACTCACCTGATAACGACAAAGATGAACCCAAAATGTTTCAGGCATTTATTGATGCTTATTGTTAATATGATACAGTCATAATCAAAGCAGAAAACCAAATGTTTTGACCCATTTTCTTACAGAGAACCAAACCATCTTCTGCATCATCAAATCTATGCCTGAACAGATTTCTTTCAACTAATTCCAGATATTTTATGGCTGCCAAAAGTATTCCCACCCCTTTAACTTTTCCACATTCATTCTCGTTTTTATCTACATGGTGTTTTTTATTTATTTATTGGACAGACACAGCAGTTGAAGTATAGGATAGAGATTTTACTGTGTTTTATATAAACGTTTAAATCCATAGACGCTTTAAGCAGATGTTCAGCTGCAGATGGTTCCACGTGAAACCAGCTGACAGCAAACGACTGAAGGCGATGAACCGTCTGCTGTTTAAAGCTTTAATAATGCCGCCTTGGTTTGCTCTTTATTTCAGAGTCAAACTGAAGGCAGAACGGACCAATCAGAGGCACTAATGTGATGACATCATTGCTTATCATGTGGCGTGAAATGATAAATACTGACAGGAAGATAATAAACATGGACTGGTTTCTCCTCTTGAAACAATCATCCCTGGTTCCTGGTTACCGTGTGACATCACTCTGACATCACTGATGGCTCATTAGCTCTGAACGCTCCACTCTGTCTCTCCCATCGTTCTGATTGCTTATCCTGATCTGTATTCCGATCATTTCAGAAAACCCGATCCCTCGAACATTAGTGGAGTCAGATCAATGGAGCAACTTCGGCCCCTGATGTCTTCAGGTTCCTCCTGAAGCTGGACTCTTCCTGCAGAGAAGATGGAGAACAATCAGACAAACAGTCAAAAGCAGGCGGGAAAAAAGCTGTTCAGTCAAAATCAGATGCATGAAAAGCGGTTTGCTAGCAACAGTTAGCAATTACAGCCACTGGATGAGCTCCATTGTTGTTTCTGTTTGCTACACATAGCAAACATTTTTTGAGTTTTTAGTCTTTTTTGAATGAGAACAGCTGTGCAGGTGGGACTGCCTCCATCCACCCTGTTAGCATAATTAGCCATGCTTACTTATTAGCCGAAACCCATTTTAAAAGGCTGTACTGTAGCCAAACAAAGCCCCCTGTAGGTACCAGACCTGCTGGGGCCCTGCCCCTGCTGATGATGTCATAATATGGCAACACCACTCAGACAAAATGTATTGCACCCGTTTCATGGAACAGGTTAGAAGACTGAATAACAACACAGATGATTTATTTTGTTTTCTTTTGACCAGTAAAGATTTTCAGTTAATGTGCTCATTTGGTGTCAGCGTTTCATTTAAGACAAGCATCAACCTCCTGAAGACCTGCTATTCAATGCTCCCCTTCCTGGGTTCATTCTTTTATTATTAATGTAGAATGAACAAATGGAACCAGGTGTGAAAGCTGTTCTACCTTTTCTGACACAATTTTCACTTTCACTCTTTTCCAGATTTTCTGTATCTCTGACTGTGCTGAAAGCTTTAAGGGTTAAAACAATCTAAAGAGTTTTGGTTTGTAGAACTCACAGAAATCTATGACATATGTCATTCAGTGCTGAAAAGATTCATTTTGATTGACATAAACAGCAGACACTTGGTCATGATATATGCAGTTTACCAACTGCCACATACCAACCATGAACTAGTTCTGCTTAACCATGAAGTTTTCTATTAAACCATCAACTCTTCTAGACGAATAGACTCTACTCTGTTAACAAACCTTTGACTTTGAGCAGGACTGTTGTCCACCCCAGCAGTTTCCCATTCCTCCAGACTCCACATCTGTAACTCTCATCTCCTCCATCTAGGGGCCTCTTTAGGGTCAGACTGATGTCTCCAGTTCTTAGCAGGTCGCTATTCATCTCGGTTTGGGTTCTGTAGATCTGGGATTGTTCGTAGGGTTGATCAAAACCGCTTCGATAACAATGAATCTTCAGCTTTGGGGCAGGTTCATAGCGCCACCACTCAACTTTGGCATTGATAAGAAGTTCTGGAGACACTTTGAATGGCAGCAGGACAGACTCCGCCCCTTTCTCCACCTCCAGCCGACAGTCTGCAAATCAACAAAGAGGAAGCAGATCTTCATCATTTAACTGGTACTTATTGTCTGCAATTTCTCTTTAATTAATTCTATTGAGGTTCAACATTATTGATTATCTGGATTCATCCTGCAAACCTTCCCCTTGTATGAAGTGAATTTGGAGAACTGCCTGTTTATAATTGAAGTCTAAAAAGTAGAAACTATATGAAATCATTAGTTCATTAATTTATTATTTTATCGATTTCTTCATATCAAATATCTGGTTTCCACATTTGGAGACAAATGGCAGATTCTACAAGGAAGACACTGTAAAAGACAAAGATCACAAAGAAGGGACTTTGCTGGATGTGTGACTCCATTCTAGTCCAGTAATGCTTTATGATTCACCAGAACCAGGTGGACGGTGCCTATGGGACGGGTGATGCCAGGGTTTACTCTCTGACAAGCTGAGCTCAGAGCTATATTTTGTAAACATGAAACTCTACCCCCCCCAAAGAGATTCTTTGAATTCCTTGACTTTGCCTTAAGATCATAGTTGTCAGGCTCCCTAGATAATGAAATGTTCAGCTTTGACATTAAGCATAATGTACTTTACAGCAAACTTGTTTTCTTAGTAATATCTAGAGCCTAAAACCTTTATAGGATAGACACTAACAGATGTGAACCACTGACCTCTGACATGAAGCTGAACCTGCTTCTTCATCAGAACGTCTCCCCCACTGCTGTAGATGGTGCAGGTGTAGACGTCACTTTCTTTATATGTGAGACGCTTCAGGGTCAGACTGAGGTCTCCAGTTTTTAAAAGGTCTTTGTTCATCTCTGTTCTGTTTCTGTAAAAGTTGTCCTGATGTTCGAGAACGTCTGAACCATCCTGCAACATGTGGACCAGCCTGTTATTACTGTCCCTCCACTGAACTGTAGAAGCCAGCAGCTGGACTGTGGTTTCACAGGGCAGACGGACAGCATCTGTCCCTGAGTCCACCTTCACCTGTTGGACTGAGAGGTGGACAAAGGGGGAAAAAGACACTTGAAATCACCTGAAATGTTGGAAGAATGTTATGTTTTGAGTTGTAGGTGGGATTCTGTAATGCCAGATGTCTGTTTGCTCCATCAATATCAAGGTATGTATAAACTGTAAGTTCAGTCATTTTAGATGTCCTTATGTTTTCAACGTTTTACCTCATAGTATTTTAATTAGACAGATTTACCGCTGTCTTGTAGTTGGGTTTGTTGTAATAGCACTGCCACAAATCTGGATTTTGGCCAAGCATGCAAACATGAACTAGCTATGAATGGATTGGTTGAAATTCAGAAACTTGTAGTGTCTGATATGAATATTGTCTGGTTGTACAATACAGCCTTGTTATGTGACATATAAGCAGTAGCATCAGTATCATGGCAAACCCGTTACCCCTGAACCATCATTATACCAGTGGAAATTCTGCCAGTTGTGGTAGGGTTACCAATGGGCACCAATGTATAACAAAGATAAGTGATTTCAAGGTCCTGGGCACGGTCGTGTTCAACACATTGGTCTACGAGGGGGGTGGGTGTGGGGTGTGATAGAGAAAATGTAAGATTTAAAGAGGTGGTTTGCTGTGTCTCAATCTTAAATATTTATTTTTTGTGGTTAATAAAATCAATGAAAGGGAGATCTGGAATACAAACTGAACAAAACGGTTCCAATTCTTGTAATTGGGAGTATTTGAGGTCATTATTGGCCTGCAGGTAAAACTGAATCTGGCTCATGCCTTGTTTTTAACTTTTTTTTTTTAATGACTCTGACCTGGATGACTGTCAATCTTCACCAGCATCTTTCTAGGAGGCCTCTGGACACTATGAATCACAACTAATCATCAGATTGAGCCCACTGACCTTTGACCTGGAGCTGAACCTGTTTCTTCACCAGAACTCGTCTCTTCCTGCTGTAGACGGTGCAGGTGTAGGTGTCTGAGTCTGCACGTGTTGGGTGTTTCAGAGTCAGACTGAGGTCCCCGGTCCTCAGCAGGTCTTCATGCACTGTAACTCTATCTCTGTAGAACTGGATCTGCCTCTCCGGCTTGTTACAGCGGTTCTGATGCAGGTAGACCGTGTTGCCGTAATTGTCTGTCCACTCAACCGTAGCGTCCTCTGGGAGGGGAACAACGGTCCTGCAAGGCAACAGGACAGACTTCACCCCAGAGTCCTCCAGAAGCCTTATTTTGTAACCTGGGAGAAGAAGAAGGAGAAGAAAATATCACCACGACATAGAACTGGCTCCTCTCATTGAAGAGGAGCGGTGGCTCTACTCTGAGTCCTCCCGGATGACTGAACTCCTCAGGCTACTTGTATCCAAGATCTCATTTTTTAGGTCATGACCCAAAGTTAATGACCATAGATGAGGTTAGGAAAGTAGAACTACCAGTAAATCAAGAGCATTGATTTTGGCTAAACTCTCTCTTTACCACAACGGACTGGCAGGTTGCCCGCTTTACAGCTGGCGCCGCACCAATTCGCCTGTCGATCTCCCGCTCAATCTTCCCCTCATTTGTGAACAAGACCCCAAGGTAAACTTAAACTCCTCTTTTAGGGACTCACAGACTCACCTTTCTTAAAATTGTGACGGAAATGACAGAGCAAGCCTGCAACGATCGCCAGAACCAGGAGGACCAGGAGAACCAGGAGGACTTTGGCCCACAATGGAAATATTTCTGTGGAGAACAATGAAGATCATTTTCATCAACAACATCTCACCTCTTAAAGCAGCAGCTGCTTGGTTAGTTCCTGACCTGTGACCTGTAGGTCAACAGTCCTCAGTGTCAGTCCGTCTCTGCTGCAGGTGTAGTTTCCAGAGTCGGACACCTGCAGATGGGTCAGATTCAGCCCCAGGTCTCCAGTGTCCAGGGCATCGCTCCTCATGGAGGTTCTGTTTGTGTAAAGCTGGTTCTGCTCGGTCAGGTCATCTCCTTCTGGTCCACGCTGGTGAACGGTGGAAGGACTGAGGTCGGACCGGCTCCACACCACTGTGGCGTTCTTTAGATCCACAGAGGGAGACTTACAGGGCAGAAGAACAAACTGGTCCCCTTCAAACACCTCTAGAGCTCGGACCTCCAGGGACACTGTTAGAACAGAAACAACTGCCATAGTAACATGGTGTGTTTAAAGCCGGGAGTATACTATGCGATTTTCAGGGCGACTTTCCAGTCGTGCGAGAATTTTTAGATCTGGCCGACTTTCATCCCGATCGTAATGGTGTAGTGTACAGGGGGAAAGGAGGGGCGTTCTTTTAGGATCCCATCATGACAGTCTCTATAAAGTGCCTTGAGATGACATCTGTTGTGAAATGGAGCTATAGAAATAAACCGAATAGAATTTAATTAATTGAAAACTCCCTAGCAAAGCTCTATAATTTGATTTCATTCGATTGGGGTAGCTGAGACACTTTTATTAAAGGTATAGTGGAGGATTTTCATGATTTTTTTAAAAAGACCTGCCCTTCCACTTTAAAAAAAAATGCACATGCGCAACCCTGTACCCGCTCCCGAAAAGGAAAAGCCTATTAAACATGGCGATGAGGACTGAGGTGATGATGGGAAGGAATCAACTCTAAAGATTTTCGAGAGCTGAAACGACGGCAACCTTTCGTGGATTTACTTTGAGAAAATCGGCTTTACTTAGTCGCTTCTTCTTCTTCTGTTTGGTGTTGGTTGGGCAAGCAATCTTCCGGAGGGGCATTACCGCCAACTACTGGAATGGAGTGTGAATCGCATGTGCAGCCAGGCAGACGGAGATGATGCGTTCTGCTCATGCACTCTTAGTTATCACAGAACCGAGCGAGGGAAAACCGAGCCGAGCCCACCTCTGGAACTGGTCTGCAGTTAGCTCGGTTCGGTTGTGTCTAGCTCGCTTCAGTTCAGTTTGCTTTCCATTTACACATTCTTTTACCCCATTTACACGATAAGTGTAAATGGGGTAAAAGAAAGTAGAACACATCGGCCCGGTTCTGAAGTTCTTCTGGCTCCCTGTAGCTCAGATCTTAAAACCCGCTCTGTTAGTCTAGAAATCCTGAAGGTGAATAGCTGAGCTCCAGAATACATCTCAGACTGCTTAGCAGGGGGTCGACAGCCAGACCTCTCAGCTCTGGATCAGATCTACTCTGCAGAACCAGAACCAAACACAGAAAAGAAGCATTTAGTTCTACTCAATGTTCTACTGATCTGGAATAAGCTTCCAGAAAACTGGCAAAGAGCTGAAAGCCTGAGTTGCTTTAAAACTTTGGATTAAAACATGTTTGTATATAGTTACCTTTTACTAACTTAACTAACTGGCATTCAATCCAACTTTACTTCCATATGCTCTAAATATTTCGCATTTTGTAATTTTAATATCTTAATATAATGACAGCCTTTTATTCTATGTCACTTTGAATGGACCTGCCAGTGAAATGTTCCACGGTATATAAATAAACTTCCATTCAGGGCTTTGCTCTAAATCTTACAAACTACCTTCCATGAAGGACTGGAGTTGGATTCCATTGATTCGCGTTTATTTTTTAGTTTTAAAGTTTACTCTGTGATTTTATGAGTCTGATAAGAGCAAAGCAGGAGGAAATATGACAGAGGAGCAGGGAGGGGCCAGACTGGCGAGTCCAAAGGCCGGATCAGACGACCGACTCGTTAAGGACAGATCCCAGAACAACAAACTTTACAAAAAAGATAAATAAGATTATTTATTTTCTACTTGAAACATTAAATCAACTGAATGGAAAAGCTGTTAAAATATCTGATGGAGAGAAAATCCTCCGCTGATGAAGTCTGGTCAGAACTTGGAGATGATGATAAGAGAGGAAGCTGATCTTACCGTGCAGCAGGATCCCAAACACCACCAACATCTTCATCATCTTCCTGTCAGAGCTGCTAACCAGGGAAAGCAACTAGGTAGAACCTTTCAGAGCCCTGGAGGACATCAGCCTCCCAGCAGCTGATCATTCTGACGTCTTTGACTGTCCTCCAGGAAGCAGCGCAGGTCTGAGGTGGAGGGAAGGAGTGGTGCCTCAGAGTGATCTGGACAGATGATCCTCTCCGCCTCTGTCACTCTAAGCAGCCTGGGCTGTAACGGACCTGGGAGCAGGAACTTCTACTGTGTTAGCACCAGGAAACCTCTGGGGCTCAGATCCTGATTCAGCTTGCTGAGGAGCAGAAACCTGTGAGTGTTTTAGCTTCTCAGGTTTAACAGACGTCTAAATGAGGAATTTTGAGGCTGGTCTCCATAGAGATGCAGATCTCATTGCTGCACTCTTTTGAACCTGAAACAGGAAAAGACTGACAGCTTTCCCAGCTTGATTTTGACGGATGAGAGAAGCAAAGCCTTTGGTTAACAACGTCACAGCAGGGACGATTTATGTCTGAGCGTAATCAGATTTAAAGGAAGTCCTATAAACTAAAGAACTGGCTGTATCTGTTCCACAAGCTGCTCCTCCATCATGCATTTTATAGCCATCTGCACTGCTCATATTTTCCTGCTGCACCCCCATATCCCTCAGCATCACCAGCCTCCCCCGAGCTTAAAAAGCTGATTAAATCACCACAGACAAGAGGTGCTGGAAAAACCATCATTGTTTACATGCATCTCAACAGCAGAAGGCTAAGCTAACTGCTAACTGCTGCTTTACTGAGGTCACCACATGCTGATGGTTGTTTACCATCTGCTAAACGTTGAATATTTGCCATCAATCTCAGCCTGTTTGACTCCAAACACACAGAAACATCCATTTGGTTCGGTTGGATGATTTTATTGCAAAAGTCAAATCCTGTCTGGTTCTTTAACAGTCTGGGCTGCATGGGGAGCAGGAAGAGCTTTCTGGGTTGTAGAGAACATCACTCGATCTAAGCAGGGGGAGATTTACCATCAGGCAACACCAGGCAGCTGCCCAGGGCCCCAAGTTCCTGGGGGCCCCATAAAACTATGTTTACGCCGTATAATATTAAGTGTGATCAGAAGCCCCTTCAGTGTTCCACCCATATTGATCAGTCCATTTGCTGCACATGTTCAGAAAGGTCCAAACAGACAGCAGCAAAACCATTTGAAAACAAACCATGCAAAGAGCAGTGTTGTCAACTTAGCGCTTTTAGTCGCTATATTTAGCCCTCTTCAGACCCCTCTAGCACTTTTGATTTCTAAAAGCTCCTAGCCAGGGCCTAGACTCTTTTTCTGCTACTGGTGACTTTGGAGACAACATCTAAAAGCAGCGAACTCTGCTCTCCAGAGCGAGTGTAGACAGTAACCCCGCCTCACGCCTTTTGGGAACACAGGAAGGAGCAAATCAGCTAAGTGAGCTTTGAGTGCTTGGAAAAAATCTTTTCATGCTTTGTGAGACAGCATGAAAAGTCAGCTGAGTACAAAACATAGAGGAGAAAACAAGAAGAAAAGGGACAAGAAGAGAGAACAGCCTGGATTATAAAAGGGTTGAGCAGGTTTAAAAATGTTGGGAAACACTGAAAAAAAGGACTGCATCGGCCGACTGTGAGTCTTCTTTTCTAGACTATAATGTATCAAATTAGATTCATATCATTAATTAACAGCCTTAATAAATTCAAGCACTGAATTTAAAAAGTAGCATATTTTCTACACTATAAGACCTGCTGTCAATAAATGGTCTGTTTTCTATTGTTTTTCTTATCTAACATATGCCAGACTAGAAGGAGCAGGTTCAATCCAACTTTATTATATAGCACTTTAGAAAAACTAAGTGTTTAGAGCCTGTTTCTTCACAGCTGCCATTTCTACACACACTGAATTATAATAGTGAAGCTCAGCGTGTGTTACTCCACCTCTCTGGTGACTATAGCAGCCGTAATGATTGGTTTACAAAAGTCCTGCTAAAACATTTTAAAAGACCACTAACAATCGCTTCGATACGGAAGGGATTAGGGCCAATGGAAACAAATGGAAAAAAGTTTGAATTTTCTTTAAGAATTCTGATTTTTTCTCTCCTCCAAATTAAAAAAAAAAAAATCAGTTGGAAAGTTTTTTGCAGTGGCCCTAATCCTTCCTATCCGCTGACTTCCAGGTCAGTAAGCACAACCAGAATCAACCACTCTGGATTATGCGGCGCACTGTTATCTCAAAATGTTTTTATTGCACTTTATAGTCCAGAAAATACGGTAACAAAAATGTCTGAAGTCACTGATCCATGAGAGACTGAAAAAAAGAAAATAAATTTCAGACACACGAGACGCTGGTAGTAAAAGAATAATAAAACCTTTATTGTTCCATAATAAAGCCTACAAGCAGGGGGCGCCGTATAAAAAAATAAGCTGTGAAATAAATCATCTTTGTGTTCTGCCTTATTTTCAGCTGTGTGACACAAAGCATGAATATATGAACCAAACATAACATGTTTTTCATTACAGACATACATGAATGAAGAATAAGTTATCAGAGCCGGAATAAAAAGAATCTGTCCTTTAATAAAGTTAGAGTGAAAACTAACAGGAGTTGTTTTAATAACCAATCTGGATGAATTGTGTCTTTAAAATGAACCGAGATGACATGATGTGAATTGGAGCTATAGAAATAAACTGAACTGAAGTGACTATATTTTCTAAATAAATATAAAACCTATGTTCTTGTCATGTGAGCATAGATACAGGAGTTTTTTGTTTTAATTTAACATTTTTGGGTCAATAGTTTATATTTATCTTTTTCATGTTATGATCATTTTTCTTTCTGAAGATTTTACAATAAAAATGACATTGAACATGGAAACTCTTCAGTGCATCTTTATAGTGGTTTTAAAGCTTGAATACATTATTTTTTAATCTTTCATGGGACCCCAAACTCCTGGTGCAACCCCTGCCTATAGTTCACTACTACGGCGTTATGATGTAATCCTGATGTGATGCATCAAACGGCGAGGAGTTGCTGAAAGCAGCAATAAACTGCAACACGTTGCCTACAACCAGGAGGCTGCAGGACCTAAACTCATCCCCGCATCAAGGCGGGACGTCATCAGAGAGAGGACCAATCAGAGGGACTTCCTGTCAAAACTGACTCCTTCCAATGTGACAACGATAAATTACTAAGACATCAAACATGAGCTCACTGCCTCTGAAGCAAACATTAACAGCTTTTGGTCCTGATCACCATGTGACATCACTCTGACATCACTCTGACATCACACTGATATCACTCTGACATCACTGATCTCTCAATGATTGATCATCCGTCCTCTCTGTGTCCGTCAGTTTCTCTTTTATTGGCTGTCGATCATCAGTGGAGTCAGATCAATGGAGGAACTTCTGTCTCTGACGCCTCCTCCTGCAGAGAAGGTAGAGAACAATCAGAACCATCAGAACCATCAGAACCATCAGAACCATCAGAACCATCAGAACAATCAGAACATCAGAACCATCAGAACCATCAGAACATCAGAACCCATCAGAACCATCAGAACATCAGAAGCCATCAGAACCATCAGAACCATCAGAACATCAGAACCATCAGAACATCAGAACCATCAGAACCATCAGAACATCAGAACCATCAGAACCATCAGAACAATCATCAGAACCATCAGAACCATCAGAACATCAGAACATCAGAAGCATCAGAACCATCAGAACCATCAGAACCATCAGAACATCAGAACATCAGAAGCATCAGAACCATCAGAACCATCAGAACCATCAGAACCATCAGAACAATCAGAACCATCAGAACATCAGAACATCAGAACCATCAGAACCATCAGAACAATCAGAACCATCAGAACCATCAGAACAATCAGAACCATCAGAACAATCAGAACCATCAGAACATCAGAACATCAGAACCATCAGAACATCAGAACAATCAGAACCATCAGAACCATCAAACAGAACAATCAGAACCATCAGAACATCAGAACCATCAGAACCATCAGAACATCAGAACCATCAGAACCATCAGAACATCAGAACAATCAGAACCATCAGAAGCATCAGAACCATCAGAACATCAGAACCATCAGAACCATCAGAACAATCAGAACCATCAGAACAATCAGAACCATCAGAAGCATCAGAACCATCAGAACAATCCAGAACCATCAGAACCATCAGAACATCAGAACATCAGAACCATCAGAACCATCAGAACATCAGAACAATCAGAACCATCAGAACCATCAGAACCATCAGAACAATCAGAACCATCAGAACCATCAGAACCATCAGAACAATCAGAACCATCAGAACCATCAGAACCATCAGAACAATCAGAACCATCAGAAGCATCAGAAGCATCAGAACCATCAGAACAATCAGAACCATCAGAACCATCAGAACCATCCAGAACAATCAGAACCATCAGAACCATCAGAACCATCAGAACAATCAGAACCATCAGAACAATCAGAACAATTAGAACCATCAGAACCATCAGAAACCATCAGAACCATCAGAACATCAGAACCATCATCAGAACCATCAGAACCATCAGAAACCATCCAGAACAATCAGAACCATCAGAACCATCAGAACCATCAGAACCATCAGAACATCAGAACCATCAGAACAATCAGAACCATCAGAACAATCAGAACCATCAGAACCATCAGAACCATCAGAACCATCCAGAACAATCAGAACCATCAGAAGCATCAGAACCATCAGAACCATCAGAACATCAGAACCATCAGAACAATCAGAATCATCAGAACCATCAGAACATCAGAACCATCAGAACATCAGAACCATCAGAACATCAGAACCATCAGAACATCAGAACCATCAGAAGCATCAGAAGCATCAGAACCATCAGAACAATCAGAACCATCAGAACCATCAGAACATCAGAACCACCGGTGAACATCAGAACCATCAGAAGCATCAGAAGCATCAGAACCATCAGAACAATCAGAATCATCAGAACCATCCAGAACATCAGAACCATCAGAACATCAGAACCATCAGAAGCATCAGAACATCAGAACCATCAGAAGCATCAGAACATCAGAACCATCAGAAGCATCAGAACAGGGAAACAAATGATAAACCAGAGCTGTTATCTTGTTATTCCTGAGGATGTTTATCATCAGTTAAAAAGGTGAAAGCAGGAGCAGAGCCTACATATTCAGGTAGATGGTTACAGGAGAAGACGACGCCTCTAGATTGAATCTGGTTCCTCTGAGTCAAAGTGAGTCATAGTGCAACCACTGCCTGTGCTTTGGGTAGCGGAAGTGAGATGTGGATATGGAGACCCTTTTAAGATGAAGTCTGGATGCTGATTGGCTTCAGTGGAGGTTGTGGTTAAAAGCTGATTGGCCTGTAGCGACTAATGAGTCTCTGCAATTGAAGTTCCACCTAGACTCTATTAGTTTAAAAATCAATCCACTGGACTTTGTTTCCAAGTTTGAAGACGTTTCTGTTCCAAGCAGGAAGATTTTTCACTTAAAAATGTAGAAAAATAGTGTTGAGGTTATAGAGTGGATCAACAAAGCCTTGTTTTTGCCTCTGAGAAAACTTCCTGGATGGAAAGCGAAACGTCTTCAAACTTGAGGTCCAGTGGATTGTTTTGTAATGTTTTTGGAGAATCTTCACCAGCAAGCTTTGATGTAGTTTAACAACTTTTTGTTATTTCATAGTAGTTTAGCTTTGCTACATTTCTCTGGTGTTTAGCTTCAGTTTAGTGAAGCTTCATTATAGCACAACGTGCCCCCACCCCCCCGTCTCAATTGCATAAAAAACATTAATTTATAAAGAAATAGAAAAAGGACAGAAAGAAGTAAAAAACAGTGAAAAATATAAATACGGTAAAAAAATAAAAAGGAAAATTAAAACAGAAAGAAAATCGAAGCAATCTTTCAGGGTTCTAATCTCTGTTTAAGTTTAGTTTTAGTTTCTTTGTATTTGTAGTTGTGTTCTAATGGTGTTTTGTTCTTGAGTTGCTCTCTGTTGCCCCCTTGTGGTTGTTCCCTTTCCCCTTGGCTCCCTTCTAGATGCTTCCATTTACACCTGCTCCCCATCAGCTCATTGGTCCAGTCTTTGTTCAGTCTCCCATATATACTCTCCCTGTGCAGTTCCTCATCTTTTCCTGGCTCCTCATGTGTGTTTTCCCCTGATGTCTCCTAGATTCTGGATTTTTCTGTATTCGTTATTTTGGATTTGGATTTTCTGCCTCAATTGCCTGTGAGTCCTTCACTAAATCAGCAAAACGTATCTCTGCCTACTAATCTCTGCATTAGGGTCCTCAAAGCCTCCACTCAACCTGACACAATCACTGAATAACATTTAAATATTAATAAAAAATGATTTAAAAAATGATATTACATGAAAACATAAGGTATGTAATACACAGGAGAATAAAAAGAGAAAGCAATTGAAAGAAAATCTATATTTGTATGTAAAGAGTTGCTGCACTCTTGATTTATTCATTTAATTCATTTAATTGAATTGATAAATTCCTTTAATTGAATTTAATTGAATCCATATGTATTTATCAAGTCTTTATTTCTGTATTTGTGTTTAATCATGTCAGAGCCGCTCCTCCATTATTAGAACCTCTGAGCCACCAAAAACAAATTCAGCTAAAGTAGCTAAAGCCTGAGTTTAAAATGTATTTATGTGCAAAACCCATTTTAATATAGTACTGAATTGTTTGAGTGCTCAATGAGTAATTGTTTTGTATATTTTTAATTAGGAGCCAATCATGTAGATGACGGTATTAATGTAATGAATGTTTATAGTATTAACCAGTGAGTTATTTCAATTATGTTTCATATTTTCCATTTTGTTGGGCGGCGAGCTAGAAGTAGTTATGCTTTTAGCCCAGAAAGAAGCCAACTGTAACGAGACATCAGTGCGGCAGGAGGCACTGCAAGCTTGCTACCCCCCCACCCACACTCATACATATCACCAACATTATATTGATCACTTCCTCACAACCAAACTTGGGACAAAGCTAAACAGCCTTTTGGGGTTATCTGAAGTGCAGACTGCAAACCAATCATGGATTTGTTCATGAAAAAGAATAAACTGATTTCTCTGTCCTTATTGTGTACAACAGTACCAGAAAGTTAACAAGAAATAAACACTTTAATGTGTTGCGCCTTAAATGAAGCCCACATTGAACATTCGCCCAGTAGCTGAAACTTAGACCTTTTCTGATTTTCCGAGTAGCTTTATTTGGTATCCCTGCATTTACCCACGTGATGCTCCATGCCTCTGGTTTCATCTTCGCAAGCTTTGTGGTTAGCAGCCAACTTAACAACACTGGATGGAATTTATTTCTCATTTTTAAAAATCCATTTTAGCTAATGCTAAACAGTAGGGGTGTCCTAATATGACTTTTTCTTTTGGATATGCGATATTGTTATGGATATTGGTTTTTGATTATTGATGGATGGCTACATATTGATCCAATTTATATCAGCGCACATCAAATCTACTTGCATTACTGTCATTTGCTGCTGTTAGATTTTAGAAGTGCCAATCACCATTAATACTGTGTTAAAATTAATAACTATATTACTCAGAGAACAACAGCTAGTAACGGGTATGAGGGTTAGGGTTAATTCTATGTTAAATTCTATGTTATAAATGGTGCGTAAGATGCGCGATGCTAGCGATATCTTGTCTCGAGGCAAGCTACGTAAAAATACGGCAAATGGGGTCGAAAAAAACGCCAAAAACGCATTTGAAAATACTGTGCATAACTTGTCCGTGGATTTTATTTCATACTAATTGATAATGAGAATACACTGACGCCGTCTGGTCCCCTGCTACCATCAAAACAATCTGATGTTTCAGTGAGTGAGCGCTGCTTGTTGCTATGATGCATCTTTTAACTCAGCAGCTTGGCTGCAATCTGTACACCAACCAATCGACACAGCTCATCTAAATATTCATGATCAAACCATAAAAGGAAGAAAAACCTGTGGTTTCATTCCTACGGGGCTTTAAACTCAGGCTGCATTGGGGTTCATAGAACAGCTAATTAGCCATTTTCAGCCCAAACCAATGTTACAACACCCTACATAACTCTACATAAACAGACTCTACTCTGCAAACAAACCTTTGACTTTGAGCAGAACTGTTGTCCATCCCAGCAGGTCCCCATCCCTCCAGACTCCACATCTGTAACTCTCGTCTCCTTCATCTAGGGTCTTCTTCAGAGTCAGACTGATGTCTCCGGTTTGTAGCAGGTCTTTACTCATCTCCGATTGGATTCTGAAGAACCTGGCATGTCCATAGGTTCGACCAAAACCATTTTGATAACAATAAAGCTTTATTTTTGGGGCAGGTTCATAGCGCCACCACTCAACTTGGGAATCTTCAAGAAGTTCTGGGGACACCTTAAATGGTAGCAGGACAGACTCCGCCCCTTTCTCCACCTCCAAGTGACAGTCTGGGAAATCAACAAAGAGGAAGCAGATCTTCATCATTTAGTTTAAAACCATTGACAGATTTTCTGAGGCTCTAAGACTAAACTTTATTAATCCATTATTATTGATGCATTATTGGCTGGGACTCTGGATGCATCCTTAGTTCCTCCCTCTGAACAAAATTGACTTACCTTATTAATGGCCCATAATTTAAACGCAATAATAATAAAGAGATTATAATTAAAATGCAGTAATTAAATATAATTTATTGGAAAAAACTACTCTTATTAATTTTATAGCTATGCTGCTATAGGCTTAGACTGCTGGAGGACATAGGGACCCCTTTTTCATCATTCTGCTTTTATTCTATCTCTATTCTCCCAGTGGGCCTCAGCAGATGGCGCTCAGCCACACTGAGCCTGGTTCTGCTGGAGGTTTCTTCCTGTTCAAAGGAGTTTTTCCTCTCCACTGTCGCTAGAAACATGCAAGGGATTGCTGAAGAGTCAGAAACAAAATGCAAAACTACATAAACGTTTACTCAATCTGACCGCGTTGTCTCTGTAAAGTACCTTCATTTTCAGTTCATTTCTTTTCTATGGTTTACATTCCAGGAAAAAAGACCAATATTATTATATGAACATTCTAGAAGAAAGAGTCGCTTTAAAAGACCAAGATGACAATGAAGGGACCATGCAGGACAATGTGTCCTTTCTAGTTCAGTAATGATCTAGAATGGATCAGACATAGCTGGACTGTGCCTATGGTTTGGGAGATGTTTGGTTCAGTCTTGGACCTGAGGTCCATTTCACAAAGCAGTGTCAACAAATTCAGAGTCCAACTCAGGAACCTGACTTGATCTAACCTGAGGAGGGAAAGTCAGAACGGCTGATGTGATTTAGTTTCACAAACCCTGTAGGATCAGGTGAAGTGATGCACATGGTTGAGCATTCACCAAATAAACTTTATTTGTCGTCTCATATCTGGACAACTCAAAAGTTGAGTAAATGCTTTTTGTGACATGGAAAACAAATTAACCTGCTTCTTGAAACGGATCTCTATGGTTCTGGGTCAGGAAATCTACTTTGGCATTAAGCAGAATATATAACTGAGCTGCTTTTAGCGCTTTTACATGTTTTTATTTGGGGGCTTATCCAGGATACATTGAATAATTTTCCATTTTAACCAAGAACGAGTCAAGAGAAATAAAAACCTTAAAGGTAGAGATCCTACAATTTCAGTCTGAACTGATTCTGATTAGTCACATTTCTGGAATATACACCAACAGATGTGAACCACTGACCTCTGACATGAAGCTGAACCTGCTTCTTCATCAGAACGTCTCCCCCTCCGCTGTTGATGGTGCAGGTGTAGACGTTACTGTCTTTATACGTGAGATGTTTCAGGGTCAGACTGAGGTCTCCGGTTTGTAAAAAGTCTCCATTTATTGCTGTTCTGTTTCTGTATATCTGGTCCTGATTTTTGAGGACGTCTGAACCATCCTGCAACATGTGGACCAGCCTGTTATTACTGTCCCTCCACTGAACCGTTGAATCCAGCAGCTGGACTGTGGTTTCACAGGGTAGACGGACAGCATCTGACCCTGAATCCACCACCACCTGTTGGACTGAGAGGAAACAAAGACAAAAAGGACACTTGAATCATCTAAAATGTTCAGCCATGTTGATAGGTGGTGGCGGCCATCTTAGGGCAACATTTTACAGCTCTCAGCTGTAGCAGAGCACCGCCTCGTAGCCGGGCGTCCTGATGTGATCTGAGCTAACTCTGTTTGCTACACGCTGCTGTATTTTAATACCTTTCAGATTCATTTTTCACTGTAAAACCAAATGATTGCTTTCAGTGTCTCTCCATCAGGGATTTATTCACATTTATCTGCTGCTATTCTAAAGGACACTTTAAATGCATTGAGCATTAAAACTTGAACATTCCTCAGAGACTCTTAAACCACTTTTTCACCATTTTTATCAGCTTTTTATTGACTTGTTCTTATTAGTAGTGATTACTGTTTGCGTAGTTATTAGATATAATAATACTAAAATAGGGATTATTAGTTAATAAAGGCACCTATGTTTGGTTATTTGTGGTTATTTATGCAGTGAATTATTAATCACTCAGGTTAGATCCGTCCTCCTTTTGGTTAACATTTGAAGAAACAATTTATTTGGTTGATGACTAATAACTCTGCTGATAGCCATAGTCCAAATTACTAAATTTGGTGAAAGACAACTGGATTTTTAACAGCAGATCATAATAACCTATTAATGAACTATAACTTGCAGTTCTAGTTCTTAAATATATTCATAATCTTCAGGTAAAATTGAACAAAATTCATTAATTAATTAATTGAATAATTAATCAAAAGGTCTATACATCTGAAAAGATCTAATCTGCACCATGTTGATGTGTGTAGTTTCACAAACAAGTTGCAATGTGATTATGTAGACGTATTTTATGTTTTTTCACTCATTAATCCTACTGTCGGCACATTTCCAAAGTACTAAAGGATATCAGCAGTCTTCCTATGGGGAAACTCTGCTGCTGTGATGTCATAACACCACAACCAACTGAGGCGCTGGGGGAGCAAGAAGGTCTCCAGGAAACTGAAACATTTCTCCTCCTACTACTAATAAGTATTTATTACTGATCAGACAAATGATCAGATTGAGTCCACTGACCTTTGACCTGGAGCTGAACCTGTTTCTTCACCAGAACTCGTCTCTTCCTGCTGTAGACGGTGCAGGTGTAGGTGTCTGAGTCTGCACGTGTTGGGTGTTTCAGAGTCAGACTGAGGTCCCCGGTCCTCAGCAGGTCTTCATGCATCGTAACTCTATCTCTGTAGAACTGGATCTGCCTCTCCGGCTTGTTACAGCGGTTCTGATGCAGGTAGACCGTGTTGCCGTGATTGTCTGTCCACTCCACCGTAGCGTCCTCTGGGAGGGGAACAGCGGTCGTGCAATGCAACAGGACAGACTTCACCCCAGAGTCCTCCAGAAGGCTTATTCTGTAACCTGGGAGAAGAAGAAGAAGAAGTAAAAGATAAATTCCACAACAATAAACCAAACTTATGGCTTGAAGAGGGTCTTCTGGAAAAGGTCTGGGCGTCCTTCAATAACCTAATATGACTCCAGGGAGCAGACTGGGAGCCTAAATAGTCTAAATCAGTCACAGGAGTAGTAATCTGTAGGTTTACTAGTGGTTCCTAGAATTTCTAAAAGTGTAGAATGGGAGGCAGATCTTTGTGCTCTCAGGCTCCTCTTCCTGTGGAACCAACTACCAGTTTTAGTCCCGTGAGGCAGACACCCTGTCTACTTTTAAGGCTAGGCTTAAAACTTTCCCTTTGATAAAGCTTATAGTTAGAGTGGCCTCAGTTAATCCTGATCTATCTCTATAGTTCTGCTGCTATAGGCTTAGACTGCTGGAGGACATAGGGACCCCCTTTTTCATCATTCTGCTTCATTCTATCTCTATTCTCCCACTCTGCAGAATCTGTTAGTTCAATCTCTAACGCTCTGCTCTCTGCTCTTTTCTCATAGTAGCTTCATCTGGCTCCGTTCCCTGTTTGGCTGTGACTCCATCCTGAGAGAGAAATATCAGCCGTGTGCTGCCGCCAACAACACCTTTGTTTCTAGATGATGGAGCTTCTTGCCTGTTTTCCACTGCAGTCCTGTTTCTCTGACTGTGACTAACTTGATGTTTTCTCTCTCATCCTCTGACAAGGGAGGTGGCTTGGGCCCTGTCTGTGTGGCTGTGTGTTGCCTGGACGGGCCTGCCTGTGGAGCTGGTTGACAGTTGCCTTTTGTATCTATGCTTCTTTTTTGTATCTCTGCTTCTGTCTCCTTGAACCCCAGTGGCCCTCAGCAGACGGGCCACACACTCGAGCCTTGGTTCTCAGCTGGAGGTTTCTTCCTGTTCAGAGGGATGGGAATCAATCACGACTTCGGATGACCTGGTGAACTGGAAAAGTGACCTGAGATGATGTGATGGGAATTGGAGCTATAGAAATAAACTGAATAGAATTGAATTGTTTTATCTTAAATGCAAAATGTTTAAACATTATAGAAAATGTTGCTATAATTCCTGCTCTAAGTGGTTCAGCTGAAGACATGCTTCAGGTTTCCTATAATCCAGGGAACCATTAATGGTGTCAGCCTCAGTTGAAAGGGTTGAAAGTCAGAACTGGGGCTTGAACCGACAACCCTTTGGTTGTCATCATGTGAGAGGATAGATTCTGCTCCAGAGGCCTCCTACCAGCAGCTCCATCAGTCAGGATGCCGAGGGGCTGAAACTGTCCCCTCCCCTGCTGGACGCTATGGTGGCATCTATGGGGCAGCGGGGGGGAGGAGGCCGTCCTCCACAGGAAGGAGGAGGCAAGGAGGAGGTGATGGCAGCACAGCAGGAGGTGGAGCCCAGGAGAGCAACAGGAGGAGGAACAGCAGGAGGGAGTCTGTGAAGGTGGGAAAACATCAAAGGGCACTAAACAACCAGCAGAGACCCCCTCCCACACCCCGACCCCCCCAGTCACCCCCTACAGCAGCTGCTTTCCTTCTATTTACTGCCGTTACATTGGAAACAAGCAGGAAAGGAAATTAAACAATTGGGAACTAATAAGTTATTACTGGATTACTGATACAGGAACCAGAGAATGGAAACCAGTGCTAACTACACTGTGTGGGAATATTTGCTAATAGGCTAAAGATTAAAACGCTTCATTCATTATGTTATTAGTTTCTCTTATTATTGACAAAACAGCTGAACAATTCAAACCTTCTAGGGAGCATTTCTGTAGATTGATGTTGGTAGATGTGATGGAAATTAAGTTTTAAAACATATTCAATAAAGGAATAATATAAGTAATGATAAAAGAAGAACATCCCTGAGGTTTCTCCTCCATGGATCCAGGATAACTGAGCTGTTCTGCTCATCCTCTCTGAATGCGGTCGGTCTTTTCTTTAGTGGCTGATCTTTAAAAAAATAAAATGCTTCTTTTTCTATCTGTGGAGCTTCTATGGGTTTGAGATGCAAACCTGGAAGCTTTAAGAATTTAAATATTTGTGTCGGTTTAATTACTTCTAAATTCCAACAGCAGATTATTAAACTAAACTGAGCAATAATTATTTAACCTGGACTAAAACTGGGACTAAAACAGCAGCAGGTAAAGAGAAACCAAACCATTGGATGTGATCCTGCACTCAGGCTCCACAGCAATCATTTAATCTACCTGCTGTATTTTTTATTCATATTTACTAAAGAACTAGATGCTTAAAATCTTCAATAATTAACAAAGAGAATGATCCTAGTGCAGATGAGACGAGATAAAAATTTTAATGAATACCTCATAACAACTGTCTTTATTCAATATCTGGCACAGTGAACAGGTGGGAATATGGACTGGATCTGAACCTGGCACTAAGGTTGCATTAAAACGCGGACTGGATTTTGATCCCCGTGGTATTTTATACATAAATAAGTGGATTTTTTAGTGTGAGAAATTGGTAATATGGAGTGAGAGTGTAAAGACGCTGAGATGGGTGAGTCAGTCTCACTCCTAAAGGGTGAGAGTTAACAGTCCTGCACAGGTGTCATCAATGATGCTGTAACTTTACAAACAACATAAAATAATCAATTTAAAAGCAATAAGGTTTTCTCGTGTAGAATAAACAATGAAACAATCATAACAACATAAACTTTTCCTCGTTCTCCTCATTAAATTGAAGGGTTCATAGAAATAGGCTTTGCAGCAGCATCTTCATTGAAGGATAAAAGGTAAAAGATCTTCACTGGAAGCCTCACATGGAGGGAGAATGCAGCATGCTGCCCTCTATCGAGCAAAGCGTGTAACTGCAATATTGATCCAACCTAAACAGCAGGCTGAACATTGGTTCCACCCTAAAACATTTACAGAGGCCCCTAAACCTGCATTCTAACCATGGCCGTAGGTTTGCATAGGGACCATAGGGACATGTCCCTACCAAAATTTAGGACGGACCTATTTGTCCCTACCAATAATTGGATGTAAACAACATGTTTATAATTTACCATCCAGCAGCCGCTTCTTTTCCTCTCGCAGCTTCTCTGCCTGGTAGCTGCAGCTGCCTGCTCTTTCCCGTCCCTTTCGCACATAGCAGCGCATCAACTGTGCTGCGCGGTTTAACTCTCTGATTATTCTGCCTTAAGTTCCGCCTTCTCTCTTTCTGATTGCGTGTTTTCTAGTCTGTATGTGCGCGCGCGCGGGTGCTTGGAGCGCGAAAAAAAGACGCTAAAATAAATTAATATTGGGCTATGAAACTAGTCCGAATTAAAAAACTTATTATCTACGCTAAAACAGGCCAAAGCTTCTGACTGGAGTTCTGTAAAGAAGCAGGAGAGAGTTTTATTGATTTGTGGAACTTGAGAAATGTAAGTTAACAACGTTAGGATTTCTTTTATTTTATCTTTTAATCAGATAGCCAAAGGCTCCTTAAAGAAGATCTTTTATGAAATGAAACCAGGTGAAACAGGAAACGTTTAAACGTTTCCTTTTGGAGGAGTTCTGGATGGAGAATATTGACAGACAAAAAACTTTTTTTTTTACTTCTAAAATGCAAAATGTTTGCATATTTTTTTACAATCTTGGTATAATTCCTGCTCTAAGTGGGTCGCTCTGTCGGCTAAAAGGCACATTTTAGTGGCCCTATATTCCAGTTAACGATTAATCAATTACATAGTTCACGATTATTTAAATAATTTGTTAATATGATTAATTGTTTCAGCCATAGATAAAATACACGAAATTAGCTACACAGAGTAACTACAGCCCAGATGTACAACTTCTAATAATAATATTTTAAATGCTCAGTGTCAGTTCCTCTTATAGTTCCAGTGCTCATGTAAATACAATACATTTATTTGCTGTCCCTTTAATGTATTATTTTGCATGATCCAGAGAGAGCATATTAGATAAAAAAAAAATAAATAAAATAAATGTGTTTTACCTCTGTTTACCTCTGCACAATTCTATATCTTCAGAAGAAAACACAGGATAAATCCACATATTTAGACTATATTTGGTTAAACAGGCACACTGTCTTAGTAGCAGGTAAATTTAAATGCAATCCTTTTCAAAGTGGGAAAAGTCCTAATTCCACATTCATCAGAGCCAGTGATGCTTTAAATATTATAAACAGCATCTAGAGTATGTAGTGCTCATAAGATTTGTATTATCAGTAGCAAGCAAATGCTGCTGTTCTCTTTTAAACAAAATGAGCCCTGAAGCTCACATTAAGCATAAAAAAGCATGCATATTTTTGCAAAGGACCAATGAAACTGAAGAATAGTGTCCCTACCAAAGTTGAAATCAAACCTACGCCCCTTGATTCTAACTTTTCATAGATTGTCTGATTTTCTCAACATTATTTATAACATATTTTGTCAATTAAATCTATGAAATCAACTTAAACAGCATAACTGCTCCTGATGCCTTAACATGGAGGAAACATCTGGGCTTTCCAGCTGCTGACAGCAGCTCAACGTCTTCACATTAGCTGCAGGGAGGGCTAACCCTGCTGATCAGGGAACAGGGGCAGGTTTAGGGAATGTGGGGCCCGAGGCAAAGAGAGGCAGGGGGCCCTCTGAATGGAGAAGACATCAAACAGCCCCATTCTCCAGATGTAGAAATGTTAATAGAATAGACATCCATTATCTGTTCTAGGTTGTGTCCCTCTCTTCTTGTCCTTTTCTTCTTGTTTTCCTCTCTATGTTTTGTACTCAGCTGACTTTTCATGCTGTCTCTAAAGGAATGAAAGATTTTTTCCAAGCACTAAGCTCACTTAGCTGATTAGCTCCTTCCTGTGTTTCCAAAAAAGGCCAAAGTAAATAACCCAGTCCTTCTTTTCACTGTAGACAAGCCATGATCTGCTTATCTGTTCTCCATTTTTCATTTAATATGAAATAATAGCAGCAAGTACTAAAAGTGGCGGCTGGTGAAAAATATTTTTGGTGGGGCTGATATAGCCTAGTGTATGTCTCCAACTAATCCGGAATAAGAATTCAAATAAACAATTGGACAATACATACAATTTAACAGTAATGATTTAATTTACTATATAATAACAGTAACAGTGATGATTTGGGTCACTGTGACGGGGTTCTTTGGCCTCCAAGAATCCAGTCTCAGTCGGGTTACCGGTGTTGGTGATTTATTGAGCTCAAAAACTCAAAACAGGGTGCAAAAGAAACTAAACATATACAAGATACTCTGGGCCTCAGCCTCCCTCCAGTTACCAGCAATGTAACAAAGAAACAGAAAACAAAAATTGCCGCTTTTCTTCCCACAGCCCTCATTAAATAGTTTAAGCCCCTCACCTCAGGCTCTCTTATTTCTGATTTCTTCTCATTAATCAGTTTTGTCCATATATTACCTCCACAAACAATTGATGTACAAAAACAAATAATTTTTACAACTTAATTCTTTTACACAGATTCATTGACTTATTCAATTACACCAAACTGGGTTTGAACCCAGCAAAGATGCAGCCAGACTGAAGATGACAAGTCCCCATAGCATAAACACGTACACACCCACACCCCACCACCCACACACACACACACACACACCCACACCCCCCACATACCACACACACACACGGCTAACCCCACTGAAATATTAAGTGTGCACCCTCAATATGCCAGCAGGTAACCAGGAACAGCTTGTGTGTTTTAAGTTCATGGAGCTACTGGGCTCAGCGCGAGTGTATTGGTCCTCACAAACACAGTATAACAGGAATGTGTGTGTGGCGCGCAAAGTTAGAGAGGTTGTTTTAAGCGACGAGGTGGATTCGTCACAGTCACAATAACCATGACATGAAATGTTCATATCCTACAACAGGGATGTTCTTCTGGCAAACGGGTAGATAAATAAGGATCTCACCGAATTTGGTGGAAGCTGCATCTCGCTCGTTACGTTCGCCATCTTCCCTCTAATTGTCTGCACCTGCGCTTGGGTGCAGAAGCCTGTTAAAGCGCAGTATTTTCAGCGCCCCAAGACCATAAAGTTCCGAGACGCTGATTGGCCATTAAATTCACCTAGCAATAGTACATGATTGACAGATTCTCTGCAAATGTGGGTCAGTCTGATCACAGCCCCCAGAACAGAGACGGTAGGAGTCTGTCTGTGGAAATCCACAAATTAATGACAGTAGATAGGGAAATGTAGTTTATATAATTTGTTTTGCTTATAGGTACACAGTCTAGAGAGTAAAACTGACATTTATGAGTTAATTTCTAAAAATATATTTTACGTTTCTCTCTTCTTATCAGGGAGGGCGGTGCCCCAGCGCCCCCTATGGGCCGGCCGCCACTGCATGACAGCAGACAAGATAGAGGAGAGCAGGAGGCGGGGTGTACCAATCTACTCGCTCTGGAGAGCAGAGTTCGCTGCTTTTAGATGTTGTCTCCAAAGTCTCCAGTAGCAGAAAAAAAGTCTCTAGATTTGGCGCTAGGAGCTTTTTAGAAATCAAAGTGCTAGAGGGGTCTGAAAAGTGGCTAAATATAGCGACTAAAGCGCTTAAGTTGGCAACATCGCTTTTGCATCGTTTGTTTTCAAAATGGTTTGCTGCTGTCTGTTTGGACCTTTCTGAACATGTGCAGTAATGGACTGATCCAATATGGAGGACACTGAAGGAAGGGGGGCTGAGACACTAAATATTATATTATCATCGTGATGATCGCGATACACACTCCGCTTGTTTTAAAAAGATAAAAATATAAAAACCTTACGGCGGATGTGTGTGGGGGACAGTGATTGGAATATCTTCAGAGCGTAAGCTCCAAATGACACTAATCTCAGATGGGAGAGTGAGAACATGATGGAATAACGGAAAATAAAGGGACCAATGTGAAAAAACACAACCGTTCCCCTTTAAGTTGAAGGTTTCATGATGATAGTGGAACCATCAGAATAATTGAATCCAATTTTTAAGGATTATTTCCCAAACAACATAACCATGAAGTTTGATGTTAAAGTAGGAAAGAAACAGGCTTCAGTCTGAGACCAGCTTCATGCTGTTTAGTTTCTCTGCTGTTGAGATACTAAAATCTTTCTGTTAGATTTTCAGATTCGATGAGATCATGGAGGCTAGCGTATGGCATCAACCAATGCCCGTGGTGACCTGGGTATCGAGATCCGCAGCAGCTGAGGCTTAAAGGAGGCATGTTCCATGTCCTGGCCACGCCTCCCAGCCCCTGCCCAGTCCACATCTACCTACAACCCTCAGATCGCGGCTCCAGATGTTCTCTACCAGGAACCTTCCTCCTGGCCCAGATGTTCTCTACCAGAACCTTCCCCTGGCCTGGATGTTCTCACCCAGAACCTTCTCCTCCTGGCTCGGAATGTTCTCTACCAAGAACCTTCCTCCTGGCTCAGATGTTCTCTACCAGAACCTTCCTCCTGGCCCAGATGTTCTCTACCAGAACCTTCCTCCTGGCCCAGATGTTCTCTACCAGAACCTTCCTCCTGGCCCGAGATGTTCATCTACCAGAACCTTCCTCCTGGCCCAGATGTTCTCTACAGAACCTTCCTCCTGGCCCAGATGTTCTCTAGAACCTTCCTCCTGGCCCAGACGTTCTCTACCAGAACCTTCCTCCTGGCCCAGATGTTCTCTAACAGAACCTTCCTCCTGGCCCAGACGTTCTCTACCAGAACCTTCCTCCTGGCCCAGATGTTCTCTACCAGAACCTTCCTCCTGGCCCAGATGTTCTCTAACAGAACCTTCCGCCCAGATGTTCTCTACCAGAACCTTCCTCCTGGCCCAGATGTTCTCTAACAGAACCTTCCTCCTGGCCCAGACGTTCTCTACCAGAACCTTCCTCCTGGCTCAGATGTTCTCTAACAGAACCTTCCTCCTGGCCCAGACGTTCTCTACCAGAACCTTCCTCCTGGCTCAGATGTTCTCTACCAGAACCTTCCTCCTGGCCCAGATGTTCTCTACCAGAACCTTCCTCCTGGCCCAGACGTTCTCTACCAGAACCTTCCTCCTGGCTCAGATGTTCTCTACCAGAACCTTCCTCCTAGCCCAGATGTTCTCTAACAGAACCTTCCTCCTGGCCCAGATGTTCTCTACCAGAACCTTCCTCCTGGCCCAGATGTTCTCTACCAGAACCTTCCTCCTGGCTCAGATGTTCTCTACCAGAACCTTCCTCCTGGCCCAGATGTTCTCTACCAGAACCTTCCTCCTGGCCCAGACGTTCTCTACCAGAACCTTCCTCCTGGCCCAGATGTTCTCTACCAGAACCTTCCTCCTGGCTCAGATGTTCTCTACCAGAACCTTCCTCCTGGCCCAGATGTTCTCTACCAGAACCTTCCTCCTGGCCCAGATGTTCTCTACCAGAACCTTCCTCCTGGCCCAGATGTTCTCTACCAGAACCTTCCTCCTGGCCCAGATGTTCTCTACCAGAACCTTCCTCCTAGCCCAGATGTTCTCTAACAGAACCTTCCTCCTCCTGGCCCAGATCTAGAAGCGCTGCTGTAAAGCTCACTGGCTCAGTTCAGGTCGGCTGTAGAACAGTTTCCATTATTTTACTTTCTGAGGCCATTTTCTTTCTTCTTTTAAAAACGTTGTTATCTTCTGGTCTAAAGCCTAAACACTCTGCTGCAGAAATATGCAGCAAACTGATGCTCATCCAATCAGAGCAGAGACTGACTCACCTGTCAGAAAAGGGGCGGAGTTTAACGGCTGACCTGCCATGAACTGCTCTACTGTTCCTCCTCCTCTCAGATCCAACAGAACCAGTAGAACAGGACCTGAAGCCTCCACCCAGCAGAGAGTTTCTGCTGGAAGCAGCGGATCCAGTTCTGAGCCCAGAGGTTCTGGTCCACTTGTACCTGATCCAGTTCTGAGCCCAGAGGTTCTGGTTCTGCTCCCAGTGATCAGAGAGCTGAGTGGCGTTCAGTCCCTCCCCCCTCCCTCCCTCCCTCCTCCTGTGGGTGAGAGCTGCTGCTTCCTGGAGGT
>JAGKQL010000055.1:463998-501007 GCA_018398635.1 Cyprinodon brontotheroides | reverse complement strand
CCATATCTTAATCTTTACTTGCGATTCTTAACCGTAACCGTTCTCATTCATTAGGACAATCTGAATAAATACCCTAAAAGGCCTGTCAATCATTAATAGAGATCAATTAATACCGAAAAAACTCATTAAAGCTCATGCTCTCACCAACACAAACACTTAAACCCACATATAAGCTCATAAATCAGCAATTATGATTATTTGATAAAGCGATGCTGCTTTAATTAAAAGCCTGACTATAAGAATCATCTGTCTCCCCCTCAGACACACACACATGCTTTCATAGATGTCGCTAATGCATGTGACAGTCCTGTCAACACCAGAGGCTGGTGAGGGAGGCGGGGACTGGCAAAATGCTCATTGCTGATTGGTCCTCGCCATACCAACAGGGGAGGGCCGCAGTGAGAGACAGGAGAGGAGGAGCTGTATAAAGCTCTCCCTGGGAGCAGTTTCTGCTCTGCTGAGCTCTGATTCTGCTGCTTTATTTAGTCTTTCATGTTATCTGGCCGGCGAGCCGACAGTCTGAGAGGAGGACCGAGGGAGGGGGGGACAGGGTGAGCTGTCAGACTGTTTGTGTATCTTGTTCCTTCCACCTCTCCCCTACCTCTACCTGCCCAGCTTTCTGTCCATCACTCCTTCCCAGCGTCTGCATCTCGTGGATCTATCTCTGCTGTGGGTGAAGCTCGGAAGGAAAGGGGGGAACCTGAGCGGAGAGGCGGCTCGCCTCCTCTGCAGCCCTCTCCATCCAGTCGGCCGTAGATGACCTCTGCTCTCCTGTAAGTAATCAGCTGGGTTCTGCTTAGATCCTGCATATCACAGCTAAAGCGATGCTATTAATCCTGTTATATAGTGTTTAAATGCTGTTTTGGTCTCTCATATATAGTAATAATAAGGTCACAGCCGTTACATAATATACAATGAGTTCAACAGGTGCTGACAGGATGATACATGAGGCTTTAGAAACAGCTTCCAGTCGCCTGCTGCCGTTTTTATCGAAGGACATGTCAGATATCCTTTCCTTATTTTTCTCCCTTAAACCCCAGCTTGCAGTCATCCTCCCCGGACATGGAGCCTGACAGGTAAACCAGGAGCCCCTCTGATTCACAGAAATCCATTTGGAGCCGCTGCATACATAGCACCGTTTACCCATGGGGCCTGTGGGTGTAATTGGCTAGCCTAACTTTAGTGCGTCTGTGCGCACAAAACCCCGCTTCCCCTCCTCACCGTCATGCAGACCACTGTTGAATCATGCAAGTTTAGCTCCGTTGCCTTGCTGGAAGTGCTATCACAAACTGTCTCAGAGAAAGAGAGATGGAGAGAAATTACAGCTCTGCTCACGACGCTGCCATGTACACTGGAAAAATCTACATCTAGATAAGTCATTTTTTCTTAAAATAAGTGCATTTGTTCTTGGATTAAAGAGGTAAAAGTGCAATTTAGCCAATGGAGCAAGAAGATTTACACTAAAAATAAGAAAACACAATTGCATTGTTTTATTTGAGAGTAAACATGCTCATTCCATTGGCAAACTATCTAATCTACCTGCTCCAATTAAGGGTAAATACACTTAATTTCAGAAATTTTTTCTTATTTCTAGATTATTTTTCCAGTGTAACAAGAAAGTTTGGGTTATTTTTGTAGATGAATCATTTAACCTGCTTTCAAATCTCATTGTGTGGAAAAAGGAGCAAGATGTTCACTAGTATTGTAGTGAATAACACATCTACTATGAAATCTACAGATTGCTGTAGGAATAAAACTGGATATTGTTACACTGCAAAAAATCGAAATCTAAATAAGTCGTTTTTTACTTAAAATAAGTGCTTTTTTTTCTTGAAATTAGGAGGTAAGTGAGACACTTTGCCAATAGAACAAGAAAATTTACTTTTAAAATATTGTGAGTTCATATTTCATTTGGGACAAAAATGAATGTGAAGCACAAAAGGTTTTTCAAACAGCTTTTCCTGCAGGAATGAGAAAGGCTGCTCACATCCCAGCACCCGCCTGTTTGAATCACAGGACAGAATGTAGCATCTTATTTCTTCAATGTTTCATATGCACAAACATTAACTTTATAATCATCATTTGGTTAAACCTAACACCTGCTCAAATTGAGGGGAAATTCACTTAATTTAGGAAATCTTTACTTATTTCTAGATCGTTTTTGCAGTGTAGTACTTTGATTCTATTGCACTGCAAAAGTAAAATTAAAATCTGAATAAGTCCTTTTTTCTTAGAATAGGTGAATTTTGTCTTGAATGGAGTAAGTAAATGAGATACTTTACAGATGGAACAAGACAATTTACATTTAAAATAAGAAAAAGCAACTGAATTGTCCGATTACACACACATCTTATCTAATTATCTTATTTTAAGAGTAAAAAAACTCATTCAATTGGCAAATCCTCTTATTAACCTACTAAATTGAAGGGGCAAATGCACTTGATTTAAGAAATGTTTTACTTATTTCTAGATGTTCACCACCTAGAACCGCAGCTGGTTAAGATGAGTGGCACTGTCTGTTATTTACTCGTTAGCTTACAGCGTGATTAGCGAAGCAAACAGCGAATCAGGACTAAATGTAATATTGGCTTGCTGCAGGTTTCAGCTGTAACTTCATCCACCTGCTGACAGACGGTTGTTGACTGTAAACGAGCCGATGAACAGTTTTAAAAGGAAAGCTCGGGGAGAACTTTTCCTCAATGTTATGACATCATATCATAAATGAGACGGAAACAAAGAAGATTGTTAAATACAATGAAAGCCTGACAAAGTGTTTAGATATGATTTCATTATTTGGTCTGTAAATCCTCTAAAGCAACATAAGTGACACCGCTGGATGGAAGAAAAGTGATTATAATCCATCCTTGTTCTGTGTAGAATAAACATCAACCTTATTTTTATGGACGCATAGTGAAAATAACAACAGAACTGAAAGCTTTTAACATTTGCACACAAAACATTTTTTAATTTAGGGCTTAAAAGCGTGAGTGGAGAATCGAACAATGAATGAGCATCGCTTTAAGAGAATGTTGAGGATATTTTTCTAAAACCAGGCTTGTTTTGGTCATGAAAACTTATTATTCTTTATGCGTTAAAATAAGGCACTAATAACAATGAGGCCCTCAGGAGCCTGTTTTTTTTGCTGTTTAAGCAGTAAAAATCCTCTCATTCAACCGTCTTATTTCATCTAATGGTACCTCAAGCGTGTTAGTTTTAGGTATAATAATGATCCATTGATTATTAATGCTAACCAGACTTCAGTGTTTAAAAAAAAATTACATACACAATTTTTTATTCCATTGTAAATATGCGGACAAATCTCCCACTCTAATCATCTGCAACACAGAGCATTTCTTCTGAATAGAGAGTAAAATCACATGGCAGGGAGATATGATCAATTTATCTTTTAGGAAAACTATAGCTGAAGTTACTAAATGTTTATAAAATAGTAGCTTAATCAAGTCTGTTCATTATAGGGTAAATTAGTTACATCCGAATTGAGATTATTTTGAGCAATTCATGAGCTGCCGCATCAAATATTGAGAGAGAGGTGTGTGGGGGGGTGGTGATGCATAACTCTAGCTCCACACTGAGCACCAGATGTTGCACTGCCTCACTATATTAACCCAACACTGCTGCAGCAGCAGAGGCTGTTGATTTAACTCTAAAGCAGAAGAGCGGAATATTGTTACCCCAGACCCGTTTGAATGTAACATAAGAAATGTGCAGAGGAAGAGGATTAGGGCCACTGAAAAAAAAAAACAGTAAACTGATTTTTTAAATTTTATTTCAGTTTAACATGGGAGAAAAAGTCAGAATTCTGACTTTTATTGTCAGAATTCTGAGAGTTCATTAAAGTCAGAATTCTGACTTTTTTCTCAGAATCTGACTTTAAAAGTCCAGAATTCTGACTTTTTCTCATCACTAAACTGAAATAAAATTTAAAAATCCGTTTACTTTTTTTTCAGTGGCCCAAATCCTCTTCCGAAATGGACTTTAAAAGCCATTTGGAGGAAAATTCTGTAAAAGCTCTATAAAAGAATAAAATTAATCCATTTAACAGAAGAACATCAGTTCTCAGTATAAAATTCAATTTAAATGTTTATTGGTTAAATAAATATTAATTAAAATATAAGACGCCTTTTTCCATATGTATTTATTTATAATTGGAGTTTATAGATGGTTTTAGGATTAGGAAATTAAGCTCTTTCAACCTGGAGAGACCAACATGGAGAAAAATCAGCAGTTAGAAGAATTTTATTGGCGTTTAATGATTGATGCTCCGCCCCCTGGCAGAAGAAGTGGATGCTGAACGCTGTGGATCTGTGTAAAGCAGGTGGAAACAGGTTCTCTGACACTGGAGGCTGCAGAATAAGGGGAGCCAGCGGAAGGCTGGTGGATGTGATGAATGGGTGGAGGACGGTTGGTGTTCAGCTAAAAGCAAAGATGCTCTGTGATTGGCTGATATGAAGGCATGGAGCAAAGCTGCATGATGAGGTATAGCCTTTCAGCTTCAATTTGCCATTTAGCTTTATTATAGGCCGTACTAGTGTTTATGTCCCACATTCTGAATAACCAACAAATATGAATTTACAACAGAAAAGAGTTTTTTAAACCTTTTAAATTGTGGTTTTCCTCTCCGTTTAAAGCTGCCTTTGTGTAACTCTGCACTGAGATGTTAGACAGCGTAAGAGAATGAAAGAATGAGGCAGGAAGCGTCTATCTTCACTCTCAGCGATTCAGTAATAGATTTAATTACAGACTTAAAGTACAAATTACATAAAAAATAAAACAAAAACAACAAAAGAATAAAAGTAGAATAAAAAGCGACTCAAAAGACAACCATACTATTTTCCCAGCATATTTCTCCATTTAACTTTCCTTTTTTAAACATAAGGTGCTCCAGCATCATATACTGTGAATACATCCTCACCATAATGTCTCGTCCTTCACACTTCTCTTTTGACATTATAACTAAAAGGAAGTGAAACGGTAGTTTTGTCGTTCCAGATTCATTGGTCTGGTTTCGCTGGGATCTGTATCCTGAACGTTTCTCATCCCAGTGAGATTCCCGACACTCGGCTGTTGTGTTTCTGTTTCACTTATCGATTGATGTTTCGGTTTAAGCCTTCCAGTCACGTGCTAAAATGGACAGAAGCTTAGCAATAACAACTTTGGAACCAATGAACAGCTTAAAGGAGGGTGTGAAACTGAAGGGGGGGGGCACATGCTGGGTTGAAGCTATTTTTAGACGTAGAATTAATTCATAGGACCAAAAAGCAATAATTCATTATTTCAGATAGAAAGAACAAAGAAACGTGACATGAAGAAGTAGACCGTCTACACCGTACATCTTTGTTCTTCCACAGTCCAATGTGAATAGCATCCTTTTCGCGACCCAGACACCCCCCACCCCCACCCCATGCCCAAAGCGAGCAGGGCGGTTTAAAGACAAAATGGCAGAGAGAATGTCTAGCAGATCAAAACATTCATCTAAAGATGATCATTTGCCAAGAAGATCAGCATTGAAGTCTTTAGGAAACCCACTCAGAGAGACTAAGATCTTCTTTCTGACTCAGGGTTAGATTTTTAGGGTTAGGACTCAGACTTCAGCTTAAAAAACCTTCAATGCAGCGATAGAGTTGATTCCTTCCGGCTATCATCTCAGCTCCAACCCCTTTACAGGAGAACAGAAAGACCTCGCCTATTCATCCAGGCCAACTATTCCCTCTAAAGACCCCCCCTTTCAGAGACATAGACAGGTATGGGGGCATTGCAGGCTAACAAAGCCAAAAACGACCCCTTATCTCAAAGGGGGACCCGTTCATCCGTTCCTATTTGCATGTTTTTCTAAACTAAAACCAGGCTTTGTTGGGCTGCTGGATAAAACCTGGAACTAAGCGCTATTTCTGACATTTTGAATTGAAAAATCTTCCTGGATGGAAGAGAAACGTCTTCAAACTCCAGTGGATTTTTATTTATTTTATTTATTTTTTTGTTTTACTTTTTGGAATTATAATCATTAGCTTTTATTTTACTATTGGCAGAAAGTGTCTCTTAGATGCAGTGGTTTTTCTGGCAGCCATCTTGGATTTAGTCTTAGTCTTCGGGATGAAAACTATTATTAGTTTTAGTCTCATTTTTGTCATTATGATATGTGATAGTTTTACTGTTTTAGTCCAATAAAACTTTAAAAAGTTTTAAACTAGATTTGTATTTGCAAAAAAAAGTGAACCTTTACAAATAGCAGATCTAGTTGGTTAATATAGCAGAAAGACAGAATGTCCAATAAAGGAATGATTTTATCATCCAAGGTTTCCATCCCAAAGCAAACACTTCCTGATCTGCTATGAATTCTGCATTGCTCCAAAAAAGCAAAGAACAAAAACAAAAACTTTATTTCTGAGGATTTCCCCCTTGGTTCCTGCTGCTCAAAAGTAGATTTAAATTCACCGGGTTTTGATAGAAAAAAAAAACACAGAGAGAACCTCCATAACTGCCTTGTAGCATGCATGGGAACCCAGACCTAAAGTTAATAAATATGCTAAATATGTTGAAACATTTCAAGGAAAAAGAGAAAATGTTTTAATGACAAAACAAGGAAACATGTACATCATATTTAAACAGAAACGAGAACAATGAGAGAGAAATATTCAAATATCTATGAACCTTTTCATCTGGATCTATATCCAAAAATAAACAGAATGCAATGAAATATTTGCTTTGGATATAATTTAGGGATTCCTTTTGGTAGAAATTAAAGAATTTTTAGCATCATTTCCTGTGAGCTGGAAGGAATAAAATCTTTATTTTATGCTTCTCAGAGGATGATCAGCCACATCTAGTTTATTAAGTAGCGAGAGCAGGAAGAGCCGTACTGCTGAGAGCGAACCGACTCTGAACTAAGCAGCGCAAAAGATGCATTTAAACGTCTGACCGACGACCCGCTAATTTTTATTTAGTCTCATTTCCTAGGCTAAAACTCAAACCTATAACTGGTCATGTTTTCATCATCAAAGATCCAGTTTTTGTTATCGATCCATGAAAAAAAGGAGCCGTGCAACGCTGAAGAACAACACTGCTCGGACTTGGGCAGCAACTAACGATTATTTTAAAAATCGATTATTTTTTCGATTAATCGATGAATGGACAAAAAATATTTTTTATATTAACCTCTTTATTCCAAAATAAACATTTTATTCAGAACAAACAAGCACACAAGTACAGGTTGCTCATTAACTGTACTGGTGCAATATGAAAAATAAATGTTTGTGTTAAAACTACGCCAAACTTACATGAGAAATGTAGCTGTACATCCACAAAATATAGGCTACTTTGTTCATAAAGCGCAGAAAAAGACATTTTTGTTTTAAAAGCCCCTAAGGGGCTCAAACAATAGGCCCCCCATTTCAACAAATGAGTTTTTTAGACTAGAAGAGTTCTGCCTTTTAAGACAGGAAAGTATAGCAGTTAAAAGTTGCTACTTGAGAAAATACTGAACCATAGAGATAAAAATAGCCCTGTGATTCAAATTATAAATTGTATTTGGAATAAAAATGAGAGAACTAGGGGTGCTAAAAAACACATCCTCCAAAGACAGATATTTACATGGGAATGTGGCAGATAATTAATTGACATATTACTGATCTTGCTGGATTTTATTCTGCTTTTACTTCCATAAATTGCAGGATCTTCTTTACTTTATCTTTGCCAGAAGATTTAAACTTTAAAGCCTTGCCCTCATAATTTGCAAGTTAATTTATTTATAAAGTAAATATAAGCGCTGCTTAAGCTAATTCAAATGAGATTAAAACTGAGAGAAACTGAAAAACTAACGTTACGTTTCCCCACTTTAAACCAAACAAACATGGCCGCTCACCCTGTTGATCAGCTCTCTTCACTGCCATCGAAAGGCTCCAACGTTTTTCCTTTTCAGGTGCTGCATCATAACAGTGAGATTGCTTCCGTGCGCCATGTTCATTTGTTTTGACAAAAAAGTTGCATGTTACGACTTTTTTCGCTTTTACAAAGCGCCAGGCTTTCTGCGAGTGAGACGCCTTCAGCGTTTGCCCGGTATCGGTCAATAGAGCGCTTTTTTTCTTCCAGCGTTTCAATCAAAGTGGATGTGATGACGGCGGCGGATGGCCAGCGTTATCGCGCGACACAACTGTCGATGATGAAATTCGATTGCCTTACGGCGGCTTTAAAATCAATTTTATCGATTCGTTGTTGCAGCCCTAGCTCTGACGTTTTTTAAATGATCTAAAAACTTGAGTCTCTCACATACAAACCCAGTAACCGTTACCACAGGAAGCGGTTGGTTACCGTAGACTTTACTGTCATTTAGATCTGCTTTCATTGAAACACTGGAGCTGAGGCTCAACAATAGTGTTTATATAAGCAGCCTATGAATCATCCTGCGACCCTTAAAGGCCCCACTCTGTTATGGTAATGTGAAGATCAACCTGACTGTGTTCTGCAATGGCCCTCGCTCTGTCCCCTGAACGCCAACTCAGAGGTAAACAAACCCAAAAAAAAACATTTGATTAACAATCTGCTGTAAAGAAAGACGCTAGGAAACTAAATCTGTTTTTTTTTTTTTTTTTTTATTTTTATTATTTATTAATATTTTAAATTTTTTATTTATTTAATTTTTTTATTTATTTATTATTATTTTTTTATTTTATTATTATTATTTTTAAATAAATAAAAAAAAAAAAAGGAAAACTAAATCTGCAGTGAAAAGGAGCTTATTTTAAAACAAACTCATTCCTGCTTCACATTAGCATCTATCTGTGATAGATCTACACAGAGTTGAACTGGAATGACAGCAGGAGGCTGATTTTTAATAAGTTGTAGAAATAGTTATTGGAAAATTGTGATTCACATTATTATTATTATTCTCTTTATTTTTTTTTTGCTGATTCTCCTTCGCAAAAAAAATTGAAATACACTGCAAAAACGATCTAGAAATAACTAAAAATGTCCTTAATTTAGTGTATTTACCCTTAATTGGAAGCTTGGGTAAATTGAGAACTTTTTGAATGGCAGAATAATTTTTTAGATATATATATGCACTGAGGCAGAACAAGACAATGCAATTGTGGGCACTTATTTTAAGATCATAAATTGTCTTTTTCAAGATTTGGCAGAATGTCTCAACCTCTTTGCCTCCTCGAGATCAAGAACAAATGCACTTATTTTTAAGGAAGGAAAAATTGTGGTGAGGCCTAGTTTTTGAATGTAAATTGTAAAATCATGCCTTAGATTCCCAGTTAGATTTAGTTTTAGACTCTGAGTCAGCCAATCTACTAAATGTTGTTCTAGATCAGAGGTCTGGATCCCCCAGGAGCTCCAGACTTTCCAAAGCGTCTTAATAACTGGATAAAAATGAATAAAGGACAAACTAAAAAAGATAAAATGCAACTTTAGGATCTAAAAAGCAATTTTTTAAATTTTCACATAATGATTTTTAAAGAAGCGCTTGTAGATATTTTTAAGATCTATTTTTTTAATTTACGTAAACCGGATGCTTGTTTTGCCAAAATTACTGTTATTCCATGTACTTAAGAACAACTGTGTGCATGCCATTTGCATAAGTTTGAATTTTTTGTGGATTTTAATGGCTTTGCCTTCAACCCGCTGGAAAACATCCGAGTCGTGCAGATATAACATCCATTTAGTTTTAATCAGAGAAACCGTTTACGTAAAGGAACAACATCAACAGGAAGGCCTGGAATGTTTTTACTGTGTGGAAGGACAGATGCATGTTCTACATCATGCATCCTTAAATTAAATTATAAATTCAAAATACATCAAATCAATGAGCCACAAATACTGCAGCTGTTATTTCCTCCATTCATGCTTCAAAGGATGCCTGCAGGTGGGTAGCAAGTGCATTCACAGCTGACCTTATTAACCCTACCTCAGGCAGGCACTAGTTTCAGAAGGAAAAAGTTTATTTTTGATCAAACAGACAGAAAAATAACAGCCAGTTCTGACACTAAAAGCTGTTTGCTAAGTGACTGGGCCCCCCTGTAGTCCACAGCCACAGACGGAAAGTTTGGCCGTTGTTTAGCTCTGCAGTGATTTTAGGAGCATTTCCAAAGTGTTTCTCTCAGCTGCTGCTTTCCAAGCTCTCCAGCTGTTACTGCTGCTATTGCTTTGGCTCTTTCATCAACATGCCTTTTATTATGTAATGATGCGCCATAGTTGTGCTAGGCTGCTATTCACAGAGCTTATTCTTGTGAAAACTTGACCTGAGATGTTTAAAAGGAACTGAGAAGAAACCTGTAAAATCCTTCACATAACATGACTAACCTAACGTTCTGTAATCTGAAGTCCTTAATCTCCACCTTGGAATAATAAACTTGGATCCAGCAATGAGCCACAACCGGTTAGCATGAAAATGACCTTTTATGATGGAGCGTTTTTTGGACGCTTACTTCAATCCAAAATGGCCGACTTCCTGTGGGGTTTAGACCATGGCTCCAAGAGGCTTTTTTGTAGGTCCTGGTGAGTTTAACATGTGTGCCAATTTTCATAATCCTATGTAATTGCATGGCTTGGGGCTGGTCGTTTTAGTTTTTCTAGGGGGCGCTGTAGAGAAAGTAAGCCACGCCCACCAATTATTGGCCTAGATTCTTGTGTTGGCTTAGACCAGGTTCCATCCTAGAGACTTTGGTGCAGATTGAAGGATCTGTGAGGAGATGAGAGCCAAAAGTATGGTCACGGCGAAACGCCTGACTTTGCCAGGTCACCATGTAGCGCCATTTAACTCCATCTTTGTGGCACTAGAAGTTAGACCAACATGTTTTCTATCATCTGACAAAGTTTCAAGGTGCTGGTGTTTAAAATGACTGAATGGGACCCTCCCAAGTGAAAAAAGGGACTTTCTTCCCTTAAGGGGAGGGGCTTAGATTATGTCATCATTTGACCAGCCAGTATGGTCAAGCACCAAAGAGGGCTCCTTACTGCCAAACTTGGTTAGATTTGGAATTTTTTGTAAGTTATTCCATTTTGGGGAAATTCTTGAAAGCGTATCATGAGTTAGAGCATGGCGAAAATGAAAATGGCCAAAAATGCACTTTGACCCAAAATGGCCAACTTCACACTGTGGGTTTTAGGGCATACCTTCAAGAGACTTTTTCATGATTTGAGGTAGATCTACCTGTGTACAAAATTTCAAATCTCTGTGACTGACAGTTTCCCCCAATGTCACGTATTTGGGGCGCTGTGGCGGAATTTGGGGGCGGCCATTTTGGATTCCATTATAGACCGGCTATTTCACGCAGGGGACAATTTACTGCCACGTTTTTGTGAGTTTTTGAATATGCGAAGTCCCCGTAAAATGCGTTCAAAGTGCCAAAAGAACCGCAGCGCTTTGCTGCGAGGGCCTAATTAAGAATAGAATAAACTCATAAAATAATAATGAGAAAGTCCAGACCTATGTTGGCTTTGGATCCCACTGTCATGCAGATCAGTGGGTGAACAGACTTCACCTGCTGATTAGTTTAAAAACAAAACAGACAAAAAGAGGATTTTCTTTCTTTAACGGGTGAAACGTCCGTAGCTCTGATTTTCTATATCTATTCTCCAGATCATTCAGAGAAAGAGAAACGATCAGTTATAAGAAACAAGAGGAAAAATGCCGATAGCCTCGTCCATCCGAGGAACATAGATCTGTTGTTTATAGACGTTTAGCGGATAACACAGAGCTGCATTTGTTGTCTGCTGAAGCATGAATGTAAAAGCAGGCGAACAAAAGGTCATTTTATTAGCACTCATTACAACAGCCTGAGGACACAAAGCAGGCCTGCATGTGACATCACACTTGCAGCTACACGCATTGGGTAACATGCTACAGAAATGTCAAGTAAGAGATGTAGATCCGCTTGCATCCTAACCAGTTAGGAGTCCAGCTCTAACCCACATCTGGTTGCTGTCTTTCACGGTGAGTTCTCTGACACATTCGATTACAGCCAGGAGGGAAATCCTGGAGTCTTTCTATAACAGCAAATGACTCTAGTCAGTAATAATCTGTTAACCAGGACAGAAGCTCCTCACAGCAGCAAATTGATTTACTTTAACTGACATTGTCACTAATAGAGAACCGTCTTTGGTCAGAAGGTTTCTCCATCCAGATCGTCCAAACGGTGGAACACAGAGACTAAGGAAATAAGAGAGAAACATTCACAGTTTTCAGCAGTTTAACTATGGTTGTTTGTTTCTCCTGTATTTTTATTGTATGTTTAGATGGTTAAAGACTCTACTATTCAGCCTTAAAGGGAATAGTACACCCAAAACATGATTAGCCTTCATTTTCTACTCACCCCCATGCTGAACAACACTCTGGAGTACTTTTTGATATGTCTCAAATGCATCTGGAGATCTGGGAGGCTTCTTGCTGTCTGCTGACATTCAAATAATAAAAGGTCTATATTGAGGAGCAAGAAAGGTCCATAAAAGTCCACAAAAGCGTGTCAATAATTCCTCCATACGCACTGGAGTCCAATGTATTCCAAGTTGTCCTGAGTGGGTAAGCACCAGACTTTAGAAAGCGAAGTCATTTAGAGATGTTTTTAGAGCATAAACAGTAGTGTATAGGATTTCCTGAAAGCGTTCACATGCGCGCTCTACGATTCTGAAGTGACAGACCAAACCAGATGAAAGTCATTCAGGCGTCTGCTCTGCCGATAATGCAAAGCGTAGAAAAGAAGAAATGTGCTGTTTACCTGTGCAAAGAAAGAAACAACGAAAGAAAAATGTCTGAGGACTTCAGTGTTGAGGAAGAGCATGAGTTCTTTGCGAGCTGAATCGCGCTGGTTTGGTCTGCCGGCTTCCGTAGCGTCGTGTTGGGCGCATGCGTCGCGCTTTCAAATCCTATATACACTACTGTTTTATGCTCTAAAAACATTCTAAGCCAATGAAACCGTTTCAGTAAATTCTGGATGCTACCCACTCAGGACACTTGGAATACATTGGGCCAGCAGTATGGAGGTATTGACCGTTTTTGTGGACTTTTATGGACCTTTCTGCCTGGAAATACATAGACCTCCATTATTTGAATGTCAGCAGCGAACCAGCAAGAAACCTCAGATCCAAATGCATTTGAGATATCAAAAAGTACTCAAGAGTGTTTTTCAGCATGGGGGGAAGTAGAAAATGAAGGCTAATCATGTTTTGGGTGTACTATTCCTTTAACCCCACCCTGCTAGTGGAATGAGAATAAAGTGGAATTCTTTTCTATTCTTCGATAAAGTTCCTCTGGGGAGAGAAATGATGCAGTTTTCTGCCTCAAACAGCCTGTTTCTGTTATTAGATCTGGACGATAGATTTAAAGGAAACACTGTAATGTTTTCCACTTTGATGCAGAGACTAAATGCAAAAATTCAGCTTGATGTTACAGTTTGATGTTAACTTGATGTTATAGTTTTGTTACAGCAGGAATGTGTTTGAAACCAGGCGGCGTGTTGCTTTTCCCCGTTATCCCAGGTTCTTCATGCATAACGTCTAAATCCGCGTCTCAAAATGATCCTAGGAGTGTGTGGATGTTTTTTTCATTCTGACCATCTCCTCGTTAACTATTGACCTATTTCCTGTTAAAATGTACTACTATGGTGGCCCAGAGGTGCAAACTGCAACTATAAAATCTAAAAGCAAAACTACATTAAGGAAAACACAATTACATGAACCTACCGGAGTTGCGCTTTGCTTTATGTAGTTTTGTTTTTCTTAATGTAGTTGCAGTTCAGGGCCACCGTATAGTACTGATAACATCAATATAATAAATATAAATCAAGGATGAATCTGTTGTTTACATGGATATTTATGACAGAAATCATACTGGATGTTGTGATTAAACTTTAAATGTTGAAGGGTGAATAAAACTGGCTGCATGAGTGAAGCTGTGAGGAGGAGAGCTTCCATACCCGTGAACTAGGCTGTCAGTGACGCAAGATCAGCTCTTATCAGCATCTCTCCTAGATTTGATTAAGTCTTTTATAAACAATGTGGCTGTTGTGAGGTGAAACTGAAAGAATTTATTTTCCATCATGGGATTTTTATATCCTTATTACAGGATGATAGAGTCTCTGTATCGCCTATACTTTATCAAATATTGTTACATCACAGCCATAAACCTAAATGCACTTTAGATTTAGGTTCTGTAATAGGAAGAAATACAAAAATGTGAAATTAAAGGGAAATATGTGCGCTGTTGTTTTACTGGCTAATGTCTAATTTAACATATTGTTGTTTTATTTGCCTTTTTAAACAGTATTGGAAATTAAACCTACAACTATAACTGTAAATACTAACATGTGATGTGAATTAGTTTACGTTTATTTTACTCTGAATTTACGGTCGCCATGGAGAGCAAACACCCAACAAATATGTAAATGCAAAGCAAAAAAGGAAGAAAAGATAAAAGAAAGTTTGCAAATACAAATTTGAGGAAAGCAAACTCTAAAATAAGAGACAAAAGACAAAAAAGCAGCAACTGAGAAATGCTCCAGTGCAGCAAGGTGCAAAAGTCCTACAAACACAAAACCTGCCGCAAATACATGAATGATGATAGCACCAGTGTTAATTTCATCACAATGACAAAAATAAACTTTAGTCTTAGTCATATTTAGTCATTGCCTTCCTGGTTTAGTTTTAGTCTTAGTCTAAATGATGAAAATAAATTTTAGTCTTAGTCAAATTTTTGTCATTTTAGTCAAAACTGTAAATAATAGAACCTCTCCGCTCACTGATTCTCTTTTTAACATATATCCCTCTGCACACATTGAACCTTTTATCAGCTTGTTTCATCATTTCCACAAAGTGTATTCAAGGAGAGACAGTCAGTAGGAAAGTTCAAAAGGTTTATTAAATGAAAAACAAAACTAAAGTGGAGCTGCTAGGATCTGTGGCTACTCTAGCGGAAACATACTGCAGAAGAGTTACCTGGTTTAACAGTCCAGACCACGAGTGTCCCAGTGCTGCAGTCCCAGAGGTTATGCTGGAAGCTGATCCTGGTGAGGGATCCAGACAGGGCAACAGGATCCAGATCAGGCAGGAACGGAAACAGGAGGCAGGATCCAGGCTTCCTTTAGGCATCCACAGCCTCCCAGGAGGATTCAGAGTCTGACTAATTATTAAATTAATTTTAATAATTAGCAATCCTTTTGAGGAAAGCCTGGATTGATTCATCCATCCCACTTTGGATGGTGCAGCTCTTCTTTCTAGGAATCTGGCCACATTTATTAGTCCTCCAAAACCCTGACCACCCAGGGTGCAGACCAGGAAGCAGAGCTGTAGTTTAACAGACCTCTCTGCAGCTTCTCTACTGTTACCCACTCTTTACTCCATCCAGACAGTGTCTTGCCCACGACCAAAAATCTAATAAATTAGCAAATATTCCCAAAGGAGTAAATCATGATAATCTAATGTAAAATTTAAATAACTCTGTTTAATTTGTGATAAGTCACAGTTAATGACTTGACTTGTATTTGCGCCTTACAGAAACCTGGCTGCAGCAAGAGGATTATGTGAGCATAAATGAGGCAACTCCTTCAAGCTATTTAAATTTTCACATCCCCAGAAGTTCTGGGCGAGGAGGAGGAGTAGCAACAATCTTCCAGTCTGACTTACTGATTACTCCCAAAACAGTTAATACCTACAACTCTTTGAACATTTAACCCTTAATTTCCCTGATCCAAATTTCAAGGCAAGAAAACCTCTTCTTTTTGTAACTTTGTATAGTCCACCAGGTCCTTACTCTGAATTTTTAGATGAGTTTTCAGAGTTCCTTTCTGATTTGGTATTAAATACTGACAGGGTCATCATAGTGGGAGATTTTAACATCCATGCTGACATTGAAGGCGATAGCTTAAGAGCAGCCTTTAATGCTATCTTAGACACTATTGGCTTTGTTCAAAATGTGAATAGTCCCACACATTCTCATCTTCATACTTTGGATCTTGTGCTGACATACGGCATAGAATGTGAAGAAATAACAGTATTTCCTCACAGCCCTGTCCTCTCTGACCACTTTCTAATAACCTTCAGGATTATTAGATAATGCAGTTAGAAATTTTAAATAACATGTTTTGCTTTCTCTCTCCTCATTGTTGCTGAGCAGTGCTGCAGAGTGCAAACATTTAGCTTTTTCCCCTTCACAGGTTGATGATTTTGTTGATGGGCTTGCTAGTTCTCTGTGTACTGCCATAGACAATGCAGGCCTATGGGAATCCTACCTAGTCTGGAAAAACAGTTTACTGCTGTATAAGAGGACCCTTTGTAAAGCAAGGGCAGCATATTTCTCCTCATTAATAGAGGAGAATAAGAATAATCCTAGATTTCTTTTTAATACAGTTGCCAAATTCACCCAGAGCCATAGCACCGTCCATTCCACCTGCTCTTAGTAGCAATGATTTTATGGGATTCTTTATAAATAAGATTGATCTTATTCAAAATAAGATCATAAGCACTCCTCTATCCGCGATTGTACCTGAGGTAGTCATGGAATCTGAACCGGGTTTAGACTGCTTTGATCCAGTTGAACTTTCAGAGTTAGCAAAATTATTGTCTTCATCTAAGCCTTCAACTTGTATGTTAGATCCAAGTTCCAACCAGGTTATTTAAGGAGGTATTCCCTTTGATCTCCTCACTCCATTTTAGATGTTGATTAATCTATCTCTGTTACAGGGATATGTACCTAAAAGCTTTTAAGGTTGCTGTAATTAAACCTCTGCTTAAGAAACCGTCTCTTGACCTTGAATGACTTGGTCAATTATAGACCTATATATCAGTTGAATCCTTTTTTTAACTAAAATTCTTGAGAAAGTAGTTGCCAAAACAAGTTTGCGATCACTTACACCATAATGAACTTTTTGAAGAGTTTCAGTCTGGCTTTAAGGCTGATCATAGCACTGAAACAGCTCTGGTGAAAATCACTAATGATATTCTCATGGCCTCAGATAATGGACTTGTATCTGTGCTCGTCCTGTTGGATCTCAGTGCTGCATTTGATACAGTTGACCATAATATTCTTTTAGAAAGACTTGAATATTTTGTTGGAATTAAAGGAACAGCACTAGACTGGTTTAAATCTTTATCTATCTGATCGAATTCAGTTTGTTCATGTTAATGATAGATCTTCAACACGCTCAAAGGTTACCTGTGGAGTACCACAGGGATCAGTGCCTAGGACCAATTCTCTTTACTTTATACATGTGCTCCCAATCGGTAGAATTGTGGGCAGCATGGGATTAATTTCCACTGTTATGCTGATGATACCCAGCTATATATATCTATCTATAATCAGATGAAGCTAACCCATTACATAGATTACAGGCATGTCTGAAGACATAGAAACCTGGATGACTCTTAACTTTCTGCTTCTGAATGCAGACAAAACAGAAGTTATAGTCTTTGGACCGGATCCTAAACGCAATGCGGTTTGATTCAGTGGTTTTATCCTTTAATCAAGCAGTGTCCTTCTCTCTGTTTCCATATTTAGCTGATTCAGTGATCCTGGACATTCCTGTCCTTCCTGTGATGGAGGGACAGAACGTTACTCTGAGCTGTGAAGACAAGGACAGACCTTCAGACACAACAGCGTCTTTCTTCAAAGATGGATCCTTCATCAGCACTGAACCTACAGGTCAACTGACCCTTCATAAAGTCACCAAGTCCAATGAAGCAGCTTATAAATGTCAGTCAGTCAATGGGAAGACTTCTCCATCCAGCTGGCTGTTCATCGAAGGTAAAGATCAATTCCAGAAATACAGACATAGAAACCTTTTGGTTTCCCGGTTTGCTTAAATCAAACAGAACAAAGTTTTACATATTATGGACAGAATGAATCCACTACAAGGTTTCAACGAAATCACACGTTAACAACTCCAGAAATTATTTTAAACATTATTTCCATGTTTTGGTTGAAATCTATTGAAGCAACCTGAAACCTGTAATATTGATTAGAAAGAAGCAATAATAATCAGGAACACTAGAGGAACCGTTTTGCTTCAGGAAGTAGCTCCACTGACTGAAGGTCCATCTCTGTCCTCAGATGGCTCCAAACCAGCGTCTCTGACGGTGAGTCCAGACTCCTCTCAGCTGTTTGAGTATAAACCCTTCTCTCTGAGCTGTGGAAACAACAGCGGGTCTCAGGGATGGACAATCAAAAGAAGCCCCAAAAACGGGAAAAAGATCTCCAGCTGTGGGGACGGCTGGGGACAACTGGCTTCTTCTGGCTGCAAATTTTCAACAGCAAAACCAACTGACAGCGCCATCTACTGGTGTGAGTCTCCATCCAAGCAGCGGAGCAACTCAGTCCACTTCACAGTTCATGGTAGGCACCATGATTGGATCCAGTTTGCGTCTGTATGCTAACTGGCTCGGTATGGAATCGTCTGAGAAGCAAAAGCAGAAGTATACTGAAAAAAGTATATCGTTGCTGAAATAAAAAAAATGATGTCCAGATATCACAGCTAAAATATTTGACTTTACAAATACAAACATGAATTGAATCATTTATTATGACCTGATTACTTTATGTTGATGTAAATCATAATACTGCGCTTGACCCAACTTTAAATCTTTGTTCTGTTAGAAATTATTTTCTGAAACTGATATATTTTTTAATTGAACCAACCTAATATCACAGGCGTAACTGTCTGAAGGACTGGTTTGGACATGTCCCCACCAACTTTGACCTGGTGTGGACATGTCCCCACCAACTTTCACCTGGTGTGGACATGTCCCCACCAACTTTCACCTGGTGTGGACAGTCCCCACCAATTTTGACCTGGTTTGGACATGTCCCCACCAACTTTGACCTGGTGTGGACATGTCCCCACCACCTTTGACCTGGTGTGGGACATGTCCCCACCACCTTTGACCTGGTGTGGACAGTCCCCACCAATTTTGACCTGGTTTGGACATGTCCCCACCAACTTTGACCTGGTGTGTGACATGTCCCCACCAACTTTGACCTGGTTTGAAGATGTCCCCACCAACTTTGACCTGGGTGTTGACATGTCCCACCAACTTTGGACCTGGTGTGGACAGTCCCCACCACTTTGACCTGGTGTGGACAGTCCCCACCAACCTTTGACCTGGTGTGGACAGTCCCCCACCAACTTTGGACCTGGTGTGGACATGTCCCCACCAACTTTGACCTGGTGTGACAGTCCCCACCACAACTTTGACCTGTGTGTGGACATGTCCCCACCAACTTTGACCTGGTTTGAAGATGTCCCCACCAATCTTTGACCTGGTGTGGACATGTCCCCACCAATCCTTGACCTGGTGTGGACAGTCCCCACCAACTTTGACCTGGTGTGGACAGTCCCCACCAACTTTGACCTGGTGTGGACAGTCCCCACCAACTTTGACCTGGTGTGGACATGTCCCCACCAACTTTGACCTGGTGTGGACAGTCCCCACCAACTTTGACCTGGTGTGGACATGTCCCCACCAACTTTGACCTGGTGTGGACAGTCCCAGAAATAGTGTCGGAGCATTTTTTTCTTAATAAGTCATCTAAACTCATCTTATGATCGTTCTAGTAATGAAATTGGTTTTTATTATAATAGATGAAATTACAGTAAATTAGGAGGTAAATAAACTACATGGTCACATTTTTCCTTCATCTTTAATAAAATCTCTGCTTCTTCTCTGTCTGCAGACAAAGACGTGATCCTGCATAGTCCTGCACTGCCTGTAGATTCTGAAACTGATGTCACGCTGAGTTGTCTCCTTAGGACCGCCTCCAACGTCTCAGCCGTTTTTTATAAAGATAACCTCAGCATCAACAGGACTGAGCTCACAGGTCATATGACCCTCCACCATGTGACCACGGCTGATGAAGGCCTCTACAAGTGTAACATCCGTGGTCATGGAGAGTCTCCATCCAGCTGGCTGTTTGTCAGAGGTTAGTTTTTCCACCCTGGAACGTCTCAGATGCAAATTAGCTTCTACGTGAGAGTTGCTTATCTTCCAGGGCCATTTTGTTTATTTATTAAGTCACACAGAGAAAGCTTAAATTAGAAATGTTTTATTGACGTTAACAAAAAAAGTTGTTTGGCGCTCAGGCTGAAGACTTTGAAGCTGTGACTCAACATTAGCTTGGATGAGAAACCTAGGAATAGGATTAGAGTAGTCTGACCTCTGGGGCGGACGCTGGGGGTGGAATGATCCACGGGGGGTGAGTGGGACTAAAAATAGTCTGAGAGTGAGGAAGGAGATGGACAGAGGAGGGGGAAAGCTGGCTGGCATGTTAGAGGAGGACAAGGCCAGGAGGTAAATGAAGGAGACCGATTCAGCCGACCTGAAGGCCAATGCCAGGATGCTGGAGAGGAGAGTCCTACCATTTGGAGAACCTCGGTTTCAGTAGGAGCAGTGTGGTTCTGGTCCACTGGACCAGCTCTACACTCTCTGCACTGGAGTTTGCCCAACCAGTTCACATGTGGAACTGGGGAAGGCATTCAACAGAGTCCCTCATAGCCCCCCAATGGGGGTGCTCCTGGAGTCGGGGGCCCTTTACTAGGGGCCATCTGCTCTCTGTATAATCGGAGCAGGACTCTGGTCCACATTGCGCCATTAAGTCAGACAGGTACCCAGTGCATGTAGGACTCTGTCACCAATCCTTTTCAGAGCCTGTATAGAGACGATTTTTGCGATGTTTTTTGCAGATGATGTGGTTCTATACATAGATGGGTGCGGCTGCTGCTATAATGCAAATGCTGCTGTGGTTCAGAGAGAGCTGAGATAAAGGCAAGGCTCTGGTTTAGCGGTCGGTCTACCGCTGGCATAGCCAGAAAGAAGACATTGGGTGTGCATCAAATACTGGGAGTGCCAAATTTATTTTAAACATTACACATCCACAGACATTCTAAAGAATAACGCACACAAACAAAGGTGGTCATTGAGAATAACATAGTGAAATATAAAAAGCCCACGGATCTACAAATACTGTCATAGAGCCATAATGAAACCTCAATAAAAGAAATGATGTTCTAGAGCTTACCCATGCAAACTGCACAGCTCCAAGTCTCAAGGGCAAGATAACAGTGCTAACACTTTCCATTGGGTGACTTGCCCAAACACAGTCAGTTCAGCGCCCTTCAAACCAAGTCCAAGGTGTCTGCTCAATGTGTACAACTGGCCAAAAACATCTGATGCAGGCAGCAAGGTGGCAGGAGCCCTCAATACCCCATCAGAGTCACTAAAAAAATGGTTGTTCAGTTCCACAAGTCGTCGGTCAAGAAACATAATCTACAAAGACGATGAGAGGTCAGCTCAGTAGGTCACCAGGTGTGCCTTAGCTGCCTCTGTGGGTGGCACTGGCACACCCTGGCACACCTGCAGCTATGCCGAAGTTGTCCACATTCCTACCCTCACCTATGGTCATTAATCTGGATCTTAACTGAAAGAACCAGATCCTGGACCCCGCGCTCTGAGGTGTTCCAGGTGGGTCCCACCAGGAGGCAGCTCAGGGGACGGCCAAAGGGACGACCCCGGACACCATGCAGGGACTAGGTCTCTATTCTGGCTCAGCGAGTCAGTTTAAGATGACTTACTGAGCTGTTCATGTTGTTCTGATGAATAATAACGGTAAAAAAACGCATAGAAAATAAAACATAGAGTTTTAACCAGATGTGGTTAAACAGTTTAGCTAGAACTGAAGAGAATCCAGATGTTTTTAATGTTAATATTTTCTGATGTGCTTTATTTTTCAGCTCCTAGGCCCTCCAATTCCAGCTATTTCTCTCCTGAGATCCTGTTTCTAAAGCTGAGAATCATGCCCGTTATAACGTTGGCTTTATTTATCTACCTAACGTACCAGATGTGCAGACTCAGAGGTACCAGAACACTTTGATCTAGTTATGGAAGCTCAACATCTGCTGATATAAACCTGACCTCTACTCTCTGCAGGAAGGAGGCCACCACTTCCTGTCAGAACATCAGCATCCAGAGCAGCAGACCAAGCTGACTATGATGACGCCGTGGGTCAGGTCACCACTGAGCATCAGTTCTGAAATATTCTGTATATTTGTACTGTTGGTGTAATGTGTCAGCTGGACTGTCAGCATTATAGGTTATAGATCTTGTGTTCCTTGAAGTAAGAAATAAAAAAATTTCTTTTATGTTTTAAATGAGTTCTTTAACTTTGTTGGAACTAGATGATGCTCTATGCCTTTCCACTCAAACACTTTCTGCAACTGTAGACACAACTTCAGGCGGTGGGACCAGTGTGATCCAGAAGGAGAACAGAAGTCCTGATCCAGGTGGACTGGATCGTTGCTGAGGAATGGATCATCTACAGGTCCTTCAAAATATTAGCATAATGTGATCATGGTTTATCATGAGCTGTCTGCCAAAATTATCCATTTTAAGAAAATAAAAGAGCTAAATATTTCAGTTAGTGTGCAATGAATCTAAAATACACGAATGCTCGAGTTTTATCAGTACATTATGGAAAATAATGAACTTTATGACATTATGCTAATATTTTGAGAAGGACCTGCAGATTTTCCTTGTTCTAGAGAACAGGAAGGACTTCATGATGCAGACATGAGCAGAGCTCAGAAATCCTGAAACCCTCCAAACTTATCAGAGCATCTCTGAACATGTCCAGATAGTGGATTACCGTGGGCCTCTGTGGGCTCTGGAAGTGAGGGTGACCCTCCAGTAAAAATAAACACAGTAAGTCCATCATGTGCTGAAGCTGACATCTAGTGGCACAGCTTCATTAATGCAGCTCTAAAAAATAAGAAAGGTGAGAATATTATAATAAAATTTTACTTTATTTTCATTCCACTGACCCAAATACAAAGCAACAAAATGTGGTTTGCATCTATCCAGATGTGCTATACAGGATATAAATATTTATCAACATGTGTTCCAGAGACTATATGAACTACAATGGTATAAATCAGGGTAACCAATTAAAAATCAGCGGGTCCCAATTAAGATAATCAGCAACCAGTAAAGGTCTGGAAACATTTTAAATATAATCTGTTACTTTAAACAGAATTTAACGTTTCTCAGTTCTTGTGAACTGAGAAACGGCAAGAACGCTGCAGACGGGCTAACGTTCGCCCTGGCCGCTGCAGACGGGCTTACGTTCGCCCTGGCCGCTGCAGACGGGCTTACGTTCGCCCTGGCCGCTGCAGACGGGCTAACGTTCGCCCTGGCCGCTGCAGACGGGCTTACGTTCGCCCTGGCCGCTGCAGATGGGCTAATCGTTCGCCTCTGGCCGCTGCAGGTTGCAGACGGGCTTACGCTCGCCGCAGCCGCTGCAGACGGGCGGCCCAGCCCTGGCTGCGTTACCTCTCTGGATTCATTGGTTGCCGCCAACAACCAATATTACGAACTTTTTATTAACTATTAAATCTGTAAATGTTACATATAGTAATATTGCCTCAAATGATCTTAAACATACTTTTATTGAACAACAGCAAACAGAAATGAAAACTTTTAACTTACGAAACTAAACTGGGAATATTCCAAAAATAAACTTATTTATTTATCTTATTAATATAAAAGTATATTCTGAGAGATGAGAGTCCCTCTTCTGATGCTGTTTAAGTGTCTGAATCTATCAGCAAATTCGCCACATTCAACATGGCGGACGCTCTGACTCGTCCCAGCACAGGCATTAAAAAAGAATAGAATTTATGGAGAGATGAAGCCGGAGGGTTAACTGGGAGCATCACGCGCTCAGGTGGTGAGTGCGCATGCGCCGTAGCTGCAGCCTTTGAAAAGAGCTCAGAGCCTCGCGGAGAGCAGAAGCAGCAGCAGGAGCAGCAGCATGGACAGCACTGAGGAGCAGGAGCAGAACCAGGAGCAGAACCAGGAGCAGAACCAGGAGCAGAACCAGGAGCAGGGAGTCTCCTCCTCAGCTCCCAGTCAGCAGCAGGTCAGTCTGAAGATCCGCTCCGGTTCTGGACCAGAACCTTTGGGATCCATCCGAACCGGATCAGCTCTGATGAGCAGTTAGAGACTGATCCCAAAGTTCTGATCCGTTCAGCTTCTACTGCACTTCTCCCACAACCCCCCACCCACCTGACTGCTGGCTGGGGGGGCTTTATGGCAGGCCGTTTGAACATTTATTACCACCGCTGTCCTCTATTGTTCCATCTGTTGATCTCTAAGATAAGATTCTTCCTGCTTCATTCCTACTAGTTAGAGCTATACATCCTAGATTACATTTTTACCTGCAGAAATACTTTCCAGGATGCAATAAATAGAACTGAACTAGTAAAGATAAACTTTCTGTTACCTAGAAATTCATTTTTAGACATCCAGAATGTTTATTTATCTTATTTTAGATAGTAGTGACGTCATTTCAGATATCTGAAAGTAACGGCCCAATACACATGAATGGGGAAAAGTGACGTCATTTCTCCTGGTAAGGATTACATTTCAGATCTCTGAAAGTTGATTTAGAGCAGGAAGAAATGCATTTCAGAAATCTGGATTAAATATTCAGTCACGCTAATAAAGGTCACTTTAAATGTTAAGATTTCCAGCTTTCTGAAAGTTTATTCTGACTAGTTCAGTTCTATTTATTGCATCCTGGAATTAGATTTCTGCTGTCATAGAATGCTTTAGTGCTATCTATAATAGAAATTAGACTAGTCAGTCTCCCTATTTTATGTTCAAACTGAGCCTCATTCTTTTGCAAGCACCTCAAACTGCATGTTTGGCATTATTATTATAATGAAATTAGAGATCAACCTCATCAGAATTCATTTTAGATAGAAAGATTGTTTATTTTAGATATCTGGACGTTGAAGCCAACTGTGTTTTGCACTGGAAACAATTACATGTTAGATATCTGACATGTTTATTTAGACTAGAAAGAAATGCATCTAAGGAATGTGGATTATATATTCAGTCAAGCTAATAAATGTCTAAATGGCCTGCCATACTGGTCCCAGTCAATAAGTCTCCACACTTAAAGCCCCCCCTCCCCCTCCAGGAAGCAGAGCTCTGTGTTTCAATGCAGCCCTCTGTCCTGGAAGCAGAGAATGACCCAAACAAGAAGACACCCTGGATGCAGTCCTCCTCTGACCTTTGGATCTCTGCAGCACCCCCCTCCTCCCAAACCTGTGTCTCACTGTAATTATTCACAGTTTCTAGATTTCGAAAGTACATATTTTAGGAATTCCAAAAATCATTTTAGATTTAGGGTTTGGATTTCATTCTTAGCTCATTTATAGGCTTTTATGTAAATCCTAGCCAGCAGTATGATGCGAAGTTTATGGCCGTGGCCTCTGTCTAACAGTCATGTTGGTGGAAATAAAAAAATGTTTAAATATTCAAAAAGGGAATAAATATATTACATTTCCAACTAAAGAGAATATTAAAGTTGCACCAAAAGATTTTAGCTGAAAGAGAATTTAATAAAAGGAGGATTAATGTTTGTAGTTCGATGTGATAAAAGGAACAATTAGGATCAATATTTAAATATATTTAATGCTGAATTAACGGGGTAACACCTTTTAAAGAGCATCTCGCTTTCTTTATTTACATTTATTTATTTATTCTTGGCAACAACCATGTTTGTTCCCGATCAATATCTGAATAAAGTTTGATCAAAAACGCAGGTTGGCCAATAGAATTCCTCTGGATTATTTCTCTAATAAACTCTTTATTTCCAGTTTTAATAATTAGGAACGGATCTGAATTAAGTTTTCTAGGTTAATATGTAAACTTTGATTTTCACTTCCTCTTTAATCCACGTCTGAGCGCCAGCAATCTCTCCTGCTGCTGTTGCTGCTTTTACAGCACAGTTTAGTCGGCTTTTACCCAGAATGCCTCATGTTCTGATCTGCTTCCTGCTTTGGGAGCGCTCTACGTCCCCGTTAACGTTTCCTTAAAGCAGCTTTATCTTCACTCACCTGCAGCTAATTATCCATCTGGAAACATCGGAGATAAACTCCAACCATCGACCCTCCGTATCGGACGCTTTACGGAAACCTGAATCTGAGGCGAGTCTCTAAAACCGCCGCCGTCAATCAACAGCCGCCTCCTCGTTTCGTTTTAAACAGACTCCAAGTTTAGTTTTTAAAAGATATATTTCTTTTCTTGCAAAATATAACTTCCTGCACTCGCCTGCAAGGTAGCTGGAAGCGCCACCCTCTGGTGGACAGAACAGGTATTACAAAAACAAAACAAAAAAACAACTAAGAAGTTTGAACCAGGATTTATTTTTTTCTGGTGTTTTTGTTTGTGGAAGAAAAAAAAAGAGTTGAAAATTAATCAAGTTTTTTTTTATTGTGCTGGTCTTAAGTTTGAGGTCAAAAACTCTTAAGTTCCCCATCTATGTTCCATTTAGCTGTTATAACTAAAACATAAATATATAATCATTGAAGGATTGATATTTAAATTGCTGCCACATTATTTCTTACACCGTGTCTAAATTACCTTATAACTGAAAGCAAGTCTAAGCTTATGTGAGAAATAAAGTCTTAATCTGAAGAAAGATCAGTTTAAATGTCCTACAAACATGCTGGAATATGCTAATTCTCTATTGCTTATAAAAATATAAAATAACCACATGCCATGGCCAATGGAAACACTCTCTGTACCTTATTTTACTTTGCAAACATATATAATATATTTGGGACATTGATTCTTGGAAACCAGGCCTCTCTGACGAAACAGTTGAAGAAAACACCCGACAGTGAACGCCCTCTAGTGGCAAACAAAAGTATTGCCAGAACAAACAGAAAAAAATTGCCTTTGATTTTTTCTTTTAATTTCCTCTTGTCTTTCAGGGCTGCCATGCCTGTAATCTATGTAATGGGTTAGCTTCATCTGGATTACATAGACAGATATAGCTGGGTATCATCAGCATAACAGTGGAAATTAATCCCATGCTGTCTGCTCTCTACCACATTGGGAGCACAGTATAAAAGTAAAGAGAATTGGTCCTAGCACTGATCCCTGTGGTACCCACAGGTAACCTTTGAGCGCGTTGAAGATCTATCATTAACATGAACAAAACTGAATTTCGATCAGATTTAAACCAGTTCTAGTGTTTTCTCCTTTAATTCCAACAAAATATTCAAGTCTTTCTAAAAGAATATTCTGGTAGATCAACTGGATCAAATGCAGCACTGAGATCCAACAGGACAATTCCAGCAGATACAAGTCCATTATCTGAGGACATGAGAATATCATTAGTGACTTTCACCAGAGCTGTTTCTAGTGCTATGATGAGCTCTAAAGCCAGACTGAAACTCTTCAAAAGTTCATTATGGTGGAAGTGATCGCGACACTTGTTTGGCAACTACTTTCTCAAGAATTTTGGATAAGAAAGGAAGATTGGATATAGGTCTATAATTGACCAAGTCATTTGGGTCAAGAGACGGTTTCTTAAGCAGAGGTTTAATTCCAGCAACCTTAAAAGCCTTTCAGGTACATATCCCTCGTAACAGGGAGGCGTAGCTCTCTGAGGCTGAAATATTGGCAGCTTTAAAGTCAAACAGTAGAGCCTGCATTAGTTTTATGTGGAGTATTTTTACACAGTATCCTGAATTCTGCTCTTATTCTTCCCAAAAACAGTATAAATAAAAGTGTAGATTCTGCAATCAGCAGAGATTCTGTTTTCTCTGACTGGAGACATGGAGTCATGTTTAGAGCTGGTCTCATATCTACTCCCTCTTTGCATTCAGTGTTTTTCATTGTTAAATATTGGTATAAATTAGCTCCACTGATTTCTCTTTTTTCTGTTTAACAGAAACGTAAAAAGAAAAGTGGACCAACGCCCCATTGCTGTAAACTCTGTGGTAAAGCCTTCCAATCAGCCCAGAGGCTGAAGGCCCACCAGGTTGTTCACAGCGAGGAGAAACCCTACACCTGCGATGACTGTGGCTCCTCATTCAAACAGCTGACAGGGCTAAAAATCCACCAGCGTATTCACACCGGAGAGAAGCCGTACAGCTGTGATGAGTGTGGAGTTTCATTCCCATACCTAAACTCTCTGCAGAGTCACAAGAGGATCCATACAGGAGAAAAACCTTACAAGTGTGACGATTGTGGGAAATCTTTTAGAGTCTTGAGTTCCCTGACCACCCATAGACGGATACACACTGGGGAGAAGCCGTACGCCTGTGACCTGTGTGGGAAAAGTTATTCCATTTTATTGGGTCTGCAACATCACCGGCGCAGTCACACCGGAGAGAAACCCTACGCCTGTTCAAAGTGCGACAAAACGTTCACAGATAACTCGGGTCTGAAGTACCATATGATGATTCACCTGGGTGTGAAACCGTTCCAATGTGGGCAGTGTGATGCAGCCTTTACTCATCCAAAGTCTCTGAAACTCCACCAGCGTGCTCACTCTGGGTACCAGTGTGACAAGTGCGGAGCCTTGTTTCCCACGGCGCTGATCCGATCCAATCATAGACGCAGTCACAAATGGATTGATCGTCTGCAGAGCAGCAGTCATTTCATGAAGATGAAGATGTCGATGGCAGCCATGTTTCCAGTGAAGAGTGAAGCAGCAGCAGCTGGAGCGAGTCGTCCTGCTGGGATCCTTGATCAGCGCGGCTCTGCTGGGTCCACTGCTTCCCCTTTGCTCCAGCTGGAGATTAAACCTGAAGTTAAACTGGAGAAAGACGCCATTGGAGGACATCAGTGACGTCATCTCTTCATTACAATGAAGCTGTTTTAATTTTCGTCATGATTGTGTCTTTTGTTCTTCCTCCATGGATTAAATAAATGTTAATGCATCATTTCTTACATTTAAACCTGGAATCCATCTGATTATTGTGACTAAAGTTGGTTCTTCTGTGTTTGTCTTTAATGCATCCAGAGAACATTTGATGGAACCGTGTGAATAAACACGCCTGTTTTCCATCTTTTTGCTGAGTCAGCGCCCCCTGGTTTCCAGGACTTCTGGTCCAAAAAGGTTCTTTGGTGAATATTTACATGTTTCTTAAACTCCTCGATGCTCATAAATTCAGCTTTATCCTGTTTTTTTCCTGTTGTAGTTTGGATCAGAGGTTCTACAGGATTCCTAAAGACCTTTTAAACCTTTTCCTTGGACTTTTAGTCTTGTCCATGATCCGGTCTTTAGGTTTCTGTCTGTTAGCTGATTGTTAGGTTTATTCATGATGATTATAAAGTTAATGTGTGTACATATGGAACATTGGAGAAATGAGATGCTTCACTCTGTTTACTGCAAACTGTAGAAAATTGCTGATGTTTGTGCAAGGCTAATCACAGTTATCAGGAGACCGCTCTATTCTGTGATTCAATCAGAGGAGCATTCTGTCCCATGACCTGATCAATTGCCTTGTCAGAAGAACACTATTCTGTAACCCACCCCATGTGTTATGATCTGCTAATAAAAGGCTCTGCAGAGGAAGTCAGTCAGAGAGTAGATGTAGCTGAATGTAGCTCTCTCCTTCTGCAGAAGCTGTTAAAAATGCCTCTTCTGTGTGGACTCAGTTTCTCTTTTATGAACCTACGTTTTTGAACCCAACACTGATGCATCCCATAGTTTGAGTCGGACTTGTTCCGTCACACAGGTCATTTGGAGAGATGAACAGTTGAACAGGAAAAGCCCAGAGAAGTTCACCCATTCAGAACATGTTCGCAGTGTTTTACCTCAAATAGGAAACCATGTTAAACCTGAACACATCTGCTTTCAACAAGGTCATTAATTGTCATGTTTCCATGAAAACATAAAAAAATAAAAGTACAAGTTTATGTTTCAGAGTCTTGTCTCGTTCTTTGCTGTCTGCTATTGGCTGCTTTTACTGTTCTTAACTGTTTATGGAATGGAGGATAGATCCAAACTAAATATTTAGTTTGACGGTTAGCTAAATATGTAATTTGTTAAACACATATTTACTTGAATGATAGTTAGAATGATAGTTAGATCCAAACGTAATTTAACAAACTAAATATTTAGCTAGCTTGGTGCTAGCTAAGCTAGATCTATCCTCCATTTTGTTCTACTTTATCGGGGGCCGGGTCGCGGAGGCAGCGGTCTAAAGTCGGGCATACGCTGTACGATTTTTTTAATGGTTGTGTGCAGACGCAGCTGAAGATACTGATTAGATAAAAATAATCAGTCGTCTCTGTGACTTAGTGACGCAAAGATGACGTCACATTTTCCCTCATTTCATGTCATTTCCTGAGTGAATTTGGCTTCAGCTGAGCTCACAGAGCTGATTACTCTGGATCTGTTCTGTTCTTTCTCCATCCGATCATTGTATAATTTACTGTCATTTTAAGATTTAATTTATTTAATAGAATTGTAAAAAGTGATTAAAAAGTTCCTTTTCTACATTAAGATAGCTTTAAAATCAAGATGGCACGTATTAAAATAAACATAATAAAATGAAGGAACAGTAAAACAATAATGAACTGAAAAAACTTTAAAAAGGAAATGAAACAATGAGCTTAATGATCTTCCTAAGTATTATTTATCAGTTACAGATGGTGAAATCCAGTTACCCTGCAAGGAGCTTTTCTCCAGGTATTATAAGAACATGAACATCTGCTGAGGCATTTTAAAGAGTATCTATCAAAGTTATTTATCCTGGCCAGATATTTGCATGTAAATCCTCTAAAGACCATGAATTGTTCATCACAGCCTCCTGATAGAGAATCAGCCCCTAAGGCCAAAATAAATCCCAATTAAAGAATGTGGCTCTTGTTTTTCTTTTTTTTAGCTAGCTTGGTGCTAGCTAAATATTAATGCTATAATGCTTCAATAAAAGCTGTTATTTATTCTTTTTCCAGTCTGGAGACCAAAGCTATTTATTTACATTTAGTGGCCCTGATGGCGACGAGCTAGCTGCAGCCACCGCTGCCCTGCATGGAGCATGGAGCGCCATCAGGAGGTCAGGAAGGTGAAGCGTCTGACTAAGGGTTGAAAGTAGGGCTGCCACAATTATTTAGTAAATCGATTAATCTTTTGATTACTTTTGCAATTAATATTCGGACGGCAAAAGGTTCCTTAAAGAAAACTTCGTTATTAAATAAAACCAGATGAAACTAAAAGTTTTTTTCACTTGAGGATTTCTGGATTATTACGGAGCCCCTCTGATGACATGGTCAAAAAAAATTAAAAATTTTTTTTGACCTCCTCCCCGAGGTTGACGACGTGCGGCAACCTGGAGAGATAATCTGCCACAATATTAGTTTTCCCCGCCCGATGGCGGATTTGGCATCGGAAGGGTTGGAGAGCGAGATACCAGCGGGTGAGTCGACTGTTGTGATCCTTCATAGAGTTCATCCATATCAGGGCACGATGGTCGGTCTCCAGGTCGAACTCTCTCCCCAGAAGGTAATATCTCAGGCTCTCCAGAGCCCACTTGATGGCCAGGCCCTCCTTCTCTACAGTTGAGTACCTGGTCTCTCGGGGAAGCAGCTTGCGGCTTAGGTACAGCACAGGGCGTTCTTCTCCTGGGTCTCCCTGTGCCAGGACAGCCCCGAGACCCACTGCGGAGGCGTCGGTCTGGACCAAGAACCGCTGATTGAAGTCCGGACTCCGCAGCACCGGCGACGAGCAGAGACAGGTCTTGAGGGTCTGGAAGGCGGTCTCACAGTCCTCACTCCAGACGACAGGGTTCCGCTGAGCCTTTTCCGTCAGTGTGGTCAAAGGAGCGGCGATGGTGGCAAACTGTGGCACGAACCTCCGATACCAGCCGGCCAAACCCAAGAAGGACCTCACCTCCTTCTTCGTGCGAGGCCGTGGGCAGCTGCGGATCGCCTCCACCTTGTCGACCTGCGGACGGACCTCACCTCGACCCAGCCGATAGCCAAGGTATTGCGCCTCCTCCTTGGCCCACTGACACTTGGCAGGATTCAGCGTCAGTCCCGCCTGCTCGATCTTGCCAAGGACCCTCTCCAGATGCTGCAAGTGCTGCTCCCAAGTGTCGCTGAAGATTACTACATCGTCCAGGTAAGCAGCACTGCAGTCACCGCAACCCTGTAAAACACGGTCCATTAGCCTCTGAAAGGTTGCGGGGGCCCCATGGAGACCAAACGGCATCACCGTAAACTGGAACAATCCTGCAGGGGTCTGGAACGCCGTGTAGGGACGACAGGACGGCTCCAGAGGCACCTGCCAGTAGCCCTTGCAGAGATCGAGGGTGGTGATGAACCGGGCCCGGCCGATCTTCTCCAGTAGGTCGTCGATCCGGGGCATCGGGTAGGCGTCGAACTCCGACAGGGCGTTGAGCTTCCTGAAGTCGATGCAGATGCGGAGCGACCCATCCTTCTTCACCACGATGACCACTGGGCTGCACCACTCGGACGTTGACGGCTCAATCACCCCCAGACGCTGCATCTCCTCCACCTCCTTCAGTAGCTGCGCCACCAGATGCTGAGGGACCCGGTAGGACCGCTGGCGAATGGGCCCCTTGTCCTTCAGGCGGATGACGTGCTCGATCAAGACAGTCCTCCCCGGGTTGGCAGCAAACAGCTTGGAGACCCTCCGGAAGACCTCGTTGAGCTGGCTGGACTGGGTGATAGAGAGATGGTCGAGAGTGGGTGGAGGCGGCTGGTGGAGGTCAACAAGAGGCAGCTCCTCGTCACCCTCGCTGTCGACCTCAGCCACGAGAAGAGACAACACAGGAGCAGAGACTGGGACGGCCTCTCTCCACTCTTTCAGTAGGTTGACGTGGTAAGTCTGTTTGGCTTTCTTCTTGTCAGGGTGGTGTATTTCGTAAGTAACAGGGCCCATCTTCCTCAGGACAGTGTACGGACCCTGCCACTTGGCCAACAGCTTGCTGGTGGAGGATGGCAGCAAGAGCAGGACCCTCTGGCCAGGCTGGAGCTCTCGATGTCTGGCCTGTCTGTCGTACCAGGCCTTCTGCGTCTGCTGGGCCTCTCGCAGGTTGACCTCAGCCTCCTCCCGATACTTGGCCAGGCGCTCTCTCATCTCCAGCACGAACTGCACCACACTCCGATCACTAGTAGCCGTGGTGGGAGCCTCCCAGACCTTCAGCAGCAAGTCCAATGGGCCCTGGACGTCCCAGCCATACAGCAGCTCGAACGGGGAGAATCCGGTGGATGCCTGCGGCACCTCTCGGTAGGCGAACAGCACAAAGGGCAGCCACTGGTCCCAGTCACGCCCAGTGTCGTCCACGAACTTCTGCAGCATCTTCTTCAGGGTCTGGTTAAACCGCTCGACCAAGCCGTCCGTCTGCGGGTGATACGGAGTGGTCTTGATCGCCGAGATCCCCAGCTGGCGGTGGAAGAGCTGCATGAGTCGGGAAGTGAAGTTGGTCCCCTGGTCCGTCACGATCTCATCCGGCACACCGACCCTGGAAAAAAGTTGCACAAGACAACGCAGCACAGCAGGGGCAGTGACGGTGCGCAAGGGGAATGCCTCGGGGTACCGTGTTGCGTAGTCTGAGATCACCAGGATGTACTGGTAGCCCCCACTACTTCGCACGAGCGGGCCCACAATGTCCATGGCTATGCGCCGGAATGGGGTGGAGATGACAGGTAGAGGTTGGAGGCAAGCACGGTCAGATTGGCGGACAAAGCAGGTTTTTTGACAGGTGGGACAGGTTTTGCAGTAAGTTTGAACATCAGAGTACATGGAGGGCCAATAGAAACGGGAAGCGATGCGCATGTATGTTTTGTTGCGACCCAGATGACCAGCCCAAGGCAAGGTGTGAGCCAAGTGCATGATCCTTTGGCGGCAAGACGAGGGAACAACGAGGCGCTTGACACCGTCTGACACTAAATACAGAACATTCTTGTCATCGATAACATAGCTCTCTCTGTTCCCCTTGGCACTGTCCAGCCCCCCAACCACTTTGGCAAACACTGGTTTCAGAGTCTCATCCCGTCTCTGCACAGCCCCAATGTCCCCAGGTACCTCCCACAAGTCTTTGTCCAGCCCCTGACAGACTGGCTCCCTTGACTTCAGGCCCCTTTCGAACCTCCGCTGGCTACGTGGTTTCCTTGGACCCTTTTTACCCCCCTCAAACAGGTCACTGTCCAATTTGGAAAAAGGTTCAGGCTCCGGCTCCGTCTGCTGCTTTGTACTGGGTGCCTCCCCTGCCCGGAACTGAGCCCGGGTTAACACAGGACCAGCCAAACCCTTGTCACAGTCACTCTCCTCAGCCCCCTCCTCCCGCAATAAATCCAGGAGTACAGGTAAGTCCCAGCCTAAGATAGCGGCTACCGGTAACTTCTCCACCACCCCCACAGTAAGTAAATATGGTTGGTCATCCACCATCACCGTCATGTCCGCCGTGGGGTAAGAATGTCTGTCCCCGTGTATACAACAAATGTCCTCCTGCTTACTGTAATCCAACAAGCCCGTTGGCACAATGTCCCTCCGCACAAGAGTCATGAAGCTCCCTGAGTCCACCAGAGCAGTCACAGGTTCCCCATTAATGCACACCTCTTTGAACCGCTGTTTTCTCCCTACCCCTTGCATGTCCTCAGCCCGTGGGGTGTAACACGCCCCGGTAAGCTTAGCCTTTCTGATTGGGCACAGGGCAGCTTTGTGTCCTGACTGCTGACAATAAAAACAGATGAGCTCCTTACCAGGACCACGTTGGCTGGGTGCAGGCCCGGGATCTCTAGGTGGGTGGAAGCTGGCTCTGGGTTGCGACGACGGCTGACGAACATCCTGGTAAGCAGCTGGGCCTCCCCTCCGTGCGTTGCGGTACTGCAGCGCGAGCTTGGCTGCGGCTAGCCCCTCTGTCGGCTCATGCTCCTTCACCCAGGTGCGAACGTCTGCCGGGAGGACGCGAAGAAGCTGCTCCAGGATAATCTGCTCCCCGATCTGCTCCTTGGAGTGTTGCTCCGGCCGGATCCAGCGCCGGTACAGCCCCTTCAGACGGTGGTAGGTCTCGGTCGAGCTCTCTCCAGGTGGCACAGACATGGACCTGAACTGCTGCCTGTAGGTCTCCGGTGAAACATCAAACTTGATCAGCAGTGCAGCTTTCAAGTCTGGGTAGGAGTGCGCCAACTCCTCATCCATGGCTGTGTACGCTTCCAACGCCTTCCCGGTGAGTAAGGGCACCAGCCGACATGCCCACTCACCTTCTGGCCAACCCCAAGTTCTTGCGATGCGCTCAAAGCGTAGCAGGTAGTTTTCAATGTCCTCCCCTGAGACATATTGAGGGATCTTGGGGTCGCCGTAGAGCCGGCCCTCATGTCTGGAGGGTTCAGCTCTCTCCATGCTGATCCTTGGGGGCTCCTCGGAGAAACCGCGGCGCTGCCGAGGAGCTGGCGTGGGGAGGTCCACCCGGAGACTCGGTGTTGACTCCTCGGGTGGTGATGCAGGTCCGGACACAGGGACAGACCACTGTGGGGCTGGGAAGGTGGCCCGAAGCCCTCTCAGCTCCGCCAAAAACCCCTCGTCCCTCCGCTCCTGTCCTTTCAAAAATGTCCTCATGACCTCCACAAGCTCCTCACTTGTACTTGGTGCAGGCTGCGTGATTGAGGCAGCAGCGCCACCTTCCTCATCTTCAGTTGCCCAGCCTCCATCGTCCACAGGTAAGTCCTGCTTCACTTTTTGTGAGCACAGCCCTGTACGCTTCACTGTAGGGTGCTTCCGTCGACCGGCCATCCCACTCCTGACACCAAATGTCACGGGTTCGTTGCAAAAATACAAAAAAAATGATGGCCAAGTCGAAAAAATATTGTTTGTGCTTTTTCTTTTATTGCTCCCCAGGTGGAAATAGTGAAACAGTGCCGGTATTTACAGTGAAGCGAGAAAACAAAACAAGTATTTACAGGATTATTTACAGGACAACTTACTTGGACAGCCAACACTACCATCGGTTCCAGTACTCTCCTTCAAATGAGCTTAGCTCCCCTTTAAATACCCCTTTAGCCCCTCCCCCGGGTAAACCAAAATACAAATTAAGGGGTTTTTAAGGATAAAAACAAAACAACTAAATAACAAAACTCAAAACTCAGTTTCCTGCATAGAAACTAAAAATTAACCAAAATAACTCCATCCAATGTTCAAAATGTCAGGAACATAAACGATATAAAAATACAAAACAAAACACCCAAAATGATTGAGTCCTTCGTCATCGGAGACTGGCAAAGCGCGCCACTCTGCGCTATTTCCAGCGTGACGCGGAAGTGCTCCAAGGTTTGGCCCCTTAACCAGGAACAGCAGGGACTGAAGCAGAGATGAGAGGTGTGAGTGTTTGTGGAACTTCGGCGCCGAAAGTGTGCACCCTCAGGCGTAGCTGATGACCCATTCAGATTCAGGCGGAAATGTTAAGTTGGGACTGTATGCAGGACGGCGACAGAAGGTCGCGGGCCTGCACGCTATTGTGTTTGCCGGGCAGCGCACTGGCGTGGAGAACTTTTCTCCTCACGTCGCCGTAGCGCGCTTCCGGCACCGCCGCCGCTTCCCCTGGGCCAAGAGGAAGCCGCGGATACTTGGGAGTCTGGGAGTTCGGCCGGCTTAGTGGCGTTTCCATCACGAGAGTGACCCGCAGTAGTATTTCGTGGCCACGCCAATGCAAGTCTAACGTGCGCACGAAATACTTGTTAATAATATTAATATCATTCCTGGACAACTGGGTAAGAAAATCGAGAGCCGCGCCTAAGGTCTAAGGCGCCGCCGATATCATCACCTAATCGGTCTCCTGGCCAGTCAATGTGACATTTGTTGCTAGGGCGCCATTTTTAGGTGGAAAAAGGCGAGGTAGTGTAAACAACCCGCAGCATAGCTAAGCGAAGGACTAAAGGCCCGTTTACATAGCAGCCTGTCCAGGATAAGTCATTACAGTTAACATAAGCCTGAAAATAGGGGCGGATTTATTGATATTATTATTAAGTATTTCGTGCGCACGATAAATTTATTGTGCGGCCACGAAGTAGTATTTCGTGTGCACGTTATACTACTTCGTGGCCACAATTAAACATTTTTTTTGACCATGTCATCAGAGGGGCTCCGTAGATTATAGAGCAGACTGACAGAAACTACCAGTTTTAGTCTGTGGATTTAGGCTTAGACTGCTGGAGGACATAGGGACCCCTTTTTCATCATTCT
>JAGKQL010000055.1:436119-452934 GCA_018398635.1 Cyprinodon brontotheroides | reverse complement strand
ATATATATATATATATATATATGTATATATATATATATACATATATATATACTAGGAATGGAACGGTTTATGAAAACCGTCCGAACCGTTCGATTCGACTGTCTCGGTTCGGTTCGCGTGTGTTGCGTTCAGTTCATGCACTGCTCCTTTTTCTAATAGGCGACGTGTGTACGCTCCAGAGCAGAAGGAGGGGTGTCACGGGTTCGTTGCAAAAATACAAAAAATGATGGCCCAGCCGAAAAAAATATTGTTTGTGCTTTTTTCTTTTATTGCTCCCCAGGTGGAAATAGTGAAACAGTGCCGGTATTTACAGTGAAGCGAGAAAACAAAACAAGTATTTACACGATTATTTACAGGACAACTTACTTGGACAGCCAACACTACCATCGGTTCTAGTACACCCTTCAAATGAGCTTAGCTCCCCTTTAAATACCCCTTTAGCCCCTCCCCCGGGTAAACCAAAGTACAAATTAAGGGGTTTTTAAGGATAAAAACAAAACAACTAAATAACAAAACTCAAAACTCAGTTTCCTGCATAGAAACAAAAAATTAACCAAAATAACTCCATACAATGTTCAAAATGTCAGGAACATAAACAATATAAAAATACAAAACAAAACACCCAAAATGGTTGAGTCCTTCGTCACGTGACTGGCAAAGCGCGCCACTCTGCGCTATTTCCAGTGTGACGAAGTGTTCGCTTGGCCCTGAACAGAACAGCGGACTGAAGCAGAGATGAGAGGTGAGTGTTTAGGTGCTCGGGCGCTGAGTGTGCAATTCCTCAGATGCTCGGCGACCGTTCAGATGGGGGAATGTTCGTTGGGACTGTGCAGGACTGCGGACACAGGTGCGGCCTGCACGCAGCTGTTTGTCGGCAGCGACTGACGGGAGAGCTTTCTCCTCGCGGCGCCGCTGCTTTCCGGCACCGCCGCCCCCAAATAGAAGCACGTGATACTTAGTCTGGGATGGACGCTTAGTGGCGCCGCTCTCCAGAGCCCACTTGATGGCCAGGCCCTCCTTCTCTACAGTTGAGTACCTGGTTCGGGAAGCAGCTTAAGGGGTTTAGGTACAGCACAGGGCATTCTTCTCCTGGGTCTCCCTGTGCCAGGACAGCCCCGGAGACCCACTGCGAGGCGTCGGTCTGACCAAGAACCGCTGATTGAAGTCCGACTCCGCAGCATCGGGCGACGCAGCAGAGACAGGTCTTGAGGGTCTGGAAGGCGGTCTCACAGTCCTCACTCCAGATCGACAGGGTTCCGCTGAGCCTTTTCCGCCAGTGCGGGTCAAAGGAGCGCGATGGTGGCAAACTGTGGCACTAACCTCCGATACCAGCCGGCCAAACCCAAGAAGGACCTCACCTCCTTCTTCTTTGCGTAGGCCGTGGGCAGCTGGTCGATCGCTCCCACCTTGTGGAGCCTCTGCGGCCGGACCTCACCTCGACCCAGCCGATATAGCCAAGGTATTGCGCCCTCCTTGTCCCACTGACACTTGGCAGGATTCAGCGTCCCGCCTGCTCGATCTTACCAAGGACCTCTCCAGATGCTGCAAGTGCTGCTCCCAAGTGTTACTGAAGATTACTACATCGCCCAGGTAAGCAGCACTGCAGTCACACCCGCAAGAACCCCCAAAACACGTCCATTAGCCTCTGAAAGGTTGCGGGGCCCCATGGGAGACCAAACGCATCACCGTAAACTGGAACAATCCTGTGGGTCTGGAACGCCGTAGAATTACGACTGACGGCTCCAGAGGCACCTGCTGCCAGCCCCTTGCAGAGATCCAGGTGGTGATGAACCGCCCCGCCGATCTTCTCCAGTAGTCGCCGATCCGGGGCATCGGTAGGCTGAACTCCTACAGGGCGCTGAGCTTCCTGAAGTCGGCGCAGATGCGAGCGCACCCATCCTTCTTCACCACACGACACCACCGGGCTGCACCACCGATGCTGACGCTCGACACCCCCAGACGCTGCATCTCCTCCACCTCCTTCAGTAGCGTTTCACCAGATGCTGAGGGACCCGGTAGGACCGCTGGCTAATGGGCCCCTTGTCCTTCAGGCGATGACGCTTTGATCAAGACAGTCCCTCCCCGGTTGGCAGCAAAACAGGTTGAGACCCCGAAGACCCCGCGGAGCTGGCTGGACTGGGTGATAGAGAGATGGTCGAGAGTGGGTGGAGGCTGCTGGTGGAGGTCATCAAGAGGCAGCTCCTTGCCACCCTCGCTGTCTAACCTCAGCCACGGTAGAAGAGACAACACAGAGCAGAGACTGACCTGCCTCTCTCCACTCTTCAGTAGGTTGACGGGTAAGTCTGTTTGGCTTTCTTTCTTGTCAGGGTGGTGTATTTTTAAGTGGTAACAGGGCCCATCTTCCTCAGGATACAGTGTCTACGGACCCTGCCACTTGGCCAACAGCTTGCTGGTGGAGGATGGCAGCAAGAGCAGGACCCTCTGGCCAGGCTGGAGTTTCGATGTCTGGCCTGTCTGTCGCATTTCAGGCCTTCTGTGTCTGCTGGGCCTCTGCATGGTTGACCTCAGCCTCCTCCCGATACTTGGCCAGGCTCTCTCATCTCCAGCACTAACTGCACCACACTCCGATCACTAGTAGCCGTGGTGGGAGCCTCCCCCAGACCTTCAGCAGCAAGTCCACGGGCCCTGGACGCCCCAGCCATACAGCAGCTTCGAACGGGAGAGAATCCGTGGATGCCTGCGTAACCTCTCGCAGGCGAACAGCACAAGGGCAGCCACTGGTCCCAGTCACGCCCAGTGTCGCCCACGAACTTCTGCAGCATCTTCTTCAGGGTCTGGTTAAACCCGCCGACCAAGCCGGCCCGCCTGGCGGTGATACGGAGTGGTCTTTGATCGCCGAGATCCCCAGCTGGCGGTGGAAGAGCTGCATGAGTCGGAAGTGAAGTTGGTCCCCTGGTCCGTCCATTTATCTCATCCGCACACCTAATTCTGGAAAAAAGTTGCAATAAGACAACGCCAGCACAGCAGGGCAGTGACGGTGCGCTAAAGCGGGAATGCCTCGGGGGTACCGTGTTCGCGTAGGCTGAGATCACCAGGATGTACCGGTAGCCCCCCACTACTTCCTTACGAGCCGGGCCCACAATGTCCATGGCTATCGCCGAATGGGGTGGAGATGACAGGTAGAGGTTGGAGGCAAGCACGGGGTCAGATTGGCGGACAAAGCAGGTTTTTGACAGGTGGGACAGGGGTTTTGCAGTAAGTTTGAACATCAGAGTACATGGAGGGCCAATAGAAATCGGGCCGATAAGATGTATGTTTTTGTTGCACCCAGATGACCAGCCCAAGGCAAGGTGTGAGCCAAGTGCATGATCCTTTGGCGGCAAGATTCAGGGAAACAAATCAGGGCGCTTTGACACCGCTCTGACACTAAATACAGAACATTCTTGTCACCAATAACATAGCTCTCTCTGTTCCCCTTGACACTGTCCAGCCCCCAAACCACTTTGGCAAACACTGGTTTCAGAGTCTCATCCGTCTCTGCACAGCCCCAATGTCCCCTGTGCCTCCCACAAGTCTTTGTCCAGCCCCTGACAGGGCTGGCTCCCTTGACTTCAGGCCCCTCTCAACCTCCGCTGGCCTAAGTGGGTTTCCTTGGACCCTTTTTTACCCCCCTCAAACAGGTCACTGTCCAATTTGGAAAAGGTTCAGGCTCGGTTGACTCCATCTGCTGCTTTGTACTGGGTGCCTCCCCTGCCCGGAACTGAGCCGGGTTAACACAGGACCAGCCAAACCCTTGTCACAGTCACTCTCCTCAGCCCCCCCTCCTCCCATAATAAATCAGGAGTACAGGTAAGTCCCAGCCCTAAGATGGCGGCTACCGGTAACTTCTCCACCACCCCACAGTAAAGTAAAATATGGTTGGTCATCCACCATCCCCGTCATGTCGCCCGTGGGGTAAGAATGTCTGTCCCGTGTATACAAATGTCCTCCTGCTTACTGTAATCCAACAAAACCCGTTGGCACAATGTCCCTCCGCACAAGAGTCATGAAGCTCCCTGAGTCCTGCAGAGCAGTCCTGGGTTCCCCGTGAAATGCACACCTCTCTTTGAACCACTGTTTTCTCCCTACCCATGTCCTCAGCCCGTGGGGTGTAACCTGCCCGGTAGCTTAGCCCTTTCTGATTGGGCTGGGGCAGCTTTGTGTCGACTGCTGACAATAAAAACAGATGGCTCCTTACCAGGACCCGCGTTGGCTGGGTGCAGGCCGGGATCTCTAGGTGGGTGGAAGCTGGCTCTGGGTTTCGACGGCGGCTGAGCGAACATCCTGGTAAGCAGCAGGGCCTCCCCTCCGTGCGTTGCGGTACTGCAGCGCTTGAGCTTGGCTGCGGCTAGCCCCTCTGTCGGCTCATGCTCCTTCACCCGGGTCGCGAGCGTCTGCGGGGAGGGGCCTTGAAGAAGCTGCTCCAGGATAATCTGCTCCCGATCTGCTCCTTGGAGTGTTGCTCCGGCGGATCCACAGCAGGCGGTGGTACAGCCCCAGGTGGCACGGCCTGAACTGTGCCTGTAGGTCTCCGGTGAAACATCAAGCTTGATCCGGCAGTGCAGCTTTTCAAGTCTGGGTAGGAGTGCGCCAACTCATCCCATGGCCAGTAATGGCACACCGCGCCTTCGGTGAGTAAGGGCACCAGCCGACATGCCCGCTGCAACTTCTGGCCAACTTAAGTTCTTAGCGATGCTGGCTCAAAGGCGTGGCAAGGTAGTTTTCAATGTCCTCCCTGAGACATATTGAGGGATCTTGGGGTGCATGTGGGGGCGGCCCTCATGTGTCTGGAGGGTTCAGCTTTCTCTCCATGCTGCTGATCCTTGAGGGGCTCCTCGAGGAGAAACGCTGGCGCTGCGAAGAACTGGCATGGGGAGGAGGAATCCACCGGAACTTCGGTGTTGACTCCTGGGTGGTGATGCAGGTCAGACACACAGGAACAGACCACTGTGGGGCTGGGAAGGTGGCCAGCCCTCTCAGCTCCGCCAAAACCCCTCGTCCCTCCGCTCCTGTCCTTTCAAAAATGTCCTCATGACCTCCACAAGCTCCTCGCTTGTACTTGGTGCAGGCTGCGTGATTGAGCAACAGCGCCCTTCCTCATCTTCCAGTTGCCCAGCCTCCATGGAGTCCACAGGTAAGTCCTGCTTCACTTTTGTGGCGCAGCCCTATGCAGCTTCACTGTAGGGTGCTTCCGTCGACTGGCCATCCACTTCTGACACCAAATGTCGGGTTACCGTTGCAAAAATACAAAAAAATGGCCCACCCGAAAAAATATTGTTTGTGCTTTTCTTTTATTGCTCCCCAGGTGGAAATAGTGAAACAGTGCGGTATTTACAGTGAAGCGAGAAAAACAAAACAAGTATTTACAGGATTATTTACAGGACAACTTTGCTTGGACGGCCAACACTACCATCGGTTCTAGTACTCTCCATCAAATGAGCTTAGCTCCTTTAAATACCCCTTTAAATACCCTCCCGGGTAAACCAAAAATACAAATTAAGGGGTTTTAAGGATAAAAACAAAACAACTAAATAACAAAACTCAAAACTCAGTTTCCTGCATAGAAACTAAAATTAGCAAAATAACTCCATACAATGTTCAAAAATGTCAGGAACATAAACAATATAAAAATACAAAACAAAACACCCAAAATTGGTTGAGTCCTTGCGTCCACGCGTGACTGGCAGCCACTCTCGCGCTATTTCCAGCGTGTGATGGAGAATCTGGTTTGGCCCTTAACCAGGAACAGCAGGACTGAAGCAGAGATGATGAGGTGAGTGTTTGTGGAACTTCGGCGCCGGTGTACACCCTCCAGGCATGTAGCGATGACGGTTCAGGCGGGGGAATGTTGGTTGGGACTGTGTGCGGACACCGGGACAGAGGTCGCGGGCCTGCACACAGCTGTTTGCGGGCAGCGCGCTCGCGTGGGAAGCTTTCTCCCGTCTTGGCGGCGCTCCCGGCACAGCTCCCCTGGAGCCAGAGGAAGCTTACGGATGCTTAGGTCTGGGATGGGCGGCAGGTGGCGCTCCATCACAAGGGGGTACTGTGACCAAAGCCAACCACCAGTAGTAAGCAAGAAGAAGAAGCGAAGCAGCGTGGCCGGGTGTAGCAGAAAAAATCAGTTGTTGTGGAGAATTGTGTGGGTATGGCGAGTGGGAAAGAACAGGAGTTGGAAGACGCGCCAGCACAGGGGTCTGGAACCTTTCATATCCAAAGAGCCGTTTTGCGCAGAGTACAAACAAATAAAAGTTGTTTAGAGCCGCAAAATATACCATGACTTTTTCTAGAAAACCTCTTTTTTTTTTATCTTGTAAAGGAAATTAGTTGTTGCCATCTCAAACAATCAATTCATATATTTTTTATGTTAAAATGTATAATTTTAAAGCTAATTCATAGAAAAATGTCTCTTAAAACATATTTCTGGTTCTTTTAATAAAATAAAATTATATTAATTTAATCTCATTCTTTTCCATCTTATAAAAAACGCTTAAGCTGTTGATAGTGGTATATATTGAAGTAAATTATTTAGCTTTTTATATAGATTTTAGCCACTATTAAGAGCCGCTGGAGAGGGTCCAAAGAGCCATATGTGGCTCTGGAGCCACAGGTTGCAGACCCGTGCGCCAGCAGCACTTTATAGGTCAGGTTTCACACTGAGTATACTGTAAATAAATTTAGAAAATATATTATTAAATAGATCTATAATATGTAGTGTTAGCATGTAATTTTGTGTCACTTTGGTTGGTGGTGTGCCCAAGGAGTTTGTAAATGTTTTTTGCGGGTAAAAAAAGTTTGAAAATCAATGCCTTAGAGTATCAGCACAAATCTAAAATTACTCTCATTCCTGTTTATCAGGTAAAAAAATAATCCGAGAGGCAGCAGAGAGACCAAAGTTAAGTATGAAAGAGTTAGCACACACTCAAACGGTTTGGCCCTAACAAAAGAATTTCCAATGAAAAAAAGAATAGCTAATTTCTAAATATAAAAAGATGTATGCTGGTGATTTCCTGACTTTTGAGAGGAAGGTTCTCTAATTAGATAAGACTAAATTGGCCAAACACCCCACACCCAAAAAACATGGTGGTGGGAATAAACAATAACTTGTTGAAGTTATCCAATTTCTTTTCCCCTTCACAATAAAGGCTGAGTCAAACCGGTTGTGTACCACTTTTTAATCTCAGTGAAACAAAGACTCAGGTTAGACTCAGCCAATCTAAGCATGGCAAGAGTACCCAAAACTGGCAAACACTCTGACGCCGAGGTAGTGACAGTCCACTGCTTAAGTACTCCTCCAGATAATGATCCAAAGAGCCGCTGGTGTGCAGGGAGGACCAACAATGACAGGGCGCCACCTGGTGGTGGAGGGAGAGACAGACACAAAACAGACCACACAACTGGATTCCTGACAGCTATGACAAGCTATGCTAAACGGCCCATTATTGGCCTCTGGCCCTAGACTAACTGGCCCGCAATTGGCATCTGGCGCTAGGCTAACTAGTCCGCTAACAGTCTCTGGCACTAGGCTAACTGGTCCGCTAATAGCCTGTGGCGCTAGGCTAACTGGTTTGCTAACAGCCTCAGGCGCTAGGCTAACTGGCCCAAAAACAGCCTCTGGCGCTATGCAAACATTCCAAAAACAGCCTCTGGTGCTAGGCTAACTGGTCCACAAATAGCCTGTGGCGCTTGGCTAACTGAGGAAGCTGGTCGACGGCGGCGTCTCTGGAGGCCCGCCGGGTCCTTCTCGCAGATCACCCCAGCTAGGGAAACTGGCCTGCTAACGGGCTCTGGAGCTAAAGAAACTGGGTGGCTACGGGGCTGTGAACCGGGATCTGGCAGGCAAGGAGCTGATGGAGGTGGAAGGAAAGGGAATAGATCCTCCCTATCCCCATAAAAGAAGTCCAAGAGATCTGACTCTTGAAGTTTGGGAGCTCTGACTATGGGGGTTGTGACATTGTTTGAGTCTCTTAATGGATGGAGCTAGCTGTTGGTCAGGGAGGTGCCTACTGAAGGCTTGAGTCAGGTTGTCCAAACGGATATATAGTTTTATAAGACCCTCCAGAGTTTCAGGAAAATTAAAGGTGACTAGTTTGTCCTTTATGGGATCGTTGAGAGCATTGAAATATACAGACTTGAGAGCAGTGTTATTCCTGCCAGAAGCAGCAGCCAGGATTCAGAAATCATTAGCAAAATCAGAAACAGACCTCTGTCCCTTAGTTTCAGCAAATCACGGGAGCTCAGTGACTTATCCGGATCCTGGTTAAAAGTCTGCTTAAAATCAAAAAGAAACTCCTCAAAAGTGCAGCCATAGTCAGAAGACAAAGAGAAATATCTCTCCCCTACCCATTTCAGAGCTTGGTCTGTGAGATGAGCAATAATAAAGGAGATCTTAGTTGAATCCAAATAAAACATACTTGGAGAGTGGTTAAACCGGGTAAAACATTGCTTGAGGAAACCCCGGCACTTCCTGGGGTTCGCGTCGAACCAGGGTGGACTGGACAGCTGACACTCAGAAAGAATGGGAGGAAAAACTGCTAGGTTAGCTCGAGGCGGGGCTAGCTCACCGGCTGGGCCCGAGGTTAAATCAGTCACACAATGGTTTAACTCAGTTTGCTGATTTCTCCTTGGCTGCTAATTCAGCCAAGGAGTTATCATGTCTGGTTAGGTCTGTTTGTTGTTGGTTGATGGCTCTCTGAATGGCCTCTGCTGGGTCATGGTTTGGCCAGAGTTTTCTGTCATGATGTGTTTTAGAGGTCTGACCCAAAATGCAGAGAACCACTCAGAGAGCAAGGCAAAGGTTTAACAGGTTTATTGAGGTAAGGGTAGAAGGGGGGTATGATCTGGAACTCAGGGAGCTGGTGAACAGGAACTAGGATGTCTAGAGGGGATATCAAAATGGTTAGTTCAGGGACCGTGGGAATCTTGAATGCCGTAAGGAAAATGCTAGTGAGAGACTCACGTTTGGGGGGGGGGGGTTCTTCTCTTACTTTGCATCCAGTCTGTGTGGGTTGATCCAGAGAAGAGGGGACATGTTGAAGAGTGGACAGGTACACATTCTTTGGACCCGGAAGAGCACTGGAGCGGACTGTCACTTGGATTTCCGTAAGGGACTTGAACGGCACATGTGGAGGTTTCTCCGCCGCTCAGTGTGAACTCAGAAAACAATCCTTCCAGGGGAAGAAGACCAAACTTCCAGTACGCAGGAGGACTTCCTGCCAAAGGCAAAGACAAAAACAAAGTTTGACTCAGAGAAACAAAGACTCAGGTTAGACTCAGCTAATCTAAGCATGGCTAGAGTACCCAAAACTGGCAAACACTCTGGCGTCGAGGTAGCGACAGTCCATTGCTTAAGTACTCCTCCAGATAATGATCCAAAGAGCCGCAGGTGTGCAGGGAGGACCAACAATGACAGGGCGCACCTGGTGGTGGAGGGAGAGACAGATACAAACCACACAAACTGGATTCCTGACACCGACTAGGCAGGATGAGCAGGTCTGTGTACATTTTTTTCACTTCTGTCTCTGTGCCACACAAAAATTAAAACAATTTCCAACATTTGACTTGGACAGATAATGAAAAGTTATTACAAACAAATAAATAAATAAAACCACCAGCGAATCTATAAGGCAAAGCTCCAATTGATGAGTCTGTGTAGCATCTCAAACCAGAACAGATAGCCTAGAAAATTTGCCTAAGTGAAAAACATAATGAGAACTACATCTAAAGAAAAGGAAAATGCAGCAATAAATGCTGTGGGATTATTTTGCAGAACGAGTTTGGTGAAGTTTATTAAAGTTTTACTTTTTCTTTATTTTCATAAAGAGTGGAGAATGATAAGATTACCTGCACGTTGATTTTAATTGTGTCTGTAGTAATCACACAATTTTACTATATCCGATTTCTGTCCTGTTTCTCGATTTTTTTTTTCCAAGGCAGTGTTAAGCTTTTTTTTATTCTAGTGTCAACCTCCACAGATATAACCCACATGTAATTATAAACAACGGTTTCTAAGGCAAGCAAACATAAAGACCATAAGACCTTAACCTTTATTGTATTATTGAATTAAAAGTCCAACTAACCAGCTCTAATGATGTTTCTATCCTTTATTTTTATCTGCTCCCACATCCTCTTGACACTCAAGGTTACGCAAGTAATATGCAGTAAAGTGGGATGTATGGCCGTGTGAAATGCCACTATTCATTGAGACTTGTATTTTCTCTTTGTATATCTTTTTGATGATATGTTTTCCTTACAGGAGAAATTCAGCTCTTTATATTCTGTGCTCATGATTGTGACTGATCTGCTACCTTGATCCCGTCCCTTAATATGTACACCTTCACAGATTCGTGATCATTCAGAGCTGGATGAATTAACAAGTTAACCAGCTTCATGGCACCAGTGATCCTGATTGCCATTGTTGTGGATTATTTGGTGCTTTGTGAAAATTACAGCCAGACACACTTTGGTGTTTCAATACAATAGATAGGATATTTTTCAAACAACCTGTTAAAAAGATGTTGCCGCACTGAAACTCATACCACACCCTGTTGATGACTTAAGCTGTCTCTAACTACAATAAGGAGCGTTTTCTGTTTTGTTGCCTGTAGTCATACTGGAGCTAAACTTCAGTAGGAGGCTAGGGTACTTCGTTTACCTAAATTTCATTTGAACTTAGAAACTCAAAAACAAATACAAAAAAAAGTAAGCCACTTATGCAGAACCTGTTAAGAAAAAATAGGAAGCTCTAAAAAGATTTATTAGTTAAGTCCAATTAACAAACATAGCTTTGTGACACACTAATGGAACATTTAATTCATATATTGTCATCACAGCACGTCATGGCCACCACTATTCACATTGATATTACACAAAGGAACAAATGTGTGTAAATATAGTTGTTATAAACTTTCACCCCAGATAAAAATAATGACATAAGCTTTAAAACTTTTGGGTCAGGGCAGAGATGAGAAAAAGCAAAGAGGAGACTGTCGCTAACATGGACTATGGAATTATAATGCCATCCACAGGATTCTCTGTCATGCATTTTCCTACAGTATGTTTTCATTTGTTTATATAGGTAAAGATTAATTATTAAATTGTTTTATCAGGGTGATGGGCTGCTGCACATAACAAAACAAAACAACATGTCAAGGCCCTATCTTACTGCGGAACCGTGCTCAGTTTAGTTTGAGATGAACATTTATGTGAGGTTGTCCAGTTGCATGACCACGTTTGCTTCAGCGTCCTGAGAGTTCTCAAGATAACTAGTTATACATGTTTTATATGGAAGCAGAGACTATACTTTTTCTGTTTATTTGTTGATAAAAAATATACTGCAGGGACTGCAGTGAACTTATGTGATAATGCTTGGCAATAATGTGGAAATTATTATTATTCACCCAGTGTGACTTAACCTGATCTATTTCACAAACAAAAGGTCCTGTCTGTGGATGAGTGGCTGGTAAAGCCATACCCCACATTTTTTTAAATTTACCATTGCAGAATTATTCAATAGTTTATATTCCTCAACATCATAAAATCTCATTAAAACAAGTTGAATCTTGATAAGGTGATGCTTTAAATCTGAACAGGCACAAGATATTACTGAACAAAAGCTTGAATTCTAAATTCTCCAGATTTGTGTAAGTTTAATGTTTTCTCCACCAGCTGGTATAATTCGGTGACAACACTATTGAGCGGACATACTTGGCCAAATGTTTTGTTTGCTCAACCAAGCTGAGTTTCTTTCGGGCCGCTTCAAATCTTTGCTTTCAAAACAGCGTGCTGCGGGAAGCCTTCACTGTATTCTCGTCATTTCCTTCTCCCCTGGAAAGGATGTTTGAGTCTCACACACGAACGGTTAACTTTAAGGTTTAGGTTCCCAAGTGACAGTCCACTCAATAGCTCCTCAGGGTCAAACCAGGTCTATACCTGTCCCACACACTTCAACAAGTCTCTACCACACTCTGGATAAACTACCGACTGGATTTTACACGGGAAGAAAGGGATTTTCTCCCACTAGCGTGAGTCTCTGTTTCTTCTCTGTCCTCCCAAGTCATTGTTCAAAGTTCCCACGGATCCTTAACTAACCACTGACACTTGCCTTCCCTTCCAGTCGGTTCGCCAGTTCACTGTCTTGCCTGAATCCAATCCCGCTGGTTTTTTATCAATAGAAGCCTGTTCAAACTTTTACCCTGGTTCTCTGAGTGGTTTAATGTATGTGGGTCGAGATCTCTCCAAGAAGATAAATTAATCTAATTCTTAAGATTATTTTTTTATGTCTTTTTATTTGTACAGTTTTTTTTTCTGTTCTTTTGTTAATCATAACTGCATTTACCTTAAATGCTCATACTATTGCTGGTTGCTTTGCCATAATTACCTGTAGATTTGCAAGTGATTATCTAAGCTGCCAACTCTGGGCACATCCTAACGTTGGTTTCAGTTAAAGCGTGTTGCATCAGATTCCCCTTTTTAAGATGGAATGATAAAGAGCGCTGACAGAAGTTCTACAAGTCGGTTCTCCAACCAGAATAGGTTGATGACAAGCAAGGCTTGTATTCAATAAATGTATTTTACTCACTCTGTTTCACCTGCAAGGCCACACAATGCCTGAGTGAGGGTTGTTTGTACTTGTTCCCATAATAAGCCAGATTCTTTCTTAATCTTTATTTATTAAAGGGAGAAACGAGGAAACAGGAGCCTGAAATGGAATTAAATTGAGATCTGAACCCCATTGAGCTGTTTTGTGAGCAGCTTGACCGTATGGTAGGCAAGAAGTGCCCATCCAACCAATCCAACTTGTGGGATCTGCTTGTGGAAGCGCGGGGTGCAATTTCTCCAGGTTACCTCAACAAATTAACAGCTAGAATGCCAAAGATTAATTGAAGTGAATCAAACGTTCATAAGATGCCTTCTACTAACAATGTTGTAGTTAGCCCATAAAAAAGTAATAATAATCTTGTTCAATGTTGGGAATAAAGGAATAGTTCAATCCATGATCAAATTGTTGTACACAAATTTTATTTTCTTAGGTCATGTAATTTTTCAGGGACTGCACATACTTGAAATATAAAAATGTTAGTAATATAGTTCAATCCATGATCAAATTGCTGTACAATTTTGTCACAAATTTTATTTTCTTAGGTCATGTAATTTTTCAGGGACTGCACATACTTGAAATATAAAAATGTTAGTAATTGCAGTTCTAAGGTAATTTGTATAAAATCCTCATGGGGTGAGGTAGCAAATACAGAAATAGAGGATGTCTGTGTTTACACCTCAGACTAAAACCTTTTGTTTATTACATCATGCATAAATAAACTATCCTACTTGACTTTTGGTATGCTTTTCTGGTAACAAACTATGGGTATGCTGATCTGACACTTATAGTGTTAGACTAGCATACATGTATGCAAATATGATGTCTTGTGCATGGGTATTGATTATGGATTTGTTGGTCTGACGAAGTATGCTCATCTGAAAGAACAGTGGTTCACATTTTCTGAAGTGAATTACAATTGTGAGTTGTGTTTCTTGCAAATGGATGGTCACCTTTATGTAAAATGCAGTTACAGGACTCTTACAAATGGATTTGAAACCAATAATAAGACTAATCCTTCCACTTAAGCACTTTAGATCATTTTCTAAATGTTACATATTTATGAGACGATTACAATGGGTTTACACATTAAAATGAGAGCACAAAGCATACTTTGGCTGGTGAAATAGATTTTAACATTGAAAACAATGCCTTCCATTTATATGCCTTACGATCTGTGTTGTATAAGTGCTTACGCACTTTAAGTAGGTTCTCTTCTTCTCAAATGTTTTCTAGATGTTTATTGAGAGACTTGTTCGCTATCGCCCTCTGCAGTCACAGATTTTGACAGGTCACATATTTTGTTGTTGCACTGGTACCAAGAAGCTTGACTTTTTCTTAACGAGGCTAGGGTTAGCCTCGCTAACCCTAACCCTAACCCAGTTGTAGTCGGACAATTTAATTTCTCTTATTTCCTATATTAATTTATCCTATTTACTCACTATAAAAGTTTTCACTCAGGCTGTTTTCAGACAAGAAATAGCTTCTTCCCAAAACAAACCAGATTCTTTCTCAAGGTTTATTCATAACATGTTACTGTTAACCAAAGTGTCTGTAATTTGTTTTAACTCTGACTTCTTTCCATTGTTATAAGTAAGGGGGTACGAACGCTGCCCAGATCAGAAAAGGGCTGATTACTATGCGATAAGGGTCGTATGATGAACTGTTCTCTCTTTGCAAAGATAAAATAAAGTACTGACTGAGTGAAATCCATCGACCTCCGTTTATTTAACTGGAGTGAAAGCTGAATACTTTTTTCTCACGACAATGACAAAACAGTTAACTCATTCTGTTGTTTTGTTTTTTTTTTCAGATTAATTTCTGTCTCATTTAAATGTATTACCAGACTTTCAGTAGAGTGTACACGGGTATACATAGATCGGGGAGATTTACCATTAGGCAATCCTAGGCAGTTGCCTAGGGCCCAACGTTCCTGGGGGCCCCATAAATAAATAATATTGCCCTTTCAATATTTAACGAGCTGTGTAATTAAAAATAATTTAAAATAAATACAGAAATAAATAAATTCTCAAAAAAATAATAAGCATACAATTAATTCCTCCCTTAACATACAATAAACAAATAAATGTAGATAGAAATTAAATTATACAGTGAGACATAAATGTATATATCTCTTTTAATTGGCTTCTTTGTTTTTTGCATTTGTAATAATTATCGTATTTATTTATTGCAGTGGGTCACATGACCTGGAAGCTATTGAAGAAATATAAATTATTTATATAATAAAATATATTTAAAAAATGAACAAAGGCTTAAAATGGAATAACAATGAGTGTGCCTCATCAGGCTAATGTACTCAAAAACTATTTCACAAACAATTTAAGTCAGTAGGTCACAGGAACTTAGCTATTGGAAGAAAAGTCCCAACTTTTGTCTTTAAAATATCTTAAACATTAAAATTGTTTAAAATTGCATAAAAGCAAGTGTGCCTTACATATGTTATCTATTGGCATGATTTTATAATACAATAGTTTCTGATCTTAGCTGTGGTCAAGTGCACAACATAAGGAATTTATTGATTTTGTTTCTCAAGAGTGCTTGGTTCAAAGACTTGCTTTGACGTGCCCAACCGCACACAACCGCAGGGGAGGAGAGGAGCAGTTGAGAAACGCTGGCCGACATCGGAGTCCTCAGTCGATCCACCACCGCTTGCTAGATCCCACTGACCAAGAGCTTGAATATTCACACATCCAACTTCAAACCAACTTCACAGCGGTCGTTAGCGACCTAATTAAGAAGATGGCCCCCTTCCTCCAGATTCTGAAAAACTACATTGTCGACATCTGTGTCCAAACGAAAAATAATAAAGTCAATACTTATAACATTAGCATTGTTTTCAAAAACTGTTGCTAAATGCCTCAGCTAACTCAGGCAACTTCATCGTAGGTAGCCATGTTTGTTGTGGCTGTGGCCGGTGGCTGCTAACCAACCAATGGGCAGAAGTTGACCCCTTAAGACACACCCCTCCTCATTTGCACAATGAGGGAGAAATGCAGACAGAAATGTAAATACGACAGGCAGATATAAATAGCAATGAAGAAATAAATAGGGTAAAAAATACAAAGGAAGAATGAACCAGACAAAAATATTATAACATGCACATAAATAAATACTTAAAGAAATAAGTAATAAATAAATAAAGTTGAAGATTATAATGGACAATAAATTAATAAGGTAATTATTACAAAGGCGAAAAAACAAAGAAGCTAATTAAAAGAGATATATACATTTATGTCTCACTGTATAATTTAATTTCTATCTACATTTATTTGTTTATTGTATTTTTAGGGAGGAATTAATTGTATGCTTATTCATTTTTGGAGGATTTATTTCTGTATTTATTTCTAATTATGGCAGGACTGTTCCTCCATATTCAAGTAGCCTGAGCAAAATAAATACAATCAAAGAAGGGACCGACCATGACTATGAAGCTAATCCCAGTGGGAAGTTTGTCCTCTGTTTTTGTCCTTAACTATCAGGGGCAGTGAAAGCCATGCCAGTCCAGGGACTGACTGCAGTTTAAGGTGCCTTTGTCAAGGTCAATGACCGGTGTACCTGACATGTAACACCCATACCATGCATAGTGCTTTAAGTTAATAGAATATATTAATTTGCCTATGGATGCTTCCAAAAAAGCTTTTTTTTTCTTCTTTTACGACTAGACTACTGAATATGCACTTCAAATAAGACAATTGTTTTCACTTATTTTAAATGGAATTTGTCTTGTTCCATTTGCAGAGGGTCTGTTTTACCCCCTCATTAAAAAAGAGAGAAGACTTATTTAGATTTCAATTTTATTGCATTGCAGCCCCACCTTGTAAGAGGAGAAGTTATAAAAAAAATTTCACACAGCTCAATGCAAAGTACAAACTGGTAATAACAATGAGGGGGAAAAAAAGTAAACATAGCCCCACCCTTTAAGGTGTGGAAGACAGTGAGACACAGGTACACATCAGTTTAACCACCTTTGCGGAAAGAACAAAGTGAGGAGAACAGCGAAAGCAAATGCAAAGGTAAATAAAAAATGACATTATTTATTTAACATTTATTTTATTTTATTTTTGTACTTATTTAAAACACAAAGCCAGTAATCAGAGTTAAAAATGTTGACAATTTTATCGTGAATAATACAAGAGCAATGTCGACATTCAGGTTATTTTCAAACCAACTTCCGTTAAAAGCTGTTGTTTTTCTTAAAT
>JAGKQL010000055.1:420217-435619 GCA_018398635.1 Cyprinodon brontotheroides | reverse complement strand
AAAAAAAAAAAAAAATATATATATATATATATATATATATACAGGTGCTGGTCATAAAATTAGAATATCATGAAAAAGTAGATTGATTTCAGTAATTCCATTTAAAAAGTGAAACTTGTATATTATATTCATACATTACATACAAACTCATATATTTCAGATGTTTATTTTGTTTAATTTTGATGATTACAAATGACAACAAATGAAAATCTCAAATTCATCATATCAGAAAATTAGAATATTGTGAAAAGGTTCAAAATTGATGGCCCCTGGTGCCACACTCTAATCAGCTAATTAACTCAAACCACCTGCAAAAGCCTTTAAATGGTCTTTCAGTCTAGTTCTATAGGCTACACAATCATGGGGAAGACTGCTGACTTGACAGTTGTCCAAAAGACGACCATCGACACCTTGCACAAGGAGGGCAAGACACAAAAGGTCATCGCTAAAGAGGCTGGCTGTTCACAGAGCTCAGTGTCCAAGCACATTAATAGAGAGGCGAAGGGAAGGAAAAGATGTGGTCGAAAAAAGTGTACAAGCAAGAGAGATAACTGCACCCTGGAGAGGATTGTGAAACAAAACCCATTCAAAAATGTGGGGGAGATTCACAAAGAGTGGACTGCAGCTGGAGTGAGTGCTTCAAGAACTACCACACACAGACGTATGAAAGACATGGGTTTCTGCTGTCGCATTCCTTGTGTCAAGCCACTCTTGAACCACAGACAGCGTCAGAAGCGTCTTGCCTGGGCTAAAGAGAAACAGGACTGGACTGCTGGTGAGTGGTCCAAAGTCATGTTCTCTGATGAAAGTAAATTTTGCATTTCCTTTGGAAATCAAGGTCCCAGAGTCTGGAGGAAAAGAAGAGAGGCACTTCATCCACGTTGCTTGAAGTCCAGTGTAAAGTTTCCACAGTCAGTGATGGTTTGGGGTGCCATGTCATCTGCTGGTGTTGGTCCATTGTGTTTTCTGAGGTCCAGGGTCAACGCAGCCACATACCAGGAAGTTTTAGAGCACTTCATGCTTCCTGCAGCTGACCAACTTTTTGGAGATGCAGATTTCATTTTCCAACAGGACTTGGCACCTGCACACAGTGCCAAAGCTACCAGTACCTGGTTGAAGGACCATGGTATCCCTGTTCTTAATTGGCCAGCAAACTCTCCTGACCTTAACCCCATAGAAAATCTATGGGGTATTGTGAAGAAGAAGATGCAATACACCAGACCCAACAATTCAGAAGAGCTAAAAGCCACTATTAGAGCAACCTGGGCTATCATAACACCTGAGCAGTGCCACAGACTGATCGACTCCATGCCACGCCGCATTGCTGCAGTAATACAGGCCAAAGGAGGCCCAACTAAATACTGAGTGCTGTACATGCTCATACTTTTCATGTTCATACTTTTCAGTTGGCCAACATTTCTATAAATCCTTTGTTTTTATTGGTCTTCAGTAATATTCTAATTTTCTGATATGATGAATTTGAGATTTTCATTTGTTGTCATTTGTAATCATCAAAATTAAACAAAATAAACATCTGAAATATATGAGTTTGTATGTAATGTATGAATATAATATACAAGTTTCTATAATATGAACTAATGTCCTACTTGTTTTTTGCTGTGCTGCTTCAGGAGTTTAGTTGCTGTAGGTCTGGGGTCTGATATTCCAGGTTTTCTAACATCTCTTTAGCTTTTCTAACATATGTTTGCATTAAATTGCCCTCATGGGGATTTTAATGAGAACAAATAATTGTTCTTGAGAACAAGAAGTCTTTACTCTCAGTCTTTTCTAATTATTGTGAAGTTTCAGGTTGAATCATGAATCCTTTTTGACGGCTCCCAGATTTGTGCAGAAAATCATTTAAAACCCTTTAATTTTAGTGAAATGTTATTTTCTACATTAAATCTATATTAAGAGAAAAGCAAATGTTTCTCCAAAATGATAGAAAACATAAAATACAGAAAGACGTTCAGATAAAGTTTGTCCCTCTTTCTGTGCCGCCCCTTTGACAGGCTGCTGACATCCCTGGATGGTCTTCCCCTCCATTGATTTCCAGGCTGTCCTGATATTACAATGATCATTCACTCAACATTTTGATATTAAAAACACATCTTTTTACTTGTTTTAGTTCCTTTTCCATCTGAATTTGCCATCCGTGGTTTTTCTTTCTGCGTTGGGCTTTGGTTCTGCTGCTATCAGTTTCTGTTTCTCAGCAGTTCTGCATCTAAACCACCCAAAGCGAGGTTTAATCTCTGAGCCGGTTTGTGGAATTTGTTGGTTCACTCAGTGTTCTGTTGGTGTAAGCGGTTACCTAGCGGAGCGCTAGCCTCCCTCTTACAGGTGTGCAGTGGTGGCATATAATAGTAATCTAACTATGGGCTGTAGATGCCTCCAATGATTACCGAACACGAAACCTGTGAAGGTTTTGTCAGTTTTTTCTGATTTTTGCTTGGAATTAGCAGGAGTTTGAAAGGACTTTTGCACAGCGGATTAATTTGTCTAGCAGATGAAAGCCTCCTACATCATGGAGTCTGCTGGTTGTTGGTTTCCCCTCATCATGGCAGACATGTATTCACAAAGTGACTGGTAATGTTTGTTACTTTAAAAAGCCAATAAAAGCTGTCGGTATTCCCGGTTTCACCAGATTCCCACAGATGGAGGGAGGATGGGGAACACCAGCACCTCCTCCACAGGCTACGTCTGGAGGACGCTCGCTTTCAGGGGTTCTTCTCCCTTTCTGGGGCCCTGTTCAGGGACCTGCTGTCCAGTATTGGGGAACGAATCACCCGGACAACAGAGGGTCCGGTGAGACGGCATTCTGGAGCTCAGGAGCAGCGGGGAGAGAATCAGGGCGGCCGAGAAAAGAATCGAACTGGGAACAGGCTACTAGCCGAGTCCCCGTTTGGACCTGAGGAACTGCAGATGGAGATCAGAGGACCAGCGCTCTAAAGAGGAGGCAGAGAAGCTAAGCCTGCTGGGAGAAATGGAACCAGTGGGGAAAGGCGACAGCTGGTGGGTGCTAGCTATAGAAGCTAAATGTGGAGGAACAGAGTGAGGCAGATAAGCCCGATAGGAAGACACTTAAGGCGTGGAGGAGACTATGGCTGCACAGGAGTACAAAAGTGGTACATCAGAGAGGCTGGCCAGGGAGGCAGAGAGGCTAGCCTCTAGGCTAGCTTTTGGAGATGAAAGGGGTAAGGGGGAGGATCAGCGAAGGTTTATCAGGCAGACACCAGCGGAAAAAAGGCATCTGTCTGCGCTGGTAGTAGGATGAAGAAACAGTCCTTCTAGGACTTTTTAAAAGCCTCCTAAACCATTCCCACTTCATTCTTTGTCAACATTATTTCTCTATCTCTATTTTTTAATAAAATTATTAAATAAGCTCGCCCCCACTGCCCCTTCACTGCTCTGAGAAGGTTGCAAGTACCCGGTTTGATCCCCACAGCCTCCACTCTGGCTCTCTAAACAAGACCCTTAACCCCACACTGCTCCCTGGGCACCGCATTATGGCAGCCCACTGCTCCCCAAGGGGAGGGGTTAAATGCAGAGTGAGTTTCATAGCTCTGCACTTGTGACAGTGGAATGACAATAAAAGCTGGGGAAGCTCACATCCATAACTAGTCCCAACAAATGTTTTCAAATTCATTCTAAGGGTGATCAAATGCTGTCACCTCGCTCAGCTTTACTTCACTCATTTAGATAGAGCTAACATGGGAATCCTTCGCTCCAGCTGCGAAATGTGCTTTCGGTGTCAATGTATCTTAATATTGAAATAATCAAAATCCATAGTTTTTCTATGGTATACAGAGGTGGGCTAAATTTGCTTCGAGATAGTGTTTGATAGTGTAAAGAGGTCAAAATGTTTGTAAACTTATAAATGTTGGTTGAAACTGAAAAATAAAAGTTGATATTGAATGTCACATTTTTACCTTTAAATCTGAGAAACTCAAAAAGCAAACATAAGATAATAAGAAATGATTAAAAAAAAATCCTGAAACTGAAAAGGGAATTTCAAACTAAAAAGATATGCGTTTAAATCTGAAAATATAAAATCTAAAACTGCAATAAAGAAAAGAAATTAAAAAGGAAAAAGTGTAATTAAAATCTGACTTTAGATTCAATTCTTATTATTCTATGTTAGAGTTTTTTAGTTTCTCACATTATAAGGTAAAAAATTGACATCAAATATCATCATTCTAATTTTTTAATTTTACAAACATTTTGACCCTTTTCTGACTCCATACAAAACCTTCCCATTAGGATTCAGACAATAAAAACCTATAAATTATAAAAAGATACATTTGACTGAAGGACTCTGGTAACGTTTTGTCTCACTATAAGTGAAAACACACTGACACGTGGTTAAAATTAGAGTAAATAATAGTGTTAAGGTATGGAGAAAAACTGCTTTAAGGAAACATTGCGGCTATCAGACTGTAGACACTGCTGATCAGTTTTTGGCCGAACTTCCCCTATTGGAGAATGATGGATGTCAGTTAGAGCAGAAGACTGCAGGAATCAGCAGATTCTCTCTCAGACCCTAATCTACATCGATTACAGAACTTTTTTAGTGCAGAGCAAAGAAATGTGACTCAAACTTCCTGCTAATTACTGGATCCCGCTCTTGACCACAGCCTCAACTCTGTGAACCGATGATTATCCTTAGAAAATGTTTATTAGATTTTTTTTCAAACCTTAGTCTCGTCACGGTGCCGCTCTGACAGAGACTCAGGGACTTCATGCTGTCTGTTAATGCTCCAATGCTGCTGATGAAGTAAAGCTTCAGGCCTCATCAGCCCCGGTCAGCTTGATGTAGCAGAAATATTGGCCACAATACAGGTCCTGCATGAAAATACATTTTAAAGCCATTTAAAGATCAGATAGATAGTCAGACGTAGAAAACAAACAGGCCGAGCTGCAGGTGAAGTGTGATCTGTACAGGAAGCCCAGTTAAACTCCAGGCCATGTGGCAGAGACCGGCTGTAACAGGTTATTCAAAGAATGATCATCCTGGTTGTTTAGACATCAGTCTAACACATCCTGCTGTTTTTTTTAGTTGCTAGTTTTCCCCCTAAATTTACACAATGAACATTTCCCACAAATTTACCAAAAGTCTCAATTTGAAGAAAAAAAACATTCATACCAATCTAAAGGAAAGTCTGGTCAGCAAGGATTCATCACTGGATCATTGTTTATATCTAAAACTGATGAAGTGTTAATCATAAATAACAATTATAATTTTCATCGCAATAACTGGAGTCTGGGGAGCGGCCATTTTTGCCATAATATAGTAACACCTCCCTCCTGACATCTTCGTCCTGGAATATGTGATCGTGGTTCATCGTTGGATCGCCAACTTGAAGAGGGAGGATTTGCCATCGAACTTCTGGCCAGAGAAAAACCTCGTGAATATGTAGCCAACATTTGGAAGAAGAATGTTTTCAAGATATGACTAGATAATAGCGCGTTGTGACAAAACACCAGATACAGCACTGGGACTTGATCAACAGCCCATACCGCGCACCGTGACGTCACTAACCAGTAGGTGGCGAGTAGTGTTCTTTTGACAAACATGGATGCCTCCAGTAAAGCACATTCACATGAAAATTACTCTGAATTAAAACACTGATCATTTATTGAACAGGATGGAATAATTTCAGATTTAAAGAAATGTCAGAAGTTTTAAATTCTAAACATGACAGGACTTTTCCTTTAAAAATAAATTTTTTTCATCCTGAGGCTCACAGATAATATGCAATTAGAAAAATATTATCACTTTATTAATGATGGTAACACAATCACATTCTTTAACATATTTATATACAGTGGAATCCGCCCATAATGTTCACAGATATAGTAATCAACCGCTTATGTTCAAAACGCTTGGGAAAGAATCATTTCTATACAAATACTTTAAATAATTTGTTTATAGTAATCAAGAAATCCGCTTATAGTGTTCATCTTTGGCCATTTTATGGATGTAAACATGAGCAAAAATAATTTAAAAATTGGAATCAATCTGACTGGATGATCTGGTGAACTGTAAAGTGGGATACAGAAAATGGGAGCTATAGAAATAAACTGAATTGAATTGAATTGGAGGAAGATCTACATGAAGATCTGCTGTCCTACATGTGGTCAGAGTAGAAATTCAATATAACAATCAGTCTGTTATGGCCTGAAAGCCTCTCCCCTTTCGTCAGTTTGAAGATCATAGGCAATCAGTTTAGATTGAAATGAGAAGGATGTCATGAAACGGCAGATTAAAGCACAAACTTTACTCTGAAAATATTTCTAACGGACGGTTAGGCTTTAAAAGTCAATCTCTCCACCAACGTATTACCTGGAGTTTGTCTGTCGTTGCTTTAGAAAGAACATGAGGACGTGTGAAGCAGACTGATGTGTGGTGGTGATGCAGATGTCACGCTACACCTCCTATCGTCTCCCGCTGGCAGCTGACAGCCCACTGGCCCACTGGTGATTTATGAATGGCCAGAGGGAGCTCAGATTGAGTGCAGCCTCATGGGTTCATGACTAACGTCTTGAATTTGATTGTATTAGGCAGATTTATGGAGCCAATACATTATTGAACTCTGATTCTCTTGGAATTTTAGGTCAATTTAATGAATCAGAAATTTTTATTTTCTCCTCTTTGGTTCCTTTCCCACCACACCTTATGAATTCTTTTAAGAGTCAGGAGTCTGGTTTCTGGTTGGGTCACACCAGTGTGAACCCAATCCCTAACCTGTATGACCCTGAGTGATAAAAGCATGAGGAGAGCATTTGAATCCAGAGATGAAAACATTTGAACAGTCCTGTAAACTTTACTAGTATAAAGAGGTGGAGACACATAAGGATGGGAGCTGTAACAATGGCTCATTGTTACAATGTTCAGCTTCACAATAAGAAGAAAAGGAAAATTTCATTTAAACAAACAACTGCTTAAGAAATACTAGATTCTAATTCTAGAATTACTCCTCTGCCATGGCGTAGTAATATCACCAACCAGAGGGTGTCGCAATTCAGTATTATCAATCAGCAGCCGTATAGAGGTATCAATGTTGTTTTAAGGTCTGGGCTTGGCCAATAGAAATCAAAACTCTGTTTTTTTATTTTTATTTTGGAACAGTGGCGTTAGCATGTTTCAACCGCCTCGCCAAGATAGTGCTGCGGGAAACACTGCAATACTAACATTACATTATCACACCTTACTCTCAGTCACTCAGCAACTTCCTAGCTTTTGTGGCCGTTTGTCCATAATTTGTATTTTTCATCTTCAGCCAATGTTCATTGAAACGACAACCTCCCAGCATGGTGCAGTAGTGGATTTTTTCGGGGAAGGAGTCACACATGGAAATAGACTGGCAGATGCGCGTCACACAAATAAGCGAGCAGGTTTCATTTTCAGGCTCTCCAACATTTTATTTCTCCATTTAATAAACACCGCGATTCAGTTAGATAGGTATTTTTTTTTTGCAAAAGAATTAGTTACAATTTTAAGCATTTTCAAGCATTTCATCCAAAATATAAGCACTTTTCAAACCTTAAAAACACAACGTCAAAATTCAAGCATTTTCAAATTTCCGAAACAGCACCCGTCAAACTGAATAAAGAAAACACCATACATCAGATCAACCTCCCCGCTCTTCAACTATCCAATGGTGCAGCCCTGTACACACCTGCTTGGCAGAGTGAAACAGCAGAGGTGAGTATTTCACTATATTTTAACTCCTTAATCCATGAATTTACCTTTTATGAATAGTTAAACAAAATATTGTAAAGTGAAATCAATTTACCTTTTTACAAAACTGAAAACAAGATGTGGCCAACCAAAGAACCACAACCCAAACAAATCCACTTCACCCAAAACAACAAAAATAAACCAATGTAGAAAAACCAGATGCTGTGTTTAGCTGCTACTTTAGCCAATATACAAGTAACAATGCCTCATTGTTACAGGAGCCATAGACCTGATGATGCATTAAAGGGTGACCAGATGTGCGGCTTTAGGCCGGGCCGTCCAGCCTTTCATTGCCCTGACTGGCATCCAGTTAGACGTGTATTTCTCCTCCTTTATGAAACATGAGGCTTGTAGACCAGGATTTGTTTTTCCCATTTTTGCTGGGCTGCACCACAATATGCGTCGATTATCTGGTCTAACAGATGATTAGCTAAGAGTGGTGCCATGTCAGACAATACTGTTTGACATTGGTTAAAAAAGTAAGCAATGATCAAAGTGCTGCTACTTTATATATTGACAGAAAGTTAACGTCATGCTAAAACCTCATTTAGCTCTGAACAGACAAAAGAGGGTAAACTTATAATGAAAACTAGTTGAGACTCATTCCATGGCTTCTGCACGCTTTGTCGTTGCAATGTGGACGTAAGCAGTCGAGGGAAAGCTGCAGTTTAATGGCAGTCAAGTACGGATGAATATAAAAGTAATAAATGTGTGGCGGGTACCGCATCAATGATCAATTTATATCAGGTTTTGTGGCCCCTGGATGCCTAAATAACTGCTGCAGAGCTCTGCAAGGTGAACCAGACTGAAGCACTTTAAAAAAGCTACTTTTTGAGCAGCTGAATGTGTTTTTTTTACCATCTCCTTTTTGTTAACATGAAAGTTTTTTGTCATGATGTGTTTAGAGGTCTGACCCAAAATGCAAAGAGCCACTCAGAGAGCAAGGCAAAGGTTTAACAGGTTTATTGAGGTAAGGGTAGAAGGGGGGTATGATCTGGAACTCAGGGAGCTGGTGAACAGGAACTAGGAAGTCCAGCGGGCAAATCAAAACGGTTAGTTCAGGGACCGTGGGAATCTTGAATGCCATAAGGAAAATTCTTGTGAGGGACTCACGTTTGGGGGGGTTCTTCTCTCACTTTGCATCCAGTCTGTGTGGGTTGATCCAGAGAAGTGGGGACATGTTAAAGAGTGGACAGGTAGACATTCTTTGGACCGGAGGAGCACTGGAGCGGACTGTCACTTGGATTTCCGTGAGGGACTTGAACGGCACATGTGGAGGTTTCTCCCCTGCTCAGTGTGAAAACAATCCTTCCAGGGAAGAAGGCCAAACCTCCAGTATGCAGGAGGACTTCCTGCCAAAAGGCAAAGACAAAACAAGGTTAGACTCAGAGAAACAAAGACTCAGGTTAGACTCTGCTAATCTAAGCATGGCTAGAGTACCCAAAACTGGCAAACACTCTGGCGCCGAAGTAGTGACAGTCCACTGCTTATGTACTCCTTAAGGTAATGATCCAAAGAGCCGCAGGTGTGCAGGGAGGACCAACAATGACAGACACAAACTGGATAACTGACAGTTTTTCTTTTTTTATTATGTATGTTTAATGATTTTTTTTTCTACATAGTCCACACATGTTATGCTTTTTGGCATTCTGTACTTTTTTTTCTGTACTGATTGGTCCATTTTTGAAAACCACAATGTGTTGAATAAACACAAATACTCTGAATCGATACTTTTTATTAAAACAAAATCCTATCCAGGATGCCAAGATCATGTTTAGCTTCTCCTGCCCTCTGAAAAGACGCTGCTCTTGATTCTGGTGCTAAATCTGTTGGTGGGAGTAGAGGATGCGATTCTCACTCTGATGATCCTGCTTTTTAAAGTAATCTGATTCAATTAAATTTAATTCAGCTTATTTCTTTAGCGCCAATTCACAACACATGTCATCTTAAGGCTCTTTACAGTTTATGCTGCAGTTTTTAAAGAGCCATACATCTGCCCACATTTAATATTTGGAGAATAATCTCAGGAAGGTTTATCTACAAATTTAGTATTGCTAAGAATAAAGATATAATGATTGATTTTAGCAGGAAATAGTGCTTGTCAAATTAAAGTCAAATTAACTAACAGTTAAGCCGTTGCAATCTTAGACACATTGAAACTATTTCACTCAAACTGTGAGGCTCTGAGGCAACAGACCCATCAGCACCTTTGCTGCTTTGATAATGACTGAACCCTATAAACCAGCTTTTTCTCAAGCTTTCATTGAATCAGTTTGATCATTTTTTCCTGGAAATCTATGTGACTTTAGTTCATTCTTTTTTTAAATAACACCAGCTGCTCCTGCTTCCTGTCATATTCATAGATCATGACTGTTATGGCTGTTAGCTGGTGTCTCTAAATTGTCCTTAGGTGTGATGTGTGTGCATGGTTGTGTGTCTCTATGTTGCCCTGCGATGGACAGGGAACCTGTCCATCGCTGATACAAGGCTGAGGAAGAGGGATAGATAGAAATAAAAACTAGAAAAAGCTATTTCAGAAAAAAAAAAAAAAGAAAATAACATGGAAAAAAATATACTTGAACATGAATTTCTAATTTACTAAGCTACAAATAAACAGACACATTAGCATCCCTGCTATTGCTCCGCTAAAGAACACGGCTTAGAAACTTTTAAACAAGTATCATATATATCCCCTGAGAAATCACAGCTGAACTGTTATAGCTTCTAACTTCTAAACACGGAGAAGCCTAATAAGTGGAAAGCAGTCAGTTTGGCTGCCTTAAACTTCTTGTAAATTAAAAAGGAACATTTTGCTATTATTGTGCGCAATGCAAATTCAAGGATGTAAAACATGGGTTTTCAATATATATTTACTATGGGAATTATTCGAAATGATGAACCGTGAGATCGTATAAAAGTACCAAAGCGGGAAATAATGCTGCAGCTGCCCTTCAAAAATGTGGAAAAGAACTACTGCGAAGTACTGGAATACATACTAGTACTGCATTGCACGTCAATTCTACGCTTTATCCGAACTTACGGTCGCGGGGGCAGCAGGCTAAAAGCAGAGAGACTTCCAGACTTCCCTCCTCCCGCAGACACTCCTCCAGCTCTGTTGGGGGAAGCCCTGGCGCTCCCAGGCCAGCCGAGAGACTTAGGCTACGCGTTCACACTGCAGCCTGAAGCGACCAAATTCCGATTTTTTTGCCCATATGTGACCTGTAATCTGATCTTTTTATGACAGTCTGAAATCGACACAGATCGGATTTTTTCAAATGCGACCCAGGCCACTCGGATATGTGGTCCTGAATCCGATACGTATCTGATCTTTTCAAATCTCGCGACCAATGTGTGTGCCTGTACGCCAGGTAGCGTCGCCAGATACAGAACACACAGGTCGCATTTGAAAAGATCCGACCTAGACGTCATTGATACTTGACAAATGTTACTAAACGTTACTAATCTGCGTCCTACTAAGCGGAGGCGGGAAAAACTAACAACCATGGCGGAAGATAACACAGAGAGCAGATCAATAGAGATAAAGTGTAGAGGTTGCCGACTTAATTCATATTTGGAAAGATAGCTTCGATTCAGACCAAACTTCGAAGGGTCTTCCCGGAACCGGGATATTTGAAAACATTTCCCCGAGAAATGGCCGATCGGGATACAAACGCCTCCTGGATCCAATGCCAGCGAAAATCAAAAGAGCCTCCGGCCAAAATATAATATATAATATAATACGCTGCGGTAAGGTATTACGAGTCATGTTTACTTCTTCCGCAAACACTGAGGACTCTTGCTACATGTGGCGTCATCGGCGTCCTCGAAAAGTGCGCATGCGGGACACTTCGGTTGAACGCTTTCAGTTCACACAGTAGATCACATACAAGTCGCATATACTTGGAAGTGTGAAAGGGAACACGCAAAAAAAATCGATTTCACCAAAAAAATCGAGATTGAGCATTAAGGCCTGCAGTGATGAAGCAGTAGCCATGGTCTCTCCAGCGTGTCCCCTGGGTCGCCCCTGGGCTCCTCTAACCAGTGGGACGTGCCTGGAACACTACCTCCGAGGGGAGAGGCGTCCAGGGGAGCATCCGAAGAAGATGTCCGAGCCACCTCAACTGACTCCTCTCGGATGTGTGGGAGGAGAACCGGCTCACTGAGCCCTCTCCCCGAATGACCAAGCTCCTCACCCTATCTCTGAGAGAGCCCAGCCACCCCTGCGGAGGAAAGCTCTATCATTGTTCTTAAACTTTTATTATGAAAGGACATTAATGTTTGATAAAAACATATTAATCCAAATAAAATGTTATTATTACACTAATTTACTAGTGATTTTGCTTTAGAAAGATTTGGGATTGATTGAGATTGTATTTTTGCTCATAAAGGTGAGTTATTATAGCAGCCAATTTATTTATCTATTTTATTTTTGACACTGGATAAACTTTTCTAATGCTGAAATGAGAATTTCATAAAGAAACTGCTCTCTCCGTTTTTCCATATTATTCCAAGTGAGCTTTGCTTCTGTTTCTGTTACTAAAGTGAACAAGCAGAGGAAACTGATACTGAATAGATTGTATTTTCTTATTTTCGATGGATTTCCTCAGAATAAAGGTATCTCTGTAGGAAAACTCTTTACTTTTCCATCTGTGTACTGCAGTCATTTTCTTTGTGGAGCTTTCGTCTTTTTCTATTTTACAGCATGTTTGTGTCTTTAGCTTTAGAACACATCTAATTACAGATAGATATAGGGCTTAACCTCAAGAGCCAAAATATGCAACAGAAGCCCCTGGAGATCTAACCTCCTTTCTTCTTCTATTTTGATTGTCTTTTTGATCAATACTGGAGCTAAATTGCCCCTGCAAAACAACAGTGTTGTTTCAGCTGATCTTAAAAGCTCCTAGTGGAAGCAAACAGTGCCAACCAAAGGTGTGAATTTTCTCCCCTGTGTTTCTCAGATTCATCTCTCACACCTTGACCAGCAATGTCAATTCAGCCTTTAGATGTGAACTAATGCGCACTCTGGAGGTCAATGGGCTGTAATTATGGTAAACCCAGGTTTTGCTGATGGTAAAAATAAAGCTGATGTATTTTTGGTCCAGCAATGATCCTTTTTTCACATAAGAAGCTTACATACAGAATGTTGAATGAGGATGGCTTCTGGATACCCTCAAGCAGGAACTGCTGGGAAAAAAAAAGGATGTTTGGATTTTCTCCCCATCTTCTTTAATTATGAGCCACTTGATCCAACCCAGTGTGACCCAAATGTAAAACCTGGTTAACATTAAAGATAAACATGCTGGTGTTTATTTTCAATCATTTTGAATATTTTAACATTTTTCGATTTTTAAATGCATTTTTTATTTTTCTGCACTGATGCGTCTTATTATTTCCTACACTGATTATTTTTAGTTGTACTTTGTACTCGCTGTTTTTAAATCAACTCACATTAAGTTGTCCATGACTAACTGTTTCAGTGGTATTAATTAATGATTCTCTCTATATCTTCTTCCAAGTAAATTCTGGATAAGATGGAAACTGTCAGGGTTCTGCCCCTTCTTTGTGTATTAGTTTTTATTTTTGGTACTCTTGGTTATTCTGTATTTTTGTAGTTGTTTTCTTTGTTGTCTCCTTTGTGCCTTTCGTTTCCTTTCCCGTTGGCCTCCCTTCTCTAGTTAGTTCTTTTCACACCTGCTCCATATCAGCTTATTAGCCCATCGTTTGTTCTGTTCCACATATATACTCCACCTCTGCAGTTCTTTTGTTTGCTTGTTTTTGCTTCCCTTGTCTCTTGCTCCCCCACGTGACCTTTTGATGACATTTATAGGGATTTTGTTTTTGGTTTTGAGTATTTTGTAATTTTCGGGAATTTTGACTCAGTTGCCTGTTGATCCTTAATAAATTCGTCTTCATTAAACACTAATTCATTTTTTGGGAACCATAATATTGCAATTAATCAATTAGGGCATTGGCATAAGTTTTAAATCTAATTCAGTTAGAAATTCACTAGAATGTCACGCATGGATGGATGGATGGATGGAGGATGGATGGTTGACGTTGGATGTATGGGATCAAATCAAATATTCTGGATTAAGGGCAATGCTAAATATTCTGAATTGTTCAAATAATCTCATCAAAGAACTGCTGCAGTGTTTGAGCAGAGCTGCTGAAGACATCCCCTCTACAGATTCATAACAGGAGAGGCTGCTGCACTGCCAAGGGAGAAAAGAACAGAGGCGTGGAGGGAGAAGTGGGAGACGTGCCGCACCGCTGATAAGGGGAGATGATTGTGTTTTTGGAGGGAGGGGCACAGAGAGACAGCGTGCCTTAAGAAGATGAAGAATGTGAGAGAAAGTAATGTGTGAAGAGAGAACAGCAGCAAATGTAGGAGGAGTGGGAAGACAAATAAGAAAAAATGAAAATGAAGCATGAACATGTAGTGCTTATTGAATTTACACGTTCTTAGTATAACACCAGGATAATGACTTAACTTGATACGTCTGACAGGGAAAAAGTGTTAAAATTACATTCTCCAAATGTATGAGAAAACGTTCTCCATCTTCATTACTACGACGGGAGGTGTTGCACCTCCCTGAGCTAATGCACTTATGCTGCCCAGTTTATGACAGGGGGGGAGATTAGGTGACAGATATAATTCACCCGCAACATTAATGACTTTATTAAAGATTTAATATCCAGAAAACCTATCCTGAACATTGCAGTTAGCACACACCCATAAATATAACAAACAGCATCCCACCTCCATGTTATTATTTTACCAATAAAAACAGTGCAGAAAAAGTAAAAATAAATCCACTCATTGATCCTCAAACAGCAACTTGCAAACACAGATTTAACTGCAGTATTTTGAATACTTGTCATCTGTTTGATCCTAAACTACCTTTTTTACCCAGCCTGCTTGAGTTCATTCAGTCGTACGCATCGATTTTCTCACCACTATTTTCAGGCCTTTTCCTGACATTTCAGCTCCTCTTCATTTCTTCATCACACTGTGAAGGTAAATGTCAGCGGAGAGAGAGAATGGCCCATCTGTTATGGATATGCAGGTAATGCCATTGCTTAATGAGGAAAGGCTCAAATACTGTATTTAACAGACTCTAACCCTGGAGCCTCTGTAGAGGCTGTGCTGGTGGACTGTCATATTCAATAAACTGGAATGTGCTCTCCGATGAGACCCATTTGTCAGATTAGAAGTGAACTATTCAATAATATCCAGACGTATTGAATATGACAGTTATATTCAATAAAATAGAATGTCATTAAAAAGGTCATTTATTCCAGTAACTCGGTGCCCTAAGTGGAGCATATACAGCCTTTATCTTTGCTAATTATCATCATTCTTCTCCCACATCCAATGAAAACACAATATTTGAGATTAGATTATGGCATCGTTATCAAAAAATACCTTTTATACATACCTCTGGACTTAATGACAAGTAGTTTTAATACCGGCTTAAAGGTTGTTTTCAGAAGATAATCTTGATCTTATGAACAAGCATTAATAGGGAAATATTCTAACCCACTCATATTCGGAATTGAAACTTTTGAAAGTACTTTAAATATGAAATTATTCCATCCTGTTCAATAAATGTCTTTTTAATTCAGAGTATTTTTCATGTGAATGTGCTTTACTGGAGGCA
>JAGKQL010000055.1:366989-410217 GCA_018398635.1 Cyprinodon brontotheroides | reverse complement strand
CATTTATTGAACAGGATGGAATAATTTTATATTTAAAGAACTTTCAGAAGTTTGAATTCTGAATATGAGCGGACTTTTCCTCCCAGTCAGGGTGTAAATCTGTTTTTCATTTGAAGAAGCTGAGGTTAAAAAGGATGTTTCTTCTCTCAGAAAGAAGAACCAACTTCTCTCTCTTTTTAATTTGGTAAACAAGCTCTATGCCAGGATGCAAATATCTTCCCTATCATGTGTCTTAAAGTCATTTCTTGAGTTGCTGCCTGTCATTATCAACAGGAAGCAGAGCTCCCAGGTCAAATTTATTTGGGTGATTTTAATTAGGCCAATCTTATTTTAAAAAATCAAGAAGGTTCTTGATCTTCTAAAACTTTTTTTTATTTTATTTAGTTTGCTAAATATAGTAGAATATTTCAAAAGCTGTTAAACTGTATCTTAATGAGTAGTACTGTTTGTCTGTACCAGTTTCTACATGTAGAAACAGGTTCTTATTTACTTTGTAAATCCAATAATTTTTTAATCCAGTATTAACACTTATATCAGCATTGCTTTTTTAAGCTGATTTGTTAAATTGTTCTGTTAACCGAATCTGTCAAAGCAGATTTTCCATGTTTCAGTGTGTGGGGGTGTCTGCTGCTTCAACCCATTAATTATTTGACATTTCAGCTTAATTTTCTGTGTTGCTATAATTCTATTATTAGAAATACAATCTAAAGCATGATCCATTAAACTCTTGAAATGAGGCTGATGATCTTCCTTGGGATTTACTTTTTTATTTCATTGCTAAATGTGATAATAATATAATTTTCTCCTGCAGGGGGCAATGTTGCACCACAGGTGAAGCTTAAGCTGTCTTCACAGTGTAGAAAGTCTGAGAGTGGAAATAACTCACACTTTAACATGACTCACACACACAGCATCCAGAGGCGCTCTGGGTGTAACCAACAACTTCTCATCATTAACTGATCGATTGATTGATACGGAGATCAATCAGACTGCAGCCAATCAGATCCGCGTACTCTGTGTTCACAGATCCAACCACGAAAAACATTTTTGAACATACTTCAAAACTAAACATATGCCTCATGTGTGATGTGCTTTTGATTTAGACATACTTTGGCTGTCGTTGCTATGGTAACCCCAGAGGTGCCTGAGTCTCTGGTTAATTTTATTCATTAACCCTTTTAGCTGACTCCTGTCTGCTGATTGGTTAGCTGAGGGCAGGAAGGGTTAGCAGAGGTCCAGGTGGATGAGGTCGGCACTTGTATTTTACCTGCTAAGTGAGGTAACTAGCGGCAGTAATTACAATGACCAAATGCCTCCTGCCGAACCATAACCTTCACCCTAACTGTTACCTTCACTTAGGTCCCACCATACCTCGAAAAAATATTCAGAGAAGACTTTGGTCTCCATCAGCCTGTTGGTCCTCAGAAGGATAGTAAATACAACAGGAAATGTCCTGCAGTAGCAGCCATTCAAAATGGCCCTTCCCAGTCAAAAGCCAGCCGAATGGAAACACAATCCCCTCCAACTTCTCATGGACGTGCATATATTTTTACTCTGACTCCACCGGTTCACTGAATTCAAGAGTCTGATCAGGAGTTGACGCTTCTCTTTAGATCTTAATGTCCACATATCATGACAGAAAGAATATCTTAGATGTCCTTAGATGGCCAGGGACCAGCCAAGGATCCATCAAGGAAAGTGGGGAAATTTTGAATGGCTACTACTGTACATTGGTGACATAGACACATTCACACACCGCATATTTCAGAGAGAAAGTTCATAGGAGGTCAGAAGGAAAATGTTGCGGCAGCAGTGATGCTCTCTGGTGAAATGTCCTGACTCATTTCACATTCTAATTGTTACTCATGTGTGCATAGGTTTCAGGAAAATCTGGTCTGTTTTCATTGATTTGTTTGTAAACAACGGCTGTAGTTCTTATTCATTTTCCTGCTGATACAGTACAGTGTCATTAATATAGATTGACCCAGAAATGGTTTGACGGTTTCTGGCCACCCTGCAGTGCACATTGGTCCCTGCCTGGCCCATCTTTAGAATGTGTTCAGTCTGCCAATGGCTAGGAATAAAGTGGGAATTATGTTGAGCTGTGGGTTAGGGTTAGGCATTAACTGGTCAGGGTTATTTTCAGGGTTATTGTCAAGGTTAGAGTCTAGAAAGGGTTGAAAATGACTGGAAATCAATGGGCGTCAACAACATGGTCCTCACTACATGTAGCAAGAAGAGACTGTGTGTTTGCACATCCTTTTTGGGAGTTAGTAGGAGAGTATCGACTGAAGAGTTTCTTCTCTCAGACTGATTGAAGTTTTAAAGTGTTAAAATGTGAGAGCCGATGTCCTCCCTTATTCACTTCTTCACACCAAAGACAAGACACCCAGAAACAAGGCTGACAACATGGTTTAGGCCGTTCAGTGTAGTGAAGAGTGGATAGACCTGTACATTGGATAGACCAAGAACACGCTACACAGGTGCATGGCTAAACACAGGAGGGCCACTTCCTCAGGACGGGGATCAGCTGTTCACCTACACCTGAAAGCTAAAGGACACTCCTTTGAGGACAACAACGTACATATTCTGGCCAAAGAAGACAGATGGTTTAAGAGAGGGGTTAAGGAGGCCATCTTTTTAACTTGGAAAAAAGCATCTCTCAACAGAGTCGGTCTAAGACATTACCTTTCACCTACTTACAAAGCATTTTTAGTAACAATACCCAGAAGACTCACCTCCCACCTGTCCCTACCTGACTCACACTTCAATGAGCCATGTGACTGAAACCACTCTGACGAGGGAGTTAACAACCTATCAGAACCCCTTAATGACCATTATACCCCCCAGGTGACGTCTACAGCCAATCCACTAGAAGGAATCAGAGCCACCTTTTATGCCCCATAACTCTTTATTCAACTTGCAGTATTTTAATCTCAGCACTCCCCACCATTAGTTAGAACCGAAAAGGCCTCTTGGATGAGAGGAGACACTTCATGTCCAGTTGTCTAAATTATACTTTTCAAGCTCGACCATGACCTGGATGACTGAGAATCTTCACAGATTTCGTTGTTGGAGTGACTTACAGTCTGGTAAACATGGTAATAAGGTTATAATGAGATTTATTATCTATTTCTTCTTCTTTCTAGGTGCTGATTTAGAGGTATATTGTCAAACTGAAATCACTTGCATTGTATTCTGTTACTGTTTATGTTCAGGTGGACATACTGAACATACTGTCTATCTGCTGCTGGCTGCAATGGTTTAATCCCATGTTTAATTTCACCACAAATGTTCAACATGTCCACTGTGGTTTCTATATAACATATCTGTAGAACCACATACATTTAATAAGATATCCTGTGGTGTGTTTCAGCTTCTGGTTCTGGTCCAGCGCATCCAAAGGAGCAGAATAATAAGTTGAAAAATCTAAACTCTCAGAAGTTGACTCCGCTCATTAACCATTCAGGGAAACTTAGCTTGGTTCTTCAACTGAAATTAAACAGTTGAAGTTTGTGTTTTAGAGTGAGACGCAGGCACCGATACAAGCCAGTAGGTCATCAACCTGGCCCCAGGAAAACAACCCTCATCTGCAGCTTTTGGTAGCGCATACCAATATGGGTCAGAACCTTCTGTTCACACTTTGCTCAGATGTTTTGGATAGTCTAGACTTGCATCTGACTCTCCAGTACACAAGCTACAATTTGAGGTGTTTCTTAGCAACTGATGCACAGACCTAACCTGACTCCGCCAGATGGATTTGCTCCTCATATCCATCTGGAAACCTTCCGTTGAAATAATTTTGGGAAGAGCGAAAATACTGGTTAACTGATTGGCTATGATGATGATGATGATGATGTTGGTGATAGGCGATTTAAAATAAACCAATCAGATTAGCGAAGCATATGGCGATACTAACGGGAGCGACGGCGAAGGGGAGCCAATTGATATAGATCATACTCTTGCGAGAAACTGGTGCGGAGAAGAACACAAACATCTCTTTTTCCTCTGAGAAAAGAAGCCTCCAGAGCAGTGTTTTTTGCTCTTCTTTCAGTGGCGAAATACTCTGTAATTCGATAAAACTTACCTTTCGATAGCCCGCATGCTAGCACTGGTTCATAAAACGCTGAAACACGCCATGTTCTTTCTTAGACTGAACTGGCGCGCTTCTGCGTTGCGTCACACCTCAACCCGTAACCTCAAAGCCAGCGCTGATTGGGCGTTAGTTTGGTGAAGAGCGACTCCAGAAAATTTACACCTAGCTAGCGGAGGTCTCCAGACTGATCTGCGAGGTGAAGGCAACCTTGAGAAAGCTTCGGCGAGATCCGGGATGGTCTCACAAGGCTAGCACAGACCTGTGCTGGGATGTAAACTCCAACCAGAACAGACTTCAGTAAATTAAAAAGGTTAAAAGTGTTAAAGAATTGACTCGAGGTAAGGACCTCATGACTTCTGTAGAGCTGGGCATAAACTAAATTATTTTTTAATCGTTGCATGCAGCTACAGCTCACACTGTACGACGAAACTGTAGGGTTCAAAAGCTCACGATGTTTGTTCTCACACTGTGTGACCCGACGTTCTGATGCCATCTACCTGCTCACACTGTACGTCTAATCACATGGGACTCAGCTTCGCAGTGAGATGGCGCTACTGGGACTCGTCTATCTGGAAGCCAAAGAGTAGAAGAAGAATATGAAGCTCACGAGAGTGAAATGCGCTGCCTTGGCAGTTTGTGCAATTTTGTGCGACGATGTATTTGGACAAAGACATGGCTGAGCAAACGTAGCTACTACGGTCTCTCAATTTTACAGAAAGAACTCCATTTCACCTATTGCACCCCCGCCATGCTTCTGGGTTGGGATTTGCCCACGACCACTTTAGGACGGCAGACTAAATTTCAAACATTTTTGATTTTCTCCCAACCTTACAATTCCTGATCAGAAGGTGGTCGTGAGACGCTGATCGGCCCTCGTTACACCCTGTATATGACACGACGCAAAATCAGGCTGAAAGTCGGCCCAATCCAAAAATTCTTGCACGACTGGAAAATTGGCCCGAAAAGGGCAAAAAAATCATACAGTGTATGCCCCGCTTAACAGATTCCAATTCCTCTCTTTACTCCAAAAGTTCAGGAGTTTGTTGCAATGAAGCAGCGGTGGGGACTCAGTTACCTGGCTTGGACTTGAGTCAGACTTAAGTCATTAACCCTTCGACGCCTATTGTTGCGAATATATGCAACACTCTATATCACTCAAACAGCCAAGATAGAGGTGCGTCTACATATTGAGGGAGGATTTTTTAAAAAGACCGCCTCTCTCCATGCAAGAGGGAGCAGAAACCCATTTCTCCTCTCATGAACGCCCTGTTCAAAATGTGCTGTTCTCATAGCTCATATAAAGCTTGCTGTCCACAAAGCAGTTAGAAGGGGACTATATAGTGGACTTCATGGGGAACTCCAGTGTCCGACCGTTCGGAGAAGATGATCACTGCTTTTTGCCCCGTTGGTCACGTAACCCCTCCTCCAGATGCCTGCGCTATGTTTTTTGTTGTTGACGCTAAATTCATTTAATCACTGTGAACGTATTAGTTTTAGGTATAAATAATGACCTTAAATAATTGATCATTCCTTGTTGACCAGACTTTTCCTTCAAATGTTATTATTATTTTGCTGAATGATATTTCATGACTAGAGGATCTCAGTCAGCTTTTTAGATGATACTGAAGTTACCTTTATGAGATCACCCAAATCTACAACCTTATGAGATTATTTTCCCAGCATCAATTTGGAGATTATCCCTGAAAAAAATGTTCATCTAGTAAATCAAAGTGAATCTGATGAGATCCACATGATCAACTATGCATTTCCAAAGTGAAAGAGATTAAACTGGAGATGACGTGGAAGTTGAACTTTCAATAACATTCACTACCTGCAGCTTTAATGTTAGCAGATGTTCTCAGTCAATAAATCTCCCAGCTGAAACTCACCTTCAGAAAGACATAATGGTGGAAGCTGCCCTGCAGACACTCTTATCACCACCCCCCCCCCTGTGTATTGCACTTTCCAGAGGTGTTATTCTGAGTGTTTAAGCAGCCATCTCTGCTGAATAGATCAGCATTACTGCATATTTAAAACAGGGGCATGTCTCAGGCCCACTTAAAAGAAGAAAGAACAGGCAGAAACTAAATGCTTACTCTGCAAACTGTCAGAGCAGGGCTCTTTCAAGAAATCCACCACAGATGACGAGAGACTGGAGATGAATACTGAGATCACAGGCGACCAGGCTGAGCTGAAATAAGAGATAAGTTCTCGGGGTATAAGATAGAGAAAAAAAAGAATTGCTCTGGGATAGAACAGCACTGAATTATGCATTAGGAAGAATGAATGTGTCTTTAGAAAAGACAAAATGTTTATTAAAGGTGAGGCTTTCTAGTGATTGGCCATTGGCCTCTGCTTTTCTCAGCTGGTAGTGACCTGAAACGTCCAGAGGAAGGAAATGAGCTGAAGGGGTTTCTGCGGAGTCAATGAGTCGATGCAATCAGGTTTGAACTAATCTGACTGCATGATCTGGTTGAATTGTCTCTGTAAAGTGACCTGAGATGACATGATGAAACAATATGAATATGAAACAATAAAATACCTACATCATTTTTAAAGGGGTCATAGAATGCAAACCTGAGTTTCCATTGTCATAGAATAATAACGATAGTTCAGAGGGTGAAATGGACGTACAGAGAAGTTCAAACCCCATCTACACCTCCTTTCTCTGCAAATCTCACTATTCTGAACTTCCACCATTAAACGGGTGAATTCAAACGAAGCACCAAGTTGATGTAAACTCGGGGATGTTGCCTTATTTGATTCTGGCCTGAACTTTTGTCACGCCCCGAAACTGACACACAGACCATCCAACTGGTTCACTATCGTAAATGCAGCGTTCCAGGCTGCACGGACAAAGGGGAACATTTCAGTCTTCCCAAGGATCCGAAGACTCGACAGGCATGGATTATTTTTGTGGATCAGAAGATCCCTGCAAGGTTTGATGCTCAGCTGTTCATTTGCTCAAAGCATTTTACCAAAAACAGTTTTCAAAATCTTGGACGGTTCAAAGTAGGATTTGCTAAACTTCTTTTATTGAAACGAGGGGCTGTTCCAAGCATAAGGCCATCGCAACCGCAAGCTGGAAGTAGGATTCTGTCTTGCTGACTGGACCGGGCATTCGAACCGAGCAGTGAGCTTCAGGGCTGGTCTGGGAATACAGCGTCTGGGGACAGAGCGACCGATGGTATGCTTCTCCCCTCCTGCCCAGTGACCACCCGAGCCGGAACCATCACCCGGTCAGGTTCGGTCGCTCCCTCCCCGCGTCCGCCAGACTTCCCGGAGCAGCACCAGAGCTGCCAGCTCGGTTCTGCTGCACTGTAGTCGACAAAAATCCTGGATGATTTTGAAATTCTACCTGGACATTGTTTTAGGTATGAATAGTAGGACATGTACAGCAAAAAGAGGACGTCTGGTCGCCCTACCATATTAACAATTTGATGTTTCAGTGAGTGAGTGCTTTGCTCAGCAGCTTCGTTAGTTGTAAACCAACCAATCAGCGCGCAACTCATCTAAAATATTCATGAGCATACCATAAAGAAGAAACCTAATGGATTTCAAACTTTTGAATGCTGTTACACTTATAGCTAGAACTGATCCCAATTAAAAGGAATGCAACAGGTGGGTTGAGATGAGTGATACTTAGGGCACTGGAGTTAAGCAGGTAAAAGGCATGAGTAATAAAGGTGAGCTATCAGGGCAGATCAGTGGCTGATGATATAAACTTTGTTGGAATTACTACCTGTGCTTTGGTTTGAGGCTATTAGTCTGTTTTATACTCGAGCTGAAGAAAAGGCTCCCAAAGGAAGTGAGAGTTTTGCATTTTCAGAGAAGTCCTCAATACAACTGTCTTCTTCTCTGGATATCGGTATGCTCGTCAGAAGGCGGCCATGTCTGAATTACACCGACTCAATGCTGGTTGCTTGGGGACTGCTGGACGTTTTTCAGACCGCAGTCTGAATGGAAGAGGCACCTGTGGGTTTTCAAAGAAAGTCCTACATTAGCGAATAAGGAGGAGCTGAAAATCCACATTAGAGAAGGCTGATGATGGTTTCTATGATCGGAGTTCGGCTTCCAGCTGCTTTCAGATTGAATTCAAACTGTGAGGAGAACAAAGCCGAAAGCAAGACGCTGAAAAATAGTGCCTTTAGGCTTTCGGCCTGATGTTTTCTGCTCAGTGATACGTCTTCAGTTCACTTCAGTTTATTTCTATAGCTCCAATTCACATCATGTCATCTCAAAGGATACTTTTTCCAGTTCACCAGATCATCCAGTCAGATTGATTCAAAGTTTTCTATCTAAGGAAAACCAGCTGATTGCATTGACTCATTGACTCTTCAGCAATCCCTTACACTAAGCATGCTTGTAGCTTACAGTGGAGAGAAAAGCTCCCTTTAACAGGAAGAAACCTCCAGCAGAACCACAGGCTCTCACTGAGCCTTCATCTGCTGAGGAGCCCACTGGGGTTCAAGGAGACAGAAGCAGAGATAGAAAAGAAGCATAGATACAAAAGGCGAACCAGTCGAAACTAGCGCAACAGGCGGCCCGTCCCAGAAACACACAGCCAGGCAGGCGAGCTCCCAGCCAGCCAGCCAGCTCCCATGTCACAGGATGAAGAGAGCACATCCAGTTAGTCACAGTCAGAGAAACAGGGACTACACTGGAAAACAAGCAGATCTCAACATCTATAAACAAGGGTGTTGATGTTGAGGTGTTGATACATGTGACCACAGAGATGACTCGGCCTAATGAGGAATCATCACAGGCCCCCGACCTTCATCTGTCATAGGGTTGCTGGTTCAGGGTTCCTACAGCATAAGGCAAGTTAAGATTCAAAACTTTTCAAAACTCCAAAGTTAAGACCGACTTCACACTAAACACAACAAAAACAATTTACCTAAATGTTTGTTGAACATAAACCATTACTTTCTGGTTAAGTAGAAATGTTTAATATGTTGAAAAACTTTCCATAGAGTAAGAAAGCTAAAAATAAAAAACACAAATAACAGATTTCTAACAACTACTAAATTGAATATATGAACTTTGTTTTGTTCCTGACTCTATAGCTCTGCCTTTACTGTAGGAAAACCAGCAAACATCATCCAGAGGTTTGCAGAAACTCCATCTTTTCAGGATCGTCGTAGCAACAAAAAAATAACAAGCAGGGACTTTTAGGGTGACCTTTTATCAAGCTACTACTGCAGGGAAGGAGAAAATAACAAAATCTGCTCCTGGGAGAGGAAATCTGCAATGGTCACCTTTAGCTCCACCAGCAGGTCGCTTCAAACTAAGATATAAGAAATCCCCTGTTCGGGCTCACAATGGTAGAATTCTCTTAAGACAAAAACAAAAATCAAGACACTAAAGATGATTATCTTCATTTGCCCACCAGAGGGGGAAAAAAACAAAAAAGTCCAATTCCAACAGTTCCAACAAGTCTAATTCCAAAAATAATGCCATACAGCCCCCACATCTCAGAAGCTACTTTCCTCTAGGTGTATTTATATATATATATATATATATATATATATATATATATATATATATATATATATATATATATATATATATATGTATATATATATATACTGGATATATATATATATATATATTTATACCCTTATGTAACATGGTGTGAGTGTTTCGTGCCACGACAGACTGTGTGATGGCCTAACTGGAATGTGTGTGTGTTTGTTTTGGCCCCTGGCCTTCTTTTTTCTTTTTAAACAGTGTCCCGTCTGGCAGTGTGGCAATAAGAATAATTGTCTTGATGGCACAAAGAGAGCCCAACAGCTTTTACTTTCACAAGTGGGAGCAGTAGCGGCTAGCACCATATTGTTCTGCTTGATTTATGCATATAAATTGCTTTTATATAATTATGCAGGAGTTTTACAGATTATATGGACACTGAAATGTAAATAGAACAGGAAAGGAAAAATAGAAAAAAGGGAGAAAAAGATGAAAGAAAAAGAGAGATAAAAGGGAGATAATGATAAAAACATCTTCAGTCTGTTTTGCATCACCTGCAAAGAGATGTAAAAAAGAACAGCACAACCAACAGACATGGTAAGAGACATACAATAAAGTAACACCTTGATACTATCACTGAAGTATCTGAGTATTATTTAATCTGACATGTACTCCGTGTTCCCTGAAGATCAGAATATGGGCTTTCTGTATGGAAGTGAATGCATCTCAGAGTACCTGGAGCCAAGAACCTGTAGTTGATTGTGGCGTGCACTTGTTTATGTAAAGTTTATCAAAAAGAAAAATGCTCAATAGTGGTTGTGAAGAGGCGAGAAGAGGCACCCCTCCCAGAGCACTGAGTCCAGCCCCCGGGAGACCCAAAGCTCCAGGCGCCTGGAGAGGACCCCAAGAGCCGAAGGCACCAAGGAGGGGCCAAACCCCAGGAAATTCGACCCCCCACCAAGGGAGGAGGAGAGACAGCCCGAGGGCGTTCCCCAGCCACCGAGGAGCCGCGGGAAGCATCCAGCGAGGGCTCTGCTGGCAGCCAGCCATCCAGTGAGATCAGCCCTGGGCCAAGGCAAGAGACCCCATCCCGAAGCAGGAGCTGGCCGGCCGGGCCCCGCCGAGAAGCCTCCAGGAATGAGCCAGTAGCCAGTCGGGGCATCCACCCCAAACCCGGGCTCCACCAGTGCATGCTGAGGCAGGCGCCAGCCAGCGGGAGGGAGAGAAGCAGGGGCGGGGGGAATGGGCTCCACACTTGGCAGAGACTTGAATGTGCTTGGGAGAGGGGCAGTTCAGACCCCACCCTGGGAAAAAAAAACAGCTCACAGTCTTAATCACACCTTCTCACCCTAGTGCCCCCACTCACACCATACAGAAAAAAAAAAAAAAGCGGACACACATTCACACATAACACTCACATCCAATAATCCCAGGACCAAAGACCTGGCGGCACCGGTGATTGGTCCCGGGATAATCTGATGACCCAATAAGTGAACCTAAAATCTAGATGGGGGTGGGGGGGGAGCAGTGACACCACTACACCAACCCATCTCATTCCTGCTAGCAGGGCCCAGACCCCCATCCCGCACCCAGACCAGACCCTCTCATTCATTTTGTCATTTTGTCGATTTTTTTTTTAATATATTTTCTTTGCCTTGCAACAATAGTGGAACACATTTCACTCCATACTATTCTTTATTACGCTCAGCCGGTTTTACATTTCAGTGCTTCCTGCAGGTTCTTACAGCTCAGCCTGTCAGAGAGGAGGAGAGTGAATCAAAGCGACCCAAAGAGGCCACCATGTTTGCCTCATGCTTCTTCCAAACAATCATTACCGTGCACCTGTGCTTCATCTTTAATGTTTTTTTCTAAAACCTGTTGAATTTTTGCTCAGAGTCCAGATGTGTCCACGAGTGCCTCCCAGATGTAGGTTTGCTGCATGTTTCCCCACATATCAAACATTTTTACCTGCATAGCTCTAGTGCAGCTTTAGCTGAAGGTGTGATAAGTTTCACTTGGGATGTCAGAAGCGTTGCACAGGCCTGTTTATCAAGCCCAGCCTGCTCTTGGATCAAAGCTGACAGGTCACTGATAAGAGAATTGCTGCTTCAATGACTGGAAATATAATTGACTTGTCGGCCTCCCGAGCTTTGAGGAGACTAACATTAAAACCATCCATGGGGAAATGTTCCTCTCAGCGTGACAGTGGGAAGAAATGAGAGGCCATTAGGAATGTCACTGTTCCAGGATTACTACGGCGCAAAGACTCTCTCAGTGACTGAACTCTCTGAAGGAGTTTGTTACGCCGCTGGAGACTTCTTTATTCCATCTGCTTGTCTGCTCATGTGGAAAATGCTGTGGTTTTCAGGTAGCAGGACAGCAGACCTTGGAGCTATCAGTTTCTGAAGCCAGAACAGCTTTGATCAATAAATGCAATGTTTCAACTGGGAGGAGACCAAACATGACACCACTGCTTGGTGTGCTGTATCACAAAAACTCTGGATTAAAGTGGAAAGGCAGAGGTATTTGTAGATCTGTCTATCTATTTTCTATATGTGCCTCATCCTGTTGAGAAAGCTGCTGCTCATCCCAGCAGAGAGGCGATCCTGCCCAGGCTGCTCCTCTGCACCCCCACAGTCAGACCTGAGGATACTTTAGAGAGGAGAATTAGCTAAACAGGGCTGTTCAGATGCCACTGTTGCATAGTGATATATGCAAACGCCACACAGAATGGGCCAATCAGACAGACACGCCCAGTATGATTTGTTCTGAGAGTCAGAGCTGGAAGCTGGGAATGATGCCAAACCCGAGGTAAGAGTGTTCCAGTAATGATAAGAAAATGTTGGGATGTGGTAACAACTCCTGGTGACACAAAAGAAAATCACTATTTAGGAAGGAGAAATTTTACTTCATTTCCTTTTGCAGACATAAAATCACTATATTAAGCATATAATGTAATTATATCATTAATTAAACAGCACGTTTATATACCTTCCGTTTGTAGTTTAACTAGATTATCTGAAATAAAATAATTCATTCATTTTAATTCTGGTACTTTATTGAAATCCAAACACTGAATGCTAATTAATTTTTACTACTGGCCACATCCAAATAAACTTTGTGTGCAGCCATATTGGATGCTTAATTTAGGTAAGCTCTTCATTCAAGATAAGGGAAAATTTTAGTTTTTTTCTAATTCTCTGAAACATTCTATTAAAAGTACAAATAAAAAGGATCATTAAAGCAGGCAATCAGAGCGCACTGACATCCAGCTCCAGAAGGCGTTAGACCTGGACCTACGGGACCCAGATGCTTTCTGACTAGCCCACATGACGACCTTTAGACATAAACGTCTGTTAGCAAAAACACAAACATGGCGACAATAGAGGATATGACTATGAAAGCAGATATAAAGCTAAAGAAGAGGTGGGGCAGAAAAACCGTAAAGTTAGCAGAAAATCAGAATGCTAACTCAAAATGGAGAAATGTTTCAGCTGATCACTTACAGTAATATGATAATATATTCCATACATTACAAAATAGCACCATAGAATCAATAAATTCCATAGCACACCATAGAATACAGCATATAATTCCATATAGCATACAAAAGCTTTGCAGGCATACATAGCATACAGTACAATAGCTTAGCATACATAGCATACAATAGCATACAGTAGCATAATAGCTTAGCTAGCGCGCGCAAGCAGCAGCATACATAGCATACAATAGCTTTGCATGGCATACATAGCATACAGTACAATAGCTTAGCATAGCATACATAGCATACAATAGCTTAGCAGAGCATACATAGCATGCAATAGCTTAGCATAGCATACATAGCGTACGGCATACATAGCATAGCATACATGGGTTACAATAGCTTAGCAGAGCATTTAAGCAGCATACAGCATACAGACGCCATACATAGTATGACAGTACAGCGACAAGCATAAAAACAACATCATATGTACATAATGCATGGCATGCATAGCATACAGTAAAATAGCTTAGCATAGCATACATAGCATACAATAGCATAGCAGAGCAACATAGCATGCAATAGCTAGCATAGCATACATAGCATACAGCATAATAGCTTAGAATAACATACGTATAGCGCAACACCATAGAATTGCATAACATATCATACCATGGTATAATAGCTTAGCATAGCATACCCAGCATACAATTTAGCATAGCATACATAGCATACAGTACAATAGCTTAGAAGAGAATACCATAGCATAACACCATAGAATACGATAACATATCATACCATGGTATACATACAGTGGTGTCAAAAGTACCCACATTTGTTACTTAAGTAGAAGTATAGATGCTGCAGTTTAAAAACACTGGTAAAAGTTGAAGTATCAACTGGACCTCTTTACTCAAGTAAAAATGAAAAAGTATGTGGTCCAAAAAAATACATAAAGTATATGCTTGCTTCTGATGATTTTGTTTAGCTAACCAATTAGTGTTTGCGTCATATGACTCATCCAATAACACTAGTTTTCACTAGATGTGGTCTCCATCTCCGATCTCGCCTCGGCCTGTGTCCGACCTTTCAGACATTTCAACAATTTTTTCTTGAATCCAACATTGTAGCATGGCATAGACAATTCACCTTTACAGTCTGAAGAACGCCACCCTGCTTGCTTGAGGATGTGGAATTTCGGGGTAACAGGGAGAAGCGACACGGTCCGGCCCGTGACCTCTGGATTAAGGTTAAACCGGCAATAGTGCTGCAGTAAGGTTAGTTTTAAAAAATGTAAGGAACAGAAATGTAATTAGTAGAAGTCAGAAGTAGAAGGAAAATAAGTAATGGAGTAAAGTATAGATACCACAAAAGAGGTGGCATAAATACCACGTACTTAACATAGCATTTAACACAATAGCATATCATACCATGGCATAGCATTGCATAAATAGCATACCATATATTACCATAGCCTAGCATACCATAGTTTAGCATACCATACCATAGCATGCCATATCATAGCATAGCATACAATACTATAGCTTAGCATTGCATACCATATCATACTAAAGCATAGCATGCTATAGCTTAGCATAGCATATCACACCATAGCATAGCTTAGCATATTTTAAAATACCATACCTTACCATAGCATATCAAACCATGGCATAGCATAGATAGCATACCATATAATTGCATAGCTTAGCATACCATACCATAGCATAGCATAATGCATGCCATACCATAGCATACCATAGCATAGCATAGCATACCATACCATAGCATACGACGAAATACCATACCATAGCATAGCATACCATATGCCAGCGCCATACCATGGCATGCCATATTAGCCATAGCATAGCATACCATACCATACCATATACATACCATAGCATACCATACCATAGCATAGCATACCATACCATAGCATACCATACCATAGCATACCATACCATACCATACCATAGCATAGCATACCATAGCATAGCATACCATAGCATAGCATACCATACCATAGCATACCATACCATAGCATAGCATACCATACCATAGCATACCATACCATAGCATAGCATAGCATAGCATACCATACCATAGCTACCATAGCATACCATACCATAGCATAGCATAGCATAGCATAGCATAGCATAGCATAGCATAGCATACCATGCCATATAGCATACCATATACCATAGCATAGCATAGCATATAATAACATACCATAGAACAGGGCATACCATAGCATATCAAAGCATAGCTTAGCATAGCATATAATAACATACCAGAACAGGGCATACCATAGCATATCATAGCATACCATAGCATAATATGAGTAAAAATTCATAAAATGCTTTAAAGCAGGCATGACCTAAACAAAGACCTGGACATAGCATACCATAGCATAGCATAGCATAGCATAGCATACCATACCATAGCTTAGCATACCATACCATAGCATAGCATAGCATAGCATAGCATAGCATATCATAGCATAGCATACCATAGTAAAGCATACCATACCATAGCATAGCATAGCATATAATAACATACCAGAACAGGGCATAATAGCATATCAAAGCATAGCTTAGCATAGCATATAATAACATACCAGAACAGGGCATACCATAGCATATCATAGCATACCATAGCATAATATGAGTAAAAATTCATAAAATGCTTTAAAGCAGGCATGACCTAAACAAAGACCTGGACATAGCTGTAAACTATATTCCATAAATTAAAAGAAAAAGTGATCAGTGCCTACGTCCCCCATCATTAGAGCTAATGTTAAAGTTTAAAGAGTTTGGCGCAGACATGAACAGTAGGAATCCCCTTCATGACATTATAGTTGCATCTGGTCCATGATGGAAATTGGTTTAGTTTCCTTCAGTTCCGGCACCGCACTGCATCTCATTACTGTAAATGTTTCTAAAGGCCAGTCCTACATGTAGACAGATGCTCCATGAAAACAAAAGCTCTGTATTGGTGCCTGTTAGAGATCGCTGTAAAAGTAAAGGTTAGCTTCCTGTTTCCCTGACAGCTCTTCGGTTTTTAAAAGCTGCATCTTTTATGACATATACTCTATTTCCTGAGTAGCATTAATGACTTAACTTTTTTTTAATGTTATATAACGTAATATTATATTAACCAAACTAGTTAAACAAGGATGCAGCTGCACTCAGGGTGACGTATATTCATTGTTATGGTACAGCTTTTAGTAATTGTACACATTAAAATTTATAAAAGGGCAAACAAATCCAAAAATGCCAGAAAGACCTTTAAGAGTTTAAGACCGTCAGAGGAGAAAGAAAATCTGTGTTAAAGTTTGATTTATTATTTTTAAGGGCAGATAAACAGAGCAGGGTCATGAAAGAAGGAAGATATTTATGATATTTAGATTTAATAAACCTTCCGGTTTTCTCTGTAAAATTCTGTTTGTAGGATCGCATCATTTGACTATGAATTGATCAAATTAACCCTAACCCACTGAGAATAAAACGATGAGACTGAATTTAAAATGGTAATTCATGCAGATAAGGAAGGAATCTTATTTATTGACCATTTGTGCTAATGTATTAACAACAAGGCAGAAAATTAGGTTTAGTTTTTTATTATCTTATTACTAACATTTTGTTCTTCAGTGCTTAATTCTGTTTTGCCTCATTATTCATTTTAACTACTAAAATAGATAAAACTAAGTGAACCAGAAGCTTATCATGTATATATAAAAAAAAGAAAGAAAGGAAATTATTGTAAACGTTTTTGTTTTAAGTCATTTTACATTTAATCCAAGGCAGCCATGGCAACATGTCCTAAATTATCTTAAAGGAGATAGATCAGGTTTAACCAAAAAGTTAAACTTAAAAAAACAAACCATTGGACTTTGTTTCCTAATTTGAAGATTATTCTCTTCCCATCCAGGAAGCTTTTTAACTTCTAAATGTGTGGATTAGCGTTGAGTTCCAGGCTTTTATAGACGGAACTATTCACAGACTGGATTATATTAAACTGAAAACACGCACACTGTTTGGCACCATTTCCCATTTTCTTCTGAGCACAGAGCAGCCAGCTTGCTTGGACTCGCATTGCATCCTGGGATATTCAAGGACACAGAGGAATACAGCGGGCAGAAAGAAGACAGCATTTGTTGGCTGCATATCGAGGAGTCTTCCATTCCAAACAGGCCTCAGCGCTGCGTTATGACGCACTCTGCCGACGAATCTGGCCTTGAGCCACTGGATTCACATTCAGCCACTGGGTAAACATTTTTTTGCCCTAGGCCGGAAAATACATCACTAATACAACGGAAAGTGAAATGACGCTTTACTAGTCATTAAAGATTAAACATTTATCTTGCACATCTAAAAAAATTTTTACATTGATATATTTTGAAATATTTAAAATGTTTATTTAAAATTCAATTATACAATAATTTTTTTTTTATAACTTTTTTTCCCAATTTTCCCAAAGGGAAAGACAAACCTTTTTATGGCCCATGAGGCCCTTTGCTGCCTAGAAATGAGGGACCAAGTCTGCAGCCATGGAAGGCAACTAGCCCGAACATCTTTGCTTCATTTGAAGCGCGAGTAACAAACTACTTAAGTGCGAGATCTCCCATGGCGGCTGAAAACTAACTATGGCAAGTTGAGAGAGATGAACTGAGACGGTACTAGATGAACAATAGATGGCAGTATTATGCCTGAGAAGCGTTTAGTCTGCCTGAAACCAAAAGAAGAAGAAGCTAGCAGGTAGACTATACTGCGCCTCAGTAACAAGAAAGGTGAACAAGGCGGCAGGCGGGAGTGACTCTGACTGCAAACTGTTTGGCACTGTGTGGCCAAACATCAGACGAATGGAGGATCATGCCTACTCTGTATCACAACCTAAAAGCGGCGGACACCGAACCCCCGTCATCTAAGAAGCTGAAACACGACGAGAATAAACGCAAGCGTGACAAGAAACGACACAAAACACGGATCAACATTGGCACGGCATTTACACGATGGAAGTCACTGATGGAGGAAAAAGGTTTTCAAAGTGACGCTCAAGTTGCCAGTTTTCTCTTGGACAGGTAATTAATCCTACACACACGAACTGTCTAATATCACTGCAGTTTTGGAGTACAGGATGCTCAGACCTGTCTAAAACAATAACATGCTGGGTGATGATGATGCTGTTACTCTCCAGTATATACTTATTCAGCAACGCCCCTGGCGCTTTCACAGGTAATGATTCAGTACTTTCTGTAAAATAATTTTTCTGGATATATACCTCGTTTACTTCTCTCCAGCTCCTTTGGAGATCTTCAAACCTTTTCTCCTCTGCTCCTAGTCACCCACGGCTGGCACCCCCTCCCTCGCCGCTCCTAGCTGCACTGCCTCCCTCTGCCCCGCCTCGCCCTCTCCCCCTCTTCCTGGCGTTGTAACCCCCGTGCCACCAAAATGACTTGGACTCTGTAAACGGGGGAATATATATTCTTCCAGCGAACTCAATCTCGCTGTTAAACTAATGACTACAATTACTTTGTCTATTTATATCACCATGCAAAGCAGCTCACCAAAACGTCACAACGTTGTAGAAAAAATAACGGGTATAAATAACGGTTATTATTCTTAAGTCTGCTACATAGAAATCTATACCCTACACAGACTAATGAAATACTATCTGTAAAATTATCTATGTAAACAAAACCTCATCACTTGTATGAAGAAGGTAGGTGATGTGTGAGAAAAATTCGTCGGAATATTATTTCCTGTCGTCCCGTGAACGCCGCCGTACTGTTGGGGGAATGTGTGGGGAGATAAAGTCTATGTTGCACATCTAAAAAAATTTTTACATTGATATATTTTGAAATATTTAAAATGTTTATTTAAAATTCAATTATACAATAATTTTTTTTTTATAACTTTTTTTCCCAATTTTCCCAAAGGGAAAGACAAACCTTTTTATGGCCCATGAGGCCCTTTGCTGCCTAGAAATGAGGGACCAAGTTTAAACACTAGAATGATGTTTGCTCACATGTTGGTCCATTTGAATCTGAGTAACGGAACCCATCATTATTTTTAGGGATTTAGTTATAATATTATATCACACTATTCATTTTTGTGTATTTGGAGCCACTGATCTCACCAAAGTAGCAGCTAATTTTTTTAAAATGCATCCCAACCTATCAACATTGCATCTGTTTTTTGCCCAATTAACTCTAGTAGATCAGACAAATAGTCTGTAAGAAATTAGTTTCTATTTAAAAGATGTTTTATACATACTAACATATTGAATGTTTTAAAGGGTTTTATCAAAGCAAAGGGAATTACAAAAAATGATTTCCTTCTGATTTCTTCTATAACTGATGAAAGTAGAAAGAATGTAATCAGTGTCTCGTCATTATTAGGAATGATCTGATAATGCTTTCTAAAGGCCTGCTGGTTTATTTGAAGAGACGGTAATAAAAGCTGAGCTCAGGCTGTGAAATGTCTCCACCTGGTTTAAAAAGTGACTGCTTGTAAATTGGCTGGAATCAGATGAATGTTGTCTCAGTGTCAGAGCAGGCTGAGGGTGCGTTCACTGTAAGCCCAGAGACGTGCGCTTACATCCTGTAGGGATCCAGACAGGCAGAGCGTGTTTCAAGTGAGCAGAGTTTGGTCTGCCATGTGGAACGCTGCCATGTCAGAGGACTGACAGGGATGCAGGAAAACGGGTGTCACATTAATGCAAAGCGTTGAGCGTTACTAGGCTTTCAACATACTGCTCTCTTAATCAGGGGGGGATTTACCATTAGGCAACACTAGGCAGCTGTCTAGGGCCCCAAGTTCCTGGGGGCCCCATACAAATCTGTTTACATGTATAGTAAATACAACTATTCCTTATTTGTGCACATTAATTCAGCGTATAAATCCTTTGGCTAAAATGCCATCGAGAACGCCATGATAATATTAAGTGTGTCTCAGCCCCCCCCTTCAGTGTCCACCATATTGGATCAGTCCATTTGCTGCACATGTTCAGAAAGGTCCAAACAGACAGCAGCAAACCATTTGAAAAACAAACCATGCAAGAGCAGTGTTGCTAACTTAAGCTTTTAGTAGCTATATTTAGCCACTTTTCGAACCCCTCTAGAACTTTGATTTCAAAAAAGCTCCTAGCGCCAAATCTAGAGACTTTTTTCTGCTACTGGAGACTTTGGAACAACATCTAAAGCAGCGAACTCTGCTCTTTCAGAGCAAGTAGATTGGTAACCCGCCTCCTGCTCTCCTCTATCTTGTCTGCTGTCATGATTCATGCAGCTATTATTTCATCAAATGAAAATGGAGAACAGAGAAGCAGATCATGGCTTGTCTACAGTGAAAAGAAGGACTGGGTTATTTACTTTGGCCTTTTGGAAACACAGGAAGGAGCAATCAGCTAAGTGAGCTTAGTGCTTGGAAAAAATCTTTTCATTCCTTTAGAGACAGCATGAAAAGTCAGCTGAGTACAAAACATAGAGAGGAAAACAAGAAGAAAAGGGACAAGAAGAGAGGGACACAACCTAGAACAGAGAATGGATGTCTATTCTATTAACATTTCTCTATCTGTAGAATGGGGCTGTTCTATGTGCTGTCTTTTTGGTTTGGAACATTCAAAGGGCCCCCTGACTGTCTCTGCCTAGGGCCCCACATTTCCTAAATCTACCCCTGCTTTTGGTAAATCCAGAGGGAGAACAGAATTGATTAAAATGCAAATACTCAAAATATTTAAAAAACTGCTTCAAACTGGATCTTTAAAACCTTTTCCCTGCCATTCAATGTTCACATACAGTAAAAAAAAACTCTATTTTACAAGAAGGAAACATTTCCAAATGACTTTGTCTTCTTTGTAAATTAAGCATTTGCATGAAAAAAAAACTTCAAAAATTAAAAGTCTCTGTAAAAAAAAAAAAAGTATTTCCTTTATTTATTTAGCTCTTTTAAAGAGGCATTGCCAAAGTCATCGCTGGCTCTATTTGGCAGCTGAGGAAAGAAATATTACGGTTTGGGGGCTTTTAGGAAACTGAAGCCTTTTTAGAGTTTCAGCCTCTCAAGTCCTTGGTCCGGCTTTATCCATTAAAGCCTTCAAGGTTTATTCATTTAGCTGCTGAGCACTGATACACCTTCCTCAGAAATCAAATAACATGCTCCACCTCACAACCTTCAAAAAAACTTTCCTCTGTTCAAACATACATATTGGTAAAATAAAATAAGGTTTTTATTTTTCTGCCTTGGTAAAGACAAACCTCTGAAAAAGAAAAATTTTAATGTCAAATAAAGAAACATGTTCAGGTTTAGTAAACCTTAGGAAACAAAGACCAGAGGATTGTTTTTTACTTTATTTCAATACAACTACTGTGCCTCCTAAATAGCTGATGATGCCAAAGAGGCTCGATGCTTTCGTGAAAATATTTGAACCACACAATGTGTTGTGGAATCCAGGGTTAAATAAGGGGTTAAAAAAAGCTAATATTATATAAATGTATATTATGAAAGCTTGACCTGCTTTTATCTCCAGGTCATTCAGATTTGAACTCCCCTTTAGAGGACGTCGATGTTGGTGAGGTTCATACTGATTGAATGAGGGATCATACTATCATGGTTTCTGCTGTTTTTCAGCATGTTGCATATCAGCTAAATCTCAAAGTTAGCATTTTCTTAATGCTGTCCATGGAAGCTTTGCAACATAAAGAAAAGCCAGCATAGAAACGAGCTTTTCCACAGAGAGTTTGAAGAGTTTCTGTTGTTGCTGATATTATATTTTGATGGATAGATAAACAGATAAATGAATCATGGAAATCCCAGTCAGATGAGGCCATACTGCCGTTTCTGCTCTTCATATCTGACATCCTGTGTCTTCTGGCTGAGGGGCTGTGAGGAGCTCAGCTTCCATATGTTTAGCCGACGGCATCTTTGCCATTTTTCTTCCCCAATCTTGGTTTTCTTTCAAACTCTTGCTATCACACAAATAAGCAGGCTGAGTGATTCAGCCATTCACAGTAACTTTTTAATTATGTTTTTATGCTGATTTCTTGCCATGACGCCTTTGGGACTTGCGTGTGCAAAACAATTACCAGTTGCTGCCTATTTTCTGTCTCTTATCCGTGGAAAGCTTCTGCCTCTGGGGTGATAAAACACACTATATTCCACATCCCGTCTACTTCTTTCCTTCCCTTTCTCATCTCCCCTCCTCCCATTCCTGTCTGTTGTATTCTTTTCTTCTTAATCCACTGTTTTTCTCTTTAGTTGTTTTTCCATCATATAATGTCTTTCGGGTTTACAGTGAATCTGCACTGTGATGCATTTATGGTATAGTTATTCAACATTTCATTCTAATGTCAGATGTAGCACTAAGTTGTTAAATGCATCTAAAGTCACTTCATTTACAAACCATATTGTAGTGTAAACATAACTGACCCTCTATTTACACACAATATAAGAATACTAAATAACAGCTAATCTGATGTCAATACAGAAATAATATCATAAGAATAGTACATTCTCAGACACATCTAGTCCATTTCCCAGTTTGGGTGAAACCCTCGATCACAGGCTTACAGTAAACACAGGGGAAGCTCTGAAGCTCTTGTGGAAGCTAAGTGCATGGACTGATGCAGACCTAGAAAAACATTGCAAGAAAACATGTCATCGATAAAGTATACAGCAAGAGCAGCGTAATCAGAAAGGATCTAAAGATTTCCAACCTGGTGGAAGGAAAAGAATGATCAATTCTAATTCATTTTCTATCTTTATTGTCATTGTCACAAGAACAACGAAATTTAAAAAAGTGCCATCGATCAGTGATATATGCTTAAAAACAACAACAAAAATCACTGTCCCACCATTTACACACAATATAGGAAATAAATACCAAATAACTGATACAAATACAACTAATAAATAAGAATAGTACATTCTCAGACACATCATCCATGATGATTAATGGTTATTTTTGGTTGCATTTAGTTTTGTTATTGCTGTCGGGTAAAAACTGTCTCTAAGACGGTTGGTTCTTGTTCTGATTCCTGTTCTCTATCGTCTGCCTGAAGGCAACAGTGCAAACAGAGAATGTCCGGGATGAGAAGTGTCCTTTGTGATGTGTTGTGCCTTTTTTAGACAGCGGTTGGGAGATGACCTCCATCATGTAATTCAATTCATATTCAGTTTATTTCTATAGCGCCCAATTCACAACACATGTCATCTCACAGCACTTTCCAGTTCACCAGATCATCCAGTCAGATTGATTCAAAGTTTTCTATCTAAGGAAAACCAGCTGATTGCATCGGATCCTCATTGACTCTTCAGCAATCCCTCACACTTTAAGCATGCTTGTAGTGACAGTGGAGAGGAAAAACTCCCCTTTTAAACAGAAGAAGAAACCTCCAGCAGAATCAGGCTCAGTGTGAGCGGCCATCTGCTGAGGCCGACTCAGGTTCAAGGAGACAGAAGCACATTATAGAAAAAGAAGCCATAGATACAAAGGCAACTGTCAACCAGCTCCACAGGTATGCCCTGTCCAGGAAACAACATACAGCCAGGTGTGACCCGAGGCCTCAGCTCAGCTCCCATGTCAGAGGATGAAGAGAGCACATCCAGTTGTGTCACAGTCAGAGAAAACAGGACTACACTGAAAAAAACAGGCCAAGCACCAACATCTATAAACAAAGGTGTTGATGGCAGCAGCACAGCTGATATTTCTCCTCCAGGATGGAGTCACAGCCAAAACAGGAACAGACCAGATGAAGCTACTATGAGAAAAGCAGAGAGAGCAGAACGTTAGAGATTGAACTAATAGAGATTCTGCAGAGTGGGAGTAATAGAGATGTCTCCTATCCTCGCCTGCAGGTGTTTGTGCTCCATCACATTGCTTCCTTACCACACCGACATGCAGGGGACAGATGCGGAAGTTGGTGAGGACCTTAGCAGACTCACCAAACTTCACTCTGTTTCCTCAGTTTAGCATCCAACCGTCACTGTTTGGACGCCCAGATTATTGCTGCTCATCCTCTACCTTAGATTCATATGACGAAGAATTATCAAGAAATATAGATAAAAACATTTGATGTCTGAAAGAGAGGAGAAAATGAGTCACTAAAAGCAGGAGAAATACCTGTTAACTGAATGCTTAGTAAACACTCAGAGATGGAAATAGTTTTCTTTGTGTGCAGTTGGTGATATAATTCTGTGATGTGGAATTTAACAGTCAGACTCAATGTTTGGGTGTTTTTTTCTGGAATGAACCAAGAATCTGCAGGTTTTATGATAAACTGTGATGACTTCACTTAGGACTCTTTTGCAGAAAGCTGCAGCTGGTGCTAAATTGGTTTTTGCAGCCTTCTGACTGTTTTGATTTCCAGTAGCTTTGCTCCTTTTACTCTCCTTATATTGTTTTTGGGTGTAGTTCAAGAAAATTCAATAATTTACATTTATGTTCACATAAGCAGTGTCTCTTATCAATTCATAACTTTGCAAATTGTCTAAAGTATTGACAATATCTAAATGAGTTTAGTTTCACTTCCAGACCTTCTATTTTACTGCTTGCTGAGCGGCTGTGGGGAGATCTTTAAGCCACATGGTAAAAAACACACATCAGAAAAGATCTCCTACTGCACCTTTAACAAACGTTGCAAGTGGAGCAGAGAAATGACAGAATTAAATGACTGTAGCAGAGTGGAGGCCAAAAATGGGCTGAAACGAAAATGTACTGGGATTATTAAATTACTGGAATTTACTGGAATGGGGGGGAGTGGCGGCCTAGTCGTTTTAACCTCCATGGATGGGTTCATCGTTGGATTGCTTTGACAAACATGGATGCCTCCAGTAGAGCGCATTCAAATGAAAATTACTCTGAATTAAAATCACTGATCATTTATTGAACAGTATGGAATCATTTCATGTTTAAAGTACTTTCAGAAGTTTGAATTCTGAACTGGATGAAGGAAAACTAGGCAGTGTTATTAACTCTCAAAGCCAGATTTACCCACCTCTGGACCCGCCATAGCCCTGTAGAATCACAACGTATCAAAAACAGAACTTAATGCCATCACAATTAAACTCTGCAACGAGAAAACGTTCCTGTAAAACAATGATGTTCAGCATCTCTGAGCCACAGTGTCACTGTTTCTGCTGTCTTGCTCCTTCGTCCCCATTTTGCCTTTCAAATTGTTACCTATTTTGGAACTGTGTTATTAGCATATGATCATTTTCCCATGGTGGGTCATTTTAGCTGACATGCTGTCAGTGGCCCATCAGGCTGATGATGGAGTCTGTCACTCCACAAAATGAGACTTGGTGTGTGTTTGTGAGTATTACAGAGCCAGCGTAAATTCATTTTCTTTGCATTTCAGGCAGGAGGTGGATGGGCTGAATTGAGACCCCTCACCTGCTCAGATTGCCATGTTGCCACTTTGGCCTGAATGAAGCAAAGTGACCCTCTGGTTGATGACTGCTGAGATTCTCAGTGTTTTGGAAGTCAGTGAAAAGTCAGCAGACAGACTTGTATTGTCATTTCAGAGAATTACACGTAGAAATCAGGGCTTCCCTCGGTTGTTCCAATAAATTTTTACTTCAGGATATATATTCTTATTAACCCTTTATACGGCAAGTTATTTTCTTTCATCACTTGCTAGTGCCAGAATGAGCCTTAATCTTTCTAAGGTTATGTTGAACCCAAAAACAATGTTTTTCTTTCACACTGAGTGTTTTTCATGAATTTCTTAGGAAGCACTTTTGTTATTTTTCTTAATATAATCGGGTAAGTTGGTGTTTCTTGTTATTACCTTGATATTCATTTTTTCCATCAGAGTATCCATATTATTTGAATGTTACAAAGGTAATAAGTGTTGGGATCTGGAGGTTTGTCCACTTTCTCCACCAGAGGGCGTACGAGATCTCCTGGAGCCTGAGCCGACCACACCACCTGTCTCCCATCTGCTCATCAGGAGATCTGTACTTAAGGAGGCGGAGGGCTTCACTCCAGTGCCAGAGTGTTTGCCAGTAATGGTTAGCAAGCCTGAGCCAACCTGCCTGTCTGTGATCTCTGACTTTTGTGAACCAAACCTGATCCCGTTTTCTCCTCTCTGCTTCCCAGGTTCATCCTGCCTGAATACCTGTGAAACTCTGGAAAATCTGGTATCTTCCAGTCATACTGCCCGGTGTCACCTCGCAGTGTGACCTCACAGCTCTCACAATGTTTGTTCTCACACTGTGCGACCCCGACGCGACTGATGCGATCTACCTGCTCACACTGCACGCCTAAAAACCAGGTGGGACTCAGCTTCGCAGTGACATGGCGCTACTCAGACTCGCCTATCCGAGGAAGCCAAACCAGTAGAAGAGTGAATACAGAAGCTCACTAGAGTGAAGCTTGGCGCTGCCCTTGGCAGTAATTTGGGCAATTTTGAACTGAAAGCCCTAAAAAGAAAAGGAGACGACGTATTTGGACAAAGACATGGCTGAGCAAACGTGGCTACTAAGTGTGTTGTTAAATTAATTATATTACCTATAATGCACCAGGCAATAGGTTACCTGGAAAACCATGTACTTTCGGCATAAACCCACGCAGACCGTGTGTGTCTTTTCTTAAATGCACTACATGCGTAACGCTACGGTCTGTCAATTTTACAGAAAGAATTCCATTTCACTCATTGCACCCCGCCATGCTGCTGAGTTTACATCTGAGAGGAAGAAGAAGAAGAATCCTTGTTTGCCCACTGAGCGATTTGCCCACGACCACCTTACGACGGCCGACTGAATTTCAAACATGTCTGATTTTCTCCGGACCTTACGATTCCTGATGGGGTGGTGGTCGTTAGAGGCTGATCGCCCGTCGTTACCCCCCATACGTTACACCACGCACCATCAGTCTGAAAGTCGGCCTGATAGAAAAATTCTCGCACAACTGGATAATCGGCCCGAAAACGGCGAAAAAAGTGAAAACTGAAAACTAACCAGGGGAGAACCATAATACGATGCCTGGACTCCACGAGGGGAATAGCTGTTTTTGGGTCAGGGGTGACATTTAGGACGGAGGTGTGAGTTTAGGTTGTGGTCAAGTATAAATCCGTAATGTTAAGATAAGGGTCACAGTTAGGGTGTAGAAATGAATGGAAGTCAATAGAATTGTACTTGATATGGGGCCTACCCAGATAATGTTGCTTACGGTCCTAATGTGTCGTTACGCCGTTGTATTTGAGTTTTTATATAATAGCTGATCAGTTTAATTGAGTTTTATTAGTTCAGTGAAGAGTTTTTAATTAAAACATATTTGAGTGAGAGGTAAAAGATTTCTGATAATAAATTCTTATGTTTGTTTTTTATTTTATTGTTGTGTTTTTATTGTATAAGTTAGCAGACTCAGCTCTCTGACCTCATATAACATTATTGCCCAAACAAAACACTCACTAAAAAGCACATGACAGTCTAACACTTATTTGATTAATTAACATAACTTACATCATTTCTTCTCACAACACTAGGCGGATAACTTTGATTGTTTGAGGGGAAAAAAAGGGGAAGACAGACTGTGAAGAACAAAAAAACCCGTTCGTTATGTGGTCTTCATTTTGTTTTTCAGGTCCAGACAATGAGGCTGATGGAACGACTATCAAAAACTCAGTTGAAGGAGGAGTTCGAGTCTTTCTAGTGAATCCTGTGAGGAGTTGAGTTGACTGTAGATCTCAGATGTTGAAGCTCTTCCTGTAGCTACCAGACATCTGTGTTTGCCTGAGGGAAGAAAAGGATTTCTCAGACATACGCTGCATCTACTCTGCCATTTGGAGGCCTCTCTCTCTGTATCAATGTGTTGAATTTAGCTGCAAACAGGCAACAGAAACTAATCAGGTCTAATTTATAAATAAAAAAATAAGAAATAAAGAAAATAGTGAGGATAAAATTTGAATCACTCAGCTAAAAATATTGAATCCCAGAGAAATAAAACAGTTCATGAGTGAAGAACTAAGGGCACCATCACTCTGAGATGTTCCTGCTTCTTGTCCAGCTACATCAACAAGATATTGTTTATGAAAAATGCTTTTCCATAAAGGCAGCGCTGAAAGATATCATCACCAATCTCAGCAAATAAGCGGAAATTTGAAATGAAACAAGAAAGCCAAATATAGAAAACTACAATAGGTAAGAAAATCAAAGTAAATTGGTCAATTTTATTTACTTTTTCTAACATCTTTCATAGAAAAAAAAATATGTCCCAAAGTGCTTCATAAAGAGAGTTAAAACTTCAACACATAATTAAAACCAACATGGGTTAAAAATACAATTCAACAATCCAAAACAAACGTAGGAATATTCAGAAAGATCTTCATGAAAAGCGTATTTATATAAAGGCTTCAGCTGCCTTTCCAATTAGCAACCATAAAAATGAAGGAGGCTGCTTTAAAATGAAGTTCCAACAGTTTAATTCAATCCAGTTTATTTCTATAGCGCCAAATAAAAAAACATGTCCTCTCAAAGCACTTTTCTATGGAGCCCGCTGGGTGTCAGGGTAAAGAAAAAAAAAGCCAGTGGAAATCCGCACGGATTGATAAACTGAGCGCACGGTTTTCCAATCCATGCCCGCAGATTGAGAAACTGTGCTATCAGTTTATTGATCCATGTATGTATATATATGTATATATATATATATATATATATATATATAAACATATAGACTTAGTGCAGTGCGATGCTTTAATGAGCATGCTTTAGAGCTTGAAGTAACCTATAACTGAAATATTACTTTAAACCAAGAACAAGCGTTTAAAATAGCAAGTAACACAAATATAAGATACATCTTTGTTAGCCAAATCGGCGTCTGGTGGTCTGTTTATGTGACCACTTTCCCGTTCCCTTCTAATAACTGAACAGACTTTCACAACAGTAAATCAACATACTATCCATAATCAGACACAGGCTGAATATTGGTGTGCTTTTGGTTCCACTCTTTGACAATATTGAATACAAGCATGTTCTGCAAGCCAGTTCTTCAGTTATGTGACATTGCCTGACTGTTAACTCATGTATGTAGCTACTGTAAGCCAACTGTATTTGACATTTCTCTTGGCCGAGGAATTAAGTGTGAGGAAGATAGTGTGGGTTACTGTGATGGTATGTTGGAACTTTAGCTTAGTTCAACTATAAAGATTTTAATTGATAACACCCTGTACAAATGAAGGGTTTGTCTGTTTTGATGTATGCAACATGGTTAATTCTGAGAGAAGAAATTGTAAAAAGAATTATGCCCCTATGGATCTAGAGGCATTAGTGTAAAAGGAAAATACAAATATAAAATAAGATGAAAATTATAAAATGAAACAAAATTACAGGTTGCCCTGCAGAGCCTCAGAAGAAGGTAATTTATAAAGACATGGAAATGTAGTTTTTGGAGTAAATGAAACCATCTCTAACCTTAAGGATCATCTTGTTATGCATAGCTAAGCTCTGTAACACGATGCTAGCAGCTAGAGCTGGGTCTAGAGGAGAGGACCATACTGATCACATCAAAAAAATGTATACTGCAGCGAAAAAACAATAACTTGGGCAATCCGCTCACCCTTTGCCAGTGCAAAATGAATATATTTACATTTTATCTCCCAGCACAGGCACATACAAGTAAACGCTCCATATTGCATTCATTACAGCAGATTACCTAACTAACTGGATGCAGACGCACTTTTTTGCCACACTAAAAGACACAACCCTTAGAGCACACTGTTAGTAAATTCTTTTTTAGAGTTTTATACTTTTTGTTTCTGTGTTTGTGTGTTTTTATACACACAAACCTTTGATAGCTTCTTCACATAATCTCCACATAATGGGGCTAAATTTCAAGTTCATTTTGATAGCTTTGTGATGAACAGATACAGATATAAAGTTACGCCGGTGATCACACCAAATAGGTCTTGTTATTGAAATTCTATGACTTGTTTGATAGAAACAAACCAAGTAATTTTCAACTCCTGAAATACAACAAAAATGAACTGTGACCTCACTGCCCTGGTTTTGGACTTTCTTACTATAGCTGAACATTCATTCACATTTGTCAAGTATGTGAAAAATTTATTGCAAAAATAATTGTTTTCAGTGAAAACAAAAAAAAAAGGATTTTAAGTTATCAAAGTACCTTTATTTTTGTCAGGAATCCAGTTTGTGTGGTCTGTTTTTGTGTTTCCTTTCCTCCTCCCACCAGGTGGTGCCCCTCTCGGCCCCTCATTTGGGCCTCCCTGCACGCCTGCAGCTCGCTGTCTCATTACCTCCGTGGAGTGTTCTGACTGCTAGACGGCCACTACCTCGACGCCAGAGTGTTTGCCAATACAGGGTACTCTAGCCAAGCCGAGTTTTGCTGAGTCAACTGAGCTTTTTGTCAACCTGAGTCTTAATTTTGTTTTTGTCTTTGCCTCTCAGCAGGAAGTCATCCTGCAAACTGGATTTGTTCGGACCTCCTCTCTCTGGAAGGATCAACTGAGCTTCTAACTGAGCTGGGGTTCCAAACAGGAAGTTTGGATCCACTTTTCCCAAGAGGTCGTTTGAGCTTCACACCAAGCAAAGGTTTCATCTGCACCACAGCCCGTTCAAGTACCGCAGGAAATCAGAGTGGCAGTCAGCTTCTCTGTTCACTCCAAACAGGAAGTTTGGATCCACTTCTCCTCGAGAGGATCGTTTGAGCTTCACACTGAGCAAAGGTTTCATCTGCACCACAGCGGCGCTCAAGTACCCAGTCGGCTCTGCCAGTGGCAGTGGCTGCTGACGCATGCTCTGCTGCAGCAGCGGCCAGCTCAGAATGCTTTTTCGTTTAGAAGTTATGGACACTACTTTGCAGGCAGACCATGAAAACGAAAAAGCAATGTCCGCTGTGTTTTTCTCTTTGATTATGGCATAAAATGTGCAGTGTTAAAGAAAATGAAAATGCAAATAGGATTTGGTATGTATTTGCTGGGGTGCATTTTGAAAAATAAATCTCAAATGTCTTTTTCTTTTTTCATTTTAATTAAGTAAAAAGGATGAGCGGTGTTGAAGAAGAAAATGAAAATGCAAACAGGATGATTGATTACTAATTTAATTTATGAGTCAAATAATGCAGCCACATTCTTAAAATGAAAAAGCATTTCTGGAAATGCTTTTTCATTTGAAATATGGTAACGATTTGCTTCCATACTCTGGCTCAGTGAACCGTTGCTGGATCTTCTGGGCAACTAAGAGATCTGCACCTGTTGAAAAGCAGGAAAAAAGCTGTGTAAGAAGTTTGTAGGGCAGTGTTCACTAAGGAGTTTTTATAGTACAGCAACAATTTTTGTTTTCCTAATATGAAATAGTAGTACTTTCTTCAGCTTAGGCCACACAACCCCCCCCATCAATTTTAAAAGTCCATAGAACGATCAACCATCACGTTAGAAGTGGTGGCATTCACACTGGCAAATGAGAGCGTCAAAGCAAAAGGACTTTATCTAAACTGAGGGGCGGGCCCTCCTGGGGGGGGGACTAAAAAGTAAAGTTTTTGCTATGCTAACAAAAAATGGGTATATTTAAATACTAATAAACAATTGATCATGACTCAACAAGAGGCTTGCACGTAAAAAGTATGAAAACCACTGATCTAAACCAAAACAAAAGCTTCAGATGCTTAGAGCATGCAATATACTTGTTTTTCTCCATTTAGAATGATGCCTTAAGAGGTGAATTCAGTAATTCACTCCTGGCTGTGTTCCATGATGTCACATCAATCAGGAATCCAAGCATAGAGAGAAATTTTAGTCTTTTGACAGAGGTGTAATCAAAATCTAAGGTACTATTGTATTTAGCTAGGGATTCACCATTTGGATTTATATCTCAAAATATTATATTTTCTTTTGGATTAAATATGAAATTTGACCAAAGAAAATCATTGAATATTGTTTTGCATTTTGAAAAATTAGATCATATGATAGTATTATAAACAATAAAAAAAAAAAAAAAAGAATTACCAGTCTGAGAAATAGTTTCAGCCGCAGTTCGTTGCAAGTTCCTAATGAACTTCTTCAGAAAATCAAAAGTCTGGCTTTCTCTCTTGTTTAGGGTGTCGTGTTCTAACATAGCAAGAACCTTCCTGGGAGTAGGAATAAGACTGGTAAGCACTTCATCCAGTCCTCCTGGGGGCAGTTTCAACTTTTTGAGAGCAGGACTCCAACACTCTGCTATGTATGCAGGATCATCAACATCTATAAACAAAGGTGTTGATGGCAGCAGCACAGCTGATATTTCTCTCCAGGATGGAGTCACAGCCAAAAGCAGGAGAATATGTGTCGTTAATTGGCACTATAGAAATATTTTATACTCTGACCCAACTGTGCAAGATTGTCAGAGTTTCTATACAACCTAAATTAAGTGCAAACGGTTTGTTCACAATCTGTGGAAATGTTTCCCTGCAAAGGGAACTGCTTTAAATTGTGTTGGTTGTCCAAATCCTCCAAAGCAGCTTCAACCACCAGGCGTGTTTTGGTGGTAGTTTAGAGAGTAGCTCTGTACTGGGAGTGGAACAGAACACTTTCTGGGTCACGCTGGTTGTGAGATGGATTAGATTTGCTTCCACTAAAGCCCATTAGATTGATAGAGAGTTTGGAGGTTTTTTGGAGCACGCCAGTTTCTGTAATGTTTATCACGCCACCCTTCAGCAGCTTCTACAGGACCTACTTCTGTCTGGGGAATAGATCCCGGGTCCATATAAATGCAAGTTACAGGCTTTCTCAGGAGAGAATTTCCCGGCGGAGTGTTTCCCTACAGGGAGAGCAGTATTTAGGGCACCCTACCTGACTGATGTGAAGGATGCTCTTATATCGCTTGCAGATCTCCCAGTGTCAGCAGGCTGAAAATAGAGCCGGTAAAATGTGAAAGCATGTTTTAATTTCATGCAATAGTTTTCTAAACTTCAAAATGAAACATGTTTGTACTTTTAACAGATCATTTATAGCCCATGTCATTGCAGAAAGCAGTTTCAGACATTAACCTCCTGACTTTGGTTCCATTTCCTTGTAATTAGTATTGAAATGCAATTCCTCTCCAGGCCCTTGAAGCTATTATTGAAAAAAGTGCTAGGTATTAATGGTCCTATTAGAAAGCAATCTGTTCCCTAGAACTATGCGTGCTTCGATGAGTATGTCTGCTCAGCTGGATACTGAGGATTTGTTGTTATTGACTTTAAAGAGACAAATGGCTGCCGTGTCTGGAAGTGACAAAAATAGAGAGTGAGATGAGGAAGGGAAGCACAGCGGAAACTTAGATGATGAAATTTCTCTGGATCAATCTTCTGTCCATCCCTCAGTGTGAGAGCACAGCTTTGGATCGATGGAACCCGTGGAGTCGTGTCACAAGCTCTCTGCTACACGTTTTAATAAGGGTCATGACACCTCCGAGCTTTTAGAGCCGATTCCATCAGGCTTTTATTCACATTTACATCAATAAGGCAGGTTTTATATTTGGCTCAGCTGCACATCCAGTAGATCTCTAATAAATGGAAGGTTTAACCTACTTTGCCTGGAGAACAAAGTTCCTAGGTGATAACAAAACACAGCTAAAGCAGAACAGCTGCTGGATGCTAATGAGGAGTGTCTTTTGAGTTTTTTGGCAGCTTTCATAGTTGAGGAAATAGGAGAGCCTGTTCAGGGGACCTAGGCCATTTCTCACTATGTGTAGGCTACTTGTGTGATCTTATGTGCTCGTGAAACGTAACGTTGTTCTCCTCCCTCCCTCTTTACCCAGCATGCATCAGAGCAGACCGTTCTTGAGACTGACAGTTGTCCCAGCATGCACTGCGGCAGCAGCAGCTTCCAATGGAAAGCTCTATTGAAAGTTTAAAGCTCTCTTTTCTGTTTCTGTTGTTCAGTAAAAGTATGTTTTAAGATCATTTTAGGCGAGAACATTATACTTTAAGCTTCACTATATGACATCATTTAAAAAAAACTTTCCGAATTTGAGAAGACAGCAGCAACCAGTGGACCCCCGAGGTCTGCAGCAGCCAGGGCTGACGCTAGCCCGCCTGTGGCAGCCAGGGCTGATGTTAGCCCGCTCTGTGGCAGCCAAGGCTAAACGTTAGCCCGTCTGTGGTAGCCAGGGCTAACGCTAGCCCGTCTGTGGCAGCCAGGGCTAACGTTAGCCCGCTTCAGGGCAGCCAGGGCTAACGCTAGCCCGTCTGTGGCAGCCAGGGCTAACGTTAGCCCGTTTGTGGCAGCCAGGGCTGATGTTAGCCCGCTCGTGACAGCCAAGGCTAACGCTAGCCCGTCTGTAAAATCATGGCTAACGCTAGCCCGCCTGTGGCAGCCAAGGCTAACGTTAGCCCGTCTGTGGCAGCCAGGGCTAACGCCAGCCCGCTCTGTGGCAGACGCAGCATCTGTTACCAAGCTGGCACAGCAGACATCACAGGACAGCTTATTCGGAGCCCGTCGCACAGCAAATCCTGAAATAAGAGTTGGTATATTGAAATAATTTATAATAACCATGGGGAAATTAAGGGAACATTTATCTTTTTGGACCATTGGGAGATTGATTTCCCTCAGATTTTGACTATTGGCACCATCGGTTGTAGGCAAAATCGACTTTTAGTCAGCCTTTACCTGAAATGTACGTTCTCCACAAGACCATCATAGCGGACAGGAAGGTAACTGTGGTCATGTACTAGCGTAGGAATGTCGGCAAACGGGGATGGAAGATCTTCTCCTCCTGCTTACACATTATATATCTTGCAGAAACAAAAACAAAAGTGACCAACAACAATTTACGGTGTATAAGATTGGTATATCAATATGTGATTAAATTTCAATTATACACATACCCTTTGAAGATGAGCTGGAAAGTTGAAAATGTTTGGCACAACACCATCTTTACGTGGACAGTCTGCCCTGTTCGGTCAAAGTCCTCACTCCTGAAGTGCAGTGAAGAGTCCTGTCATTTGCAACAAAACCGTCCCTTCTTAGGACAAGTTCCCTCAGCCTCCTCATCTTTCCGTTTTTGGGAAAGATGAGGAACATTTGAAAAATGTTCCCAGATGTATAAATTATTTTCAACATTTCCAACCCTTTTTCATTCTTTCAACATTAAGGGTAAGCACAAAAATACACACCTAAATGAAATTTGTTTGGGGTAATTGTATGTATGTATGCACTAGAGAATAACACAACCACACTAAATTACTTATAAAAAGTTGTCCAAATGAAACTAATACAAACTTATAAAAGCTTTGAGTCAACAACAATCTTGTAATACTATTATGTCCAGTGTTGGGGAGTAACGGATTACATGTAACGACGTTACGTAATTTAATTACAAAAACAGAGTAACTAATTCGTTACAGTTACAATGAGAAAATATGTAATTCAATTACAGTTACTTCCGAAAATTTAAAGAATTACAAATTTAGTTACATTCTTTAAAAAATATAAAGAAAAACCTTTGCGAAATATGTACAGTGAACCCTCGCTATAACGCGGTTCACTTTTCACGGTCTCGCTGCTTCACGGATTTGCATCATGCATTGTTAAACTTTATTGTCAAACATAATCAATGGTGGCATGTCGGTTTATAAGGATCTTTTGGCCCAGAAGAAAAAAGAGCGACAACAACTACCGATAACTATGTTCTTCTCTCAAAAACACACCTGCACCGCAGGCTTTAGAAGAAAAAAACGCCACAGAGCAGAGTCAGGATGCAGCGGCTCCGTCAGAACAGCAGTGAAATACTGTACTGTACACGTCAGTCACTATTTGTCCTACTGTACTTTGTATTTTTTTTCATAATCATTTTTCATTTTCTCCCGTTCCAATCCGTCACGGCGGGGCGGTGCTGATCCCCGCAATATTAACTCTTCAGTTCGTATTGATGATTAAAATTATTACTTATTTATTGATAACTATATTATTTTACAGTACAGTACAGTAGTTATTTGTAAAAAACAAAAAAAACAGACAACAACAACGTTTATACCGTACTTTTATTTGTTTAACAAATGCTTGGGCCTGTAAAAAGTTTTTGTTCCTTGATTTCAATGTTGTATGGAGTATTTCATTGTATAATAACTTTAAAAAAATAAAGGTTTCTACTTCACGGATTTCACCTATCGCGGGTTCTTTTAGGAACGTAACCCCCGCGATAAACGAGGGTTTACTGTAATGATATTTTATTGCTTCGCGCCCTGTATCGCCGTTTCCCGCTACGGCTCCTTGTCTCTATCATATTTGCCACTCTGATGATCCATCCTGTGCTGGTGGAGCCTCCTTGAGGAACAGCAAGCGAGCGGACGGTTCTATTTCAGCTCAAGCAGCGCATCAAAAATGACAGCCTTCCAGCACTGGAAATTTAAGGAGCATTTCATTTACATCTGTGAAAATGGCTCAAATTTAACCGTGCAGTGCAAGAAGTGTTTGCCGGCTATCAACCTGAACCTGCTTGTGTTAGTCTGCAAACTGCGTAAATGGTAGAGCCTGGGGGAGGAACAGAAAAGAGTATGGCCCGATGAGAGGAGTCTGAGAAAATCTTCCATGCCTGGTGCTGCTGGCATCTCTTCTTGTGGACATCCTGTGATTGCCTGTCAGCAGTTCCCTCTCAGCTTAGTGCTTTTTTAAGGTTCACATTCAGTTCTCAAAAATTAAATGTTGAACATGGGTCAATACTCATTAAAACCTTAAAGTAATCAAAAAGTAATCAAAAGTAATTAGTTACATTACTTTTTAAAAGTAATCGAAAAAGTTACACTACAATTACATTTTAAACAAGGTAACTTGTAACTGTAACGGATTACATTTTTAAAGTAACTTACCCAACACTGATTATGTCAACGTTAGCTGCTAACTTACTAATGTTAGGTCTCACTTCGCAGCTTCTTGTTATTAGCCAGCTAACGTTAGGCTAATAATGAAAATACAACAACACTCAGATTATTGTTATTAGCCAACTAATAACTAGCAACCACATCCACAAAGATTGTAATTTACACCAAAGATTAATTGTCATACAATCGTTATTGGTGTCAGTAAAACCTATATAATTGACTGAATAGTCTCAGCCTTGATAACTTGCGCAAGTAGCCGTGATGCACAACTATGCTGCATGATTAAGTCATTTTTCGACAAGAAAATCTGCAATTTCGACATGTTCAAGCATCAAAGAATGGCACTCTATAGCCACGTTCATAATGTTTGTAAGAAACCAAACTGTTTGTAAATCCGTCAAGAATTCAATGAGATAAGAGTATTTGTGTTCGTGCTGATCACTCACCTTTACTGTAACAGTTAAAACATAATTAAGGCTACTTTATACCTTGACTGATCACAGCAAATATAGCTGCAAGGCAGAGAAAAGGATAGAGTAGCTCCGCCAATCGCCAGCGTCAGGCCCACTTTTTCCAAACCAAACCGTTATGGCAGCTGTTCGAGCTCAACAAAGCTGCTTCAACGTTCAGGCGTCAGAAAATCTAACACTGGTACAGCAGCAAAATGCTCAGCAGCAGAGAGGCGCTGTTTTGCTGCTCCTGCTAAGGCCTGTCCGTGTGAACTCAACTACAGAAAAATGAAAGTAATAAATTCACCGTTGAGTTAATTTTTAGCTTGAAGAGAAAATAACAAATTAAATTTCAACTGTGTAGAAATAATGACAATTAATTTTTTTTAGGTCAAAAATGTGTTCTGAATATATTTTAACACTGAAACAGTAAGTAAATACAAACATACAACATTTAAATTTCAGTTGCATTTTTAATTCAAATCCCAGCGACACAGATTTACTTCCATAAAACAGAGAAATTCCAGGTTAGTCAAATTAAATACGTATTTTTCAAGACCATAAGGAACTTACCGTACTAAAAGGCGCGAAGTCTCAGTTATGTGTGCCATTTCTGTATTTAACACACATAAGGTACCGGACTATAGGGCGCGTTTTTTATATACAGGTGCATGTCCTCCTACGTTTAAATACCTCTACTGTGTATTTAAAAATAGAGCGGGAACAAAACTGAGTATGATGATTGTGCTTTATTCATGTATTTATTACAAAGGATTAATCAAACTAGGGCTGCAACTAACGATTATTTTAAAATGATGAATCTGTCGATTATTTTTTGATTAATCGATGAATCGGACAAAAATATTTTTATATTAACCTCTTTATTCCAAAATAAATTTTAGACAGAACAAATCAAGCACAGAAGTACAGGTTGCTCATTAACTTTAGTACTGGTGCAATATGAAAATAAATGTTTGTGTTAAAACTACATAGCTTACGCTGAGAAATATAGCTGTACATCCACAAAATATAGGCTACTTTGTTTCATAAAGCACAAAAAAAGACAGGCATTTTTGTTTTTAAAGCCCCTAAAGGGGTTCAAACAATAGGCCCCCCCATTTCAACAAATGAGGTTTTTTTTTAGACTAGAAGAGTTCTGCCTTTTAAGACAGGAACTGTTACGCAGTTAAAAATTGCTACTTGAGAAAATTTTGAACCATAGAGATAAAAATAGCCCTGTGATTCAAATTATAAATTGTATTTGGAATAAAAATGAAACTAGGGGTGCTAAAAACACATCCTCCAAAAGGTGTGAATATTTACATGGGAATGTGGCAGATAATTGAATTGACATATTACTGATCTTGCTTTCGGATTATATTCTGCTTTACTTCCATAAATTGCAGGATCTTCTTTACTTTATCTTTGCAAGAAGATTTAACTTTAAAAGCTGCGGTGAACCCTTAGGTGGCCTGGCCCAGAGGCTGCTGTGGAATTAAGTTTTCAGGTAGAAAAATAGAGCGGGAGCAAAACTGAGTATGATTGTGCTTTATTCATGTATTTATTACAGAGTAGTAATCGAACCCATCAAATTCATCATCCTCTGCTTCTGAATTAAACAGCTGCACTAAATCAGACATGCCAGTTTCCCCTTCTTCGCTGTGAGAGTCACTTTCCGTGCCGTGCGGCTCCTCAGAAAAAATGGCGGCTTTTGCGAAAGCTCGAACAACAGAGCCAGCAGACACGTTAGTCCAAGCATCAACAATCCATCCGCAAACGGTGGCGTAACTTGCCCGGCGCTGCCTTCCACTTATCCTGAAACTGTGGTCTCCGTCTGTCATCCATCGCTCCCACGCCGCTCGCAGCCTTACTTTGAACGGCCGGTTCACACCGATGTCGAGCGGTTGAAGTTCCTTTGTCAGACCGCCGGGATAACGGCGAGCACATCGTTCATTTGATCAACCTTTTTTTTCACATCAACTGTGAGATGGGCACGCATGGAGTCACAGATTAACAGCGATGGTGATGCGTGGGAAAAAACATCTGGTCTCCTTACATACACCTGCCTCAGCCACGCTTTCATCATCTCCTCATCCATCCAGCCCTTTTCATTTGCGCTAATATCATATGTCATCAGAGCGCTGTGTCTGTCTCGCTGTCAGCTCCCAGATCAGCTTCTCTGATTGGTTGATGCGGCGCATCCAGCAGCAAAACTTCAATTTTTCAATCTCGAGCAGCAGCAGCGCGGATGCTTCGCTCCCGACGCGCTGCGCCTGCTGCTCAAAATGCGCTGCGGGACCTTTTGCTGCGCCTATACGCGCATCAACCATTGACTTTGCATGTAAACTCGCTGCTTCTGCTGTGTCCGGTTAACACCGATGTCAAGCGGTTGAATAACAGCGAGCACAGCATTCATTTGTTTCACCATGTTTTTCACATCAGCTGTGAGATGGGCACGCACAGAGTTACATATTAACAGCGATGGTGATGAGTGGAAAAAACCACCTGGTCTCCTTAAATTCAGCCACTCTTTCATCATCTCCTCAATGAGGTGGTCTCAAAAGTCGCAGTTACAACACACATAGGGCGCACCGCACCAAATGGCGCACCGCACATTTTCAGGGGAAAAAAAGACGTTTATGTGCGCCTTATAGTTGTGAAAATACGGTAATTTGGACAAGTTCGGTGGGCCGGATTAAAAAGCCTAAGGGGCCGTAGTTTGCCCATGTCTGGTATAGCCTCTTACATTTTAGCTTGAATTGATTTATTTAATTAAAGTATAGAGACCAAAACAGATCTTTAGCTGACAGAGCAATACATTTAGAGCAGTAATTATTAAAAAAAAAAATATTTGGGAATTACTGTGTCATCTAAACTAGCTGAGTTACCAAAACTCAACCACACCCCTCTTTTAATGAAAATAGAAGAGGACCTAGAAAGATGGAAATGCGCTTCCGATCTCCCTTTTGGGTGGGGTACGGCCTCAAATTAAAATGATGGTCTTACCCAGAATTAACTACCTATTTTCAATGATCCCCAAATAAACCATCAACGAATGGTTTTAAATCTCCTAGATTCTTCCATCTCTAAATTTCTTTGGAGGACAAACCCCCTCATATCAGCTTAAAGACACAACAGAAAACTAAAAGACAGAGGGGGACTAGATTTACCTAACTTCCAATACTACTATTTAGCAAAATAGATTACAATACATCTCTAAATGGACCAAAACATAATCCCTTAGATGAGCCCTGGATAGACACAGAACAGGATATATGCAGTAATATAATAATTCTCAGATTTGCGTTTATTAGCTCTAAGATCAAAGCGGCACCCATGTTTCAAGAAAATATTAACATCAGCTCTTCCCTGACAGCATGGTGGGAATTTCTAAAAATAACGAACTCATCCTTCTATCCCGTGCACGGTGGTACACCCATCTGGGAATAACCCTGACATTCTACAAAACAATAATGTGATAAACTTTCGTGCTGGAAGAATAAAAGGTATTAACTATCTGGATCATTTGTTTTGAAGGTGCGGAGTTTATCACATTAAGCTGGAATAAACTTGCAATATGGCATTAACAAAATAATTCTTAGAATATGAGCAAATCAAAACTATAATTAGAAATAAATTTAAGCATATTGATGGAGGTTTAATAATTCCAACTAAAATATCAGAGTTTCTAGAGTTAACCCCCAAACTACTGTCTAAGTTATACAGGACACTGATTAAACTGGATGATACAATATCTCTTCCTATTACTAAATGGGAGGAGGATTTATCAGTCAACTTTGAATAAACATCACGAATAGATATGTCTAAGAACTTTTAACATGACCAGAAACCCCAATTTACAATTAATCAATACAAAATCCTCCACAGGGGTGCACTATACAGGTCAAAGATTATTCAAGATGGGTTTTCGCAATCTAACATCTGTCCACAGTGCACAGGCAATCGACTTGATAATTATTTTCACATACGTTAGCGGTTGTGCTGGGTTCAGAGATTGGGTACCGGGTGTGGCAGGATCCTATCACTGTGCCTGGGTTGTAGGAAATCCACTATTTCCCCTTATAGTTGCTTGCTGGGTGACTTTGAGGGAAGCTCTATGGGAAAAAATGGTTTGCTTGGCATTCACTGCATTATGTATGTCGCTTAAAAGAAAACTATATATGAGGTGGAAGGTAAGGATAAACTCATCAATCAGTACAGAGATCTACTGTTGTTTGGATCATATTAATCTTGAGACAGCATCTGCATTCCCATCGGGCCGATCTCTCTGGAGCCCTTGTGCGCCCATCACCAAGTGTAGTGGGGGGAGTGGGGTGCGCCTTATGGGGGCGCCGGGACTAGTTTGGGGGTCCTTTTGGTCCTGGGGGCTCGGGGGAGTGCTTGAGCCGGGGGCGCCTGGCGGTTCCTGGGTCTGTTGGACAGTTCCCATCGGGTAGGTCTGGGGCCAACGGGCGCGTCGCTGCGGTGTGGTGTTTTAGTTCCGCGTGGCGACGGGCTACTGGCCTGGTGGCCGTGCTGCTGCTGGTGGGGCTGGGCACCGGCATCGGTTCTTTTGTGGTGCTGGTCGGGTGTTTGTGCCTATGGGGGGCATGCAGCTCGCCTTCCGCCGGTTTCCCGTGGCGTTTGGCCGCGGCACTTGCCGTGGGTTGCCGTCCGGGGGCGGTGGTCGCGCTTCTGTGGCCGGGTTCATGTGTCTGGTTTGTGGGTTGAAAGGCGGGTGTCGGGGGTCCCTTTGGGATGCCCCCGGGTCGGGGTGGTGTGGCTTCGGGCTTGCTGGGACTGAAAAGTGGCGGCGCTGCGGAGCATCTTGGCGCTGTTCGAGAGTGGAGGGTTGCTTGGTGTTTGGCGGCGTGGGGTGGGTGGGTCGGCGTATCGGCCTCCTCCCGGCCTGTGGGCGCGGGCCGAGCGGGGTCGGGTCATGCTTTTTCGGCGCCGGGCGGGGGTGGTGGGGGTCGCTCCTGCTGCTTTTTGCTGCTTGTGCCGCTTTACGGCGCTGGGGCGTGCTTTGCGCGTTGGCTCTCTGGCATGCACCAGTGGGGCTGCTCTGTCCTTTGTTTGCCTTGCGGCTGTGTTTGCTGTGGTCGGTGGGGGGGAGTGGTTTCGTTGTGTTTTTGGTGGGGAGTCCGCCTGGGGGCTTGGTTGCGCCGCCGGTTCGTCCGCGGTCGCCTTCCGTGTTTTAGATATTTGTTGGGCTGCCTGCCCGCATGCCGGGCTGCGCTGTCGGGGATTCCTGTTCGGCGGGCTTGCCTGTCTCCCCTGGGGGCAGGCATGTTGACTTTTCTGGGAGGAACATCTGGGAGGTCAGGCATGGGTATTGGGCACTGGCTTGTTTATGCTCTTCTTCAATGTACGAGGGTTTTTTTGTGTGTTTGTGGGAGGGGGTGTGAGCGGGAATCGAGCTGTAGCCCGCCTCGGATTTCTAGCGCTTTGCTGTGTTGTGTGGCTTTATTCTGGATTGGTGCCAGGGACCTGTGTCGGGGGTCGCTCGGGGCCGCAGGTGTCAGGGGGTGCTGGTGCCGGGGTTTCCTGGCATTGCCCGCCCTACTGCTGCGGGTCTGGGGTGGTTCCTGGGTCTGGGATCCCGCGCCGCTGTTCTGGGCTGGGCCCCGTGGGGTTTCCCCTCGGGGATCGGTCTTTGTGGGGAGTACTGCTCGGGGTTCAGTCGTGAACGCCTCTGCCGTTCGCCCCCCCGCTGCCGCCCCCCTGGTGTGCCTGGGTGCCCGGCCTGCTGGGCTGGGGATGGACATTACCGCCTGCCTATGGTGATGCTTACCCCTTCACAGGTTTGCACTCTGTAAATGGGGAAGGGGAGGGAGGGGGACTAGAATGATCTCGGCCTGGATGTCTTTTGTCGCTTGTGTGAGTAGCTTGACTGTTATTGTAGGGGAGGGATTACATCTCCGGAGGGGGGGTGGGGGGTGG
>JAGKQL010000055.1:329607-360075 GCA_018398635.1 Cyprinodon brontotheroides | reverse complement strand
TGTGTGTGTGTGTGTGTGTGTGTGTGTGTGTGTGTGTGTGTGTGTGTGTGTGTGTGTGTGTCGGGGGGGCGTAATGTCACATTCTTTCATAGTTTTTCACTTCCTGTGTTGTTCTTACTAATGGGTCCTAAATGCACTACAAAAAAAAAATGAAATCTAAATAAGTACATTTTTCTTAAAGCAAGTGCATTTTATCTGGTATTGAGGAGATAAGTGAGGCACTTTGCCAATGGAACAAGACTATTTACATCTATCATAAGAAAAAAACAATTGCATCTTCATATTTTGAGTGCATATTATCTAATTTCATCTTATCATTAGGGTTTAATTTTATTGACAGTCTGAAATGTTTGTCAGCCTTAAATATAGCCTGCTCTAAAATAAGAAGGAGCTTTTTAAATCTTGACCAAAGGAAAAAGAGTCAGCATATTTATCGTGCTGTTCCACCAGATCTGCTCTCGGTCTTGATATTTTTTCTGTATTTTTACTCATTTTACTTAAAATAAGATATTTAGATAAAATGCTCTTGAAATAGGACAATGCAATTGTGTTGTCTTATTTTAGATGTGTTCTTCCATTGGCAAAATGTCTCTTTTACCTCCTGAATTCAAGAACAAATCTACATATTTTAAAAAAAAATTACCTATCTAGATTTTGATTTTTTCCATTGCAGTATTTTCTGTCCCAAATCTTTACTGTAAATTGATTTATGTGTATTAAAGTAAAAGTCCGCTCACATTCAGAATTTAAAACTTCTGAACGTTCTTTAAATATGAAATTATTACATCCTGTTCAATAAATGATCAGTGTTTTTAATTCAGAGTAATTTATTTTCATTTGAATGTGCTTTACCGGAGGCATCCATGTTTGTCAAAGAACACTACTGCCACCTACTGGTTAGTGACGTCACGGTGCGGTATCGGCTGTTGATCAAGTCCCAGTGCTGTATCTGGTGTTTGTCACAACGCTATTATCCAAGTCATCTTGAAAACATTCTTCTTCCAAATGTTGGCTACATATTACGGGTTTTTCTCTGGCCAGAAGTTCGATGGCAAATCCTCCTCTTCAAGTTGGCGCATCCAACGCACCAACCCGTCCCCGCGTGAAAGATCAGGAATCAGAAAGGTGAAATAACTCTTTTTTTCACTTTTACCCCATGTATTCCAGCATCCAGCTGCCATGCACGTAAGCATTGTCAGTTTCACTATAGCTCTGGTGAATTTCAATGGTGAAGTCCTCTGGAAATCTTCAATAATTGTTGTTGATTGCAGATGTGTCTAGTAGTTCCCATTGATTTAGCTTGTAAAGCGGGGAGAATGGCGCTAGGCTTACCGCACCGTGACGCCACTGCTGGAAGATGGCAGGAGGGGAGGGGTTACTATATTTGGGCAAACATGGCCGCTCCCAGACTCAGTGATTGCGACAAAAATATTAATATTATTTTTTTACTGATTAATGCTAATTTCTTTAAATCACTCTAAACGTATTATTTTTCGGTTTAAATAATGATCCAGTGATTATTACCTGCTGAATGGACCTCTCCTTTAATTTCAGACTTGGTCAATAAAGCAGATTTTATCTCCAAGGAAGCGACATGGATTATAATGTTGCGACTTCAGAGTAACAAGAATACTGAAGCAGAGAATAACAGAAGCTTTCCATTCTGTGGGAATATTTCCAAATGAAGAATCTCCAGGGTCACTGATAAATCTGGATCCTTATTATAAGGATAATTGGTTGAGATGCCACTATATACATAAACTGAATTGAATTGAATTGATAAGGCTCCTTTAATTATTTACCACCATCATTTTTCTTACGACTCTCTGCTTCCTCCACATGTTAATATGATGCTGCACCAGTTTTACTTCTAACTTTTTGTGTTATTGTCTTATTAAACCTCATCTACATTTATACTAAAATATTCTTTCTGTCATGATTTGTGGACATTAGGTTCTAAAGTGAACGTTATCTCCTGGTCAGGCCCTGTAAGTCAGTGAGAGGGTGGAGTCAAAAATACGCACGCCCAGGACAAGGCCAGTGGCTGGAAGTTGGAGGGGATTTTGCTGGGAGCTGCAGGGAAGTGGGCTGCCATTCGGCTGGCGTTTGATTGGGAACAGTTATTTTGAATTCTACTGTACAGATTTCAATAAGTTTGAGTCTGATTTAAAAAAAAACAGAGGCTGGATCAGAGGAGGACTACTGGACAGTAAGTCTAGCCTTGTAGCTATACCAGGTCCTGGAAAAGACAGAGTGAACCATCTCCATCTGTCTTTGAAGTTTCTTTCCCTCCCATGACTCCACCTGTCAATCACTCCAACTACAACTGTGACGAAAGAGTAGGACCCAGTTATTAACTACAATAATCTGAGGATGATTATGAAAGTGTTCAACATATTCTCATTATCAGTTCGTATGAAATCGTATGAAAAGTTGTGCACAGTATTTTTGACGCTAGGACGCTTTTCCTCAAAAAAAACAGAACAGTGCGCATGTGCTGGCAGACAGAAAAAAAAGCTGATCCGCTGGACGGACGTAAAACTGGAAAAAACAGTGCAATCATCACTTATTCATGTCTCTAACTACGTTGCTTGCTGTTTTTATATCTTAGGGTCAGGTTAGGGCTAATTGTACTGATATTCTATGTTCTTGAATGGTAGCGTAAGATGCGCGATGCCAAGATACGCATTTAAAACTTCCAAAACGCATAAAAATTACGGTGTATAAATTTTTCGCTTCGATTTCATTACACACAATACTTAACTCATAATGAGAATACACTGACGGTGGAGTTACTAACCTGGTTTGATAGTTCAGTGCCACGCCCAGAGAACAGGTATGAATCCAGCCGGCTGGCTAGCAAGAGTCCTGCGGGTGCTGCCTAGAGATCTCCAGATGCGGAAGCCTAGAAGGCTGCAGAACTGACGGAGATCAGATTCGAGCAGAAGAAGGAAGACATGGTGATCCACAGAGCAAAGTGAAGAGGCAGAGTCCAAAGACAGGCCAGGCAAACAGATCAGACAGATGCAGGCAGGCTCAAAGGTCCAAAGAAGATGAATCAGGACTCAAAGGCAAACAGAACATTATTAGTACTCTCTACACCGAAGGCTCAAGAATAATCTGGCACTGATGGCTGGGACCAAGGAGTTTAAATAGAAGCAGGAGCAGGTGTATCAGATGGGTGTGTATCAGTGATGGGAAAACAGAACAGAGCTAGACAGGTGATTGAAATGAGTAATCAAGCCAGCCATCAACACCAAAATCATGCCCCTGAGGGCGCAGCCTTCTCGTGATGCCCAGGGCTCTCCTATACTTCTGTATTGCCGAGGAGCTGCTGCGCATGTATAACCCTAACGAGAGTCAATTGGAAAAGAGTTTTCACCCTAGGGTTGAAATATGTCACCAATCCGATGAGGTCATTGGGTGGGTGGGGCGGCGCCCTAGCGCTCTCTATTATCCAGCTGCGTCTGGTTAAATGTTTAATTCTTCTTTGAACAGCTTTTAATGTTATGATTAGACATTTGGGAGAAGTTATACGTTATAAGTTTAATTACTGTAGTAAGTCAGAACCTGTAGAGAAAACATGAGTTTGAGGATAGCAGAAATCCTTTAAGACCATGTGTGAGCCTCCAGCGCTTCTCTGGGTCTTTAAGTGAGGAAAAAACACCGAGCTTTGGTCAGAACCATCCAGACAGTAACAGTAAAGGAGGCTCTGAAATAAAGGCCGAACCCCACAGAGAGCAGCAGGAGGAGAACAGGAGGATGAATGAGGACAAGGAAGAGGGCAAATGTAGGTTAGAGAAAGCTGTAGAACTGTGGGGGGGGGAGCGGACCCATCGGTTTATATCGGGCCATAAAGATCATCTAAATCAAATAACAGGCCTGCGGGAATGTTTTCTCTTTCACTTTCCAGCACCGTCTCCAAAGATGGCCTCATTTCATTCCAGTAAATAACTTCTCTTCTCTCTCTCTCTCCCTCTATCTCCCCGCGGTCCGTATCCACACACAGCCTGGGCAGAGTGAGTCCACTCCTGCAGACGCTCCTGCACATCTTCTTCTGGTTCTGCAGAAACTGTTTTCTCGTAGAAATAAACTTTAATGACCAAAGATTAGCTTCCAAATGCTGATATGTTCTGGCCATCAGCCCCTTCGAAATACACCATCAGAATCATGTTTAGTGAGATGATGTCCATAAATCTGTCAGCAGGATCTGAGGAGATGCCTGTACTGCAGGATGTTGTTTGGCGTCAGACCTGTAGGACATCCTCACACTTCCATTCCTTAGTGGTTTCCTCGACCATGGCCCATTCCTCCCGACAGAACCAGGAGCCGGTATGGATCATTTCAACTCAATCATTTATATTTAAGCTTTTGGGCCGTTCTACACAGGGTTCAACAGGGGCCAACACCCCTGTAGAAATGTTGCTGGTCACTGTTAGGGCCTCTGTACTGAAAGCTTACTCTACAAACATTAAAATATAAGTCAAGTTTTTCAGGTAGGTAAGATAGTTTACCCCTGAAAGATGAGAATTTAAATTTTAAAAAAGAACAAGACAACACCGCTATAATGTTATTTGAAATGGATAATATGTGATAAGAGCTGCACAGTGGCACAGTTGGGTAATACTGCTGCCTCTAGGGTCTTTCTGCATGAAGTTTGCATGTTCTCCCCGAGCATGTGTGGGTTCTCTCCGGGTACTCCGGCTTCCTCTCATAGTCCAAAAACAAGACCGTTAGGTTAATTGGCTTCTCTAAATTCTCCTTGGGTGTGAGTGTGAATGCTTGTTTGTCCTGTTTGTCTCTATGGACTGGCGACCTGTCCGGGGTAGACCCTACCTCTTGACTGCTGGAGATAGGAACCAGCACCCCTTGCGAGTTAGAAAATGGATGGATGGAATAGGTGATTATCTCATTTCAAGGGTAAAAACTCCTCTTTCATCGCCATATAAACTTATTTACCTGATTCTGCACTGATTTTAAGAAATTATAACTTTTTTAGATCCGTTTTTATAAGGCCACTTGGACTTATTTAATATTCCGCCTTTACAATCTACTTGAACATGATATTATTAAATTATGTTATGTTTCTTGTTCTGTGTGGTTCTGTGTGGCAAAAACATTAAATCCAGACCCTAAAGCCTCCGGATTGAGACAGACTTTTGGAAGTTAGTTTTTGCCCTTTTCTGTCCAAATCTCCAGTCATGCGAACATTTTTTGAATCAGCCTCATTGTGTAGTATACGGAGGGTAATGAGGGGCGGTCAGCCTCTCACAACCACCTCCCGATCAGGAAACATACGGTGGAGAGATAAACGTATATGTTTGAGCATTCCATTCGGCCCTCGAGAGCGAATGCTGCTGTTGAGCTTGCAGAGCTAAGAGAGTCTACCAAGCCGATTTACCAGAACCTAACGCATTGCTCATGCGCAAACGCAGTCTGATCAGCTGCATTTCTCGGCACTAAGTCCTACGCAGTTGCTTTTGTGCATAAAGTGTAAGCAGGTAGATCGCATCAGAGAAACAAACATAATGAGCATCTAACTTTTAAACCCTGCAGTTTCATCGCATAGTTTGAGCTGTAGCTAAGGCCACAACGATTGGCCTGGCTTTAGCAGTGAGAAGCGGCTTTCTAAGCTGGGGTAAGTTTCCTCTCATAAGGCCTCATACAGGAGAAATGACCCATCATCTGCTTTTATTCTCTTTTAAATTGGACACCAATGAAGGAGATGATGTTAACGGGAGTTTTAGCCTAATTCTGGGCACCTAGAAAGGAAGGAAGAAATGTTCTGGGATTTTTTTAGATGTCGTGGTTGCCGCATTCATCCACAACAGCTGACTCCCCAATCTTGGTAAAAGTTCCTATATGGGTACTTGATCTTTTAAGTTCTTTCCTGGTGACTCGACTCAGCCTCTACTTGATGCTTACTTTGTTCCTCTTGAAACCAAACTAGGAGTTCCTTTGACTGATTAATCATAGGACTATTTTCTTCCAAATTGCTTTTATCCTCAGATTCTCCTGGCCGCATGTCCTGCGCTATCTGACCAGTAACGCCTGTGTGCATACCAAAGTAGCTTTCCCCAACAGCTGTATATTAGCACGCAAAGACCATCAGTACCACCATGGGCTGTTTGCTGATAAATAGCCAGGGGTAAGTAGCTCATGTTTCTGATATCTTTCTCCATGGATCTCTACTTTGGATCAGGAGAGCACACATTTCAACGCTGAAGTATCAGAGAGCTGAACCTGTGCAGCTGGAGTGGGAGAGTGGCTGACATGGGTGGAGGTTCAGGTGTCAGGAATGAATGGCAACTGCCATAAAACCTAAGAAAATAGTTGCCAGGGTCTGGACTGTGAGTCCAGGAGTAAAATCCCAGTAGAGAGTAAAACGCTGAGGAAATTATGCTTTCATAATAATAATAATTTCATAATGGTCATTTTCTATCAATCCTGCACTTCAAAGGGTCACACCTTTCTAGCCATATCTCCCCATTTCTGAAGACTAAACGGAGTGAGAAGACTCACAGGCAGGTGTTAGCTAAAAACCAGCGGTGGCTGCTTCATCTCACCTTTGAGCCACAATCATCAACGGCCATTCATACCCCTTTCCCACTGGCTGAAAAACCCCTATAAACCTGGGAACAATCAGCTGTTAGTGGCAGTGGGAACAGCTCACATACGCGCGTCTACCCCGGTCAAATGACTCGCCAAGTTACCCACGTTAAAATCTCCTTGGATCTGATTGGCATGCTGTGGGATCAAGAGAGTCAGTACGCATGCGCAAGACGTCAGATTTTTATGTTTATCCCTTTAGCTTTGTACGAAAAATAGACTTTAAACTACCTCAACGGCCGTGTATCCCTTTAGTCATTTACAAAAATATAATTAATTACTTTTTGGTGTTTCTTGAAGTGTATGGCGATCTCATTATTGGGTTGTTTTTTTTGACTACGCCCTGGCTTCCTTACATGCTGCTCTCCATTGTTCACTTTCCTGATTTCTGTTGCACTGGTAATATCATGAATGCTAACCTAGGGTGATGATGTCACCAGACACGGGGCTGCCCTTGAGGGGTTAGACCAGCTTTTTTACCAGTTTGAAGGAGCCAAATGCTGACTGTTACCGGGTCGACCCATGTTTGAAAAACAGGTGTTAACCTGCTATTTTCAGTGGAAAAGAGGCTTCAAGCAGGACATAGGCCTTTTAAGGACCATGGACTGGTAATCTAAAGATGTTTTCATTCATCGTCACCATGAACCAGCTTATCAACAAGCTGTGCTTCTCAGGTCAGATGTTTGTTTAGGGGCAGTAACTAATCTTTGTCACCCTCCTCATCTTCCTCTCAGAAGGAAACCTGATGGTCTCTGCCGACTCTGCCTTCTGAACAGATCTAGGAAGCGATGGACGCTGGTGGCCTTCAGTGGACGCCATCACAGACCTTTCTTTAGATGCACATAGACGATGAACCCAGTCAGGGTTTCCTCTGCTGCAGTGAATCAAGTGGAAACTACTTGAACAGGATTTGGGAAAAGCAAAGAGAAGCTGTTTAAACCTTCAGAGGAAACAGTGGTTGTGCCTTACTGTAGTCGTTTTTCTTTCTTCACTGTTGTTTTATGATGCATTTAACAAATTTCATGTCCATTTCAATACATTCCATGCAGCGTTTCTCATATGGGGAGTTATATGTGATAATATGTAGCAGAAATGTTCTCCTCGCCCTCTTTGTTGGGTGACAGTCATCTCGCAGGAGTTGTTTTGTTATCCTGCAGGCGCGTGAGGAGGTGGCATGGGCTCAGTTCTCGCCTACATGAGAGCTTACCGCTATGGGCTAGTAGATGATGAAGAGGTTTCTCTTCTGGGCTGTAGTAGCATGGTTTCTCAGCCTTCTCAGCTCTCACACCCCTGCTGCTGGGCAGGGACAGACACAACCACTTTCTGAAATGTTCGCCGCCTGCAGTTTACCCTCATTGTGCCCATCGCTGCTGCGCGCGCTGCCTCACAGGAGCCTTCTGAGGCTTTGGGACAAATGTTGTTTCAGCTCATAGCTCCATTCCTTGACGCTCCTTTCCTTGATTTACCTCTCTCAATATAACAGCTGATGTTGCAACCTTTCTATCTGCGTTTAAAGGTTTTATTTTATGAATGAGGTCATAAAAAATGACAAACAGAAAGTTAGAAATAAGCTCCGTTTTTTCTTTAACTTGTCAAATGATAAAAAGATTCATTTGGAAAGGAAAATCCAGGAAGAGAGGCTAAATAAGCAGCTGTCCTTCAAGTTGGCAATGAGTTACAAAATGCGATTGAAGAACTTCTGGATAAATCACACAAGAGTAAATATAGCTTTAAGACCCAGATTGCATCTCCAAACTTCACTACTGCTGCTAGTTTAGTTGCAAGCATAGAAAACCCACAGATCAGACTGGAAGCGCTGTGATTCAGGGATGGGAACTTTCATCCATTGTTTTTCCACGAATCCTCATAATAAAATCATAACACCAAAAATTTGATTTTTTTAAGTGTCTATCATTTCATCAATGCAAAACTATTATTACTATTACGATTATCTTTTTATTGCATATAATAGCCAGCAGCTTGAGGCCGCAGAGCGCAAAATTCTGGAAGGGAAACCCAGTTGCTGGAGAGGAGATGGTGCCCAGTTTCTTCTGGTCAGGTCGCGCTTCTGGTGTCTATTTGTATTGGCAAGTATGAATGTGATCATATTCCTCCTTTACCCTAATTCTACCTGGAGCAAATGCAAATGTTCTTGTTTAGTTTCTTGTTTTCGTCTTTTTTTCGTTGTCTGAATCAGTCAGTGCTGAAGTTGCAGTTAGTTTTTGTCTTTTGCAGTCAGTTGTAGTTTCTTTTACAAAATACTATTTTATTCTCAAGTATTAAGTATCTCCACTGTCACAAGAGAGCAAACGTAAATCTCTCTTCGTATTTAACCCCTCCCCCCATGGGGAGCAGTGTGGGTTTAACAGGGTCTTTCTCAGGGACCCAGACTGGCAGTCTGTGGGAGTGGGTTTCCAACTCACAACCTCAGGATTCCAAGCTCTATGCCCTAACCACTCAGGCTTTAGCCCCCTTTTAATAGACTATCCCTACAGAAAATATAAGTATGAGAGCAAATAACGACCATTCTGCAAATTCATAAATCTGCCTGATTATTTTTCTATTACTCATTAGTAATCGGATAGCCAGCGTTCCCTTTTAAAGAATACTTGTGTAAGGAAATTAAAAGTTCAGGAGAAACTGAAACTGTTTCTGGGATAGAGCGGATTTATTAGAGATCTAAAAAGGTTTTTTTCCTTCCTAAATGGAAGTGGGTTTTCTCTGTCAGCTAAAGGGATGTTTTAGTCTCTATACTCCAGATAACGATGCGAACCAAATTAGTAAAAACTAGCCGACAATAATTGTTTCATTCCTAAAATACATTCTAATTTGCTTATTTCTAATTGCAGAAAAACATTCGCTAAAACATTACCTGGAAGTTCTTATTTAACATTAATTTGTTAATTTGGTTTATCCCCCCCGTTATAAAACATTCGCAAATTACCGCATGTTGTCAACTGGAAGTTTCCACAAACATTACTAGTTAGCCTCTGGCTTGAATCCCCCCCCATCCGCAAATCAGCAGAAAATGTACTCAAAACCCTGCAGGATAATAAGCTTCCAGCAGAGGTCAGATCAGCGGACCGTGTCCCATTCCAAATCTGTTCCGCTGGCTACAATGGGGACCCATCCTGATTTAAATATTCATAAATTACGTATGCTGTCCAACGCAGTGTCTACCTCTACCTGCCACTTCCTGTTAATACAGTGCAAAGTCTCTGAGTCCGCCCAGGCTGTGTGCACGTGATCTAAAATGATCCAATGGTCGCTGTCGTCTGCTGCTACTTCTAGGACACAGCAGGCAAACCTGTGGCAAGTTGTGGCTGATGGGAAAGAAGGAGAAGCATCTTGTTGAGCAGTGTAAAGCAGAGAAAGTGTGGACTGCTGGAAGAATCTGTGGTGGAACCAGTGGAAAGAAAAGTGAAATGGTGCCTCAAAGATGACCTCTGCATGCCATTTGTAGAGGATGCTTGGCCTAACCTGCTGCTGTAGAAGCAGTATTCTCCACCATGAACAGAATCAACAACACACCTGGATCCAGGCTCAGAATGAGCACCTTGATATGTGCTTGAGAATGGCTTAGTCTCCATTCAAACCCAGGTTTAAAGCCTTGCAGGGCAGCCTAAAGCCCACTGCCAACATTAAGACAGAAAAAGAAAAGAAAAATAACAAACCATCAGTTCAGGTGTTTGATAAAAATATGGGGAATCAGGAATTGCTCCTTTATACCAAACTGAACGATTGTTGTTCTCTACTTTAAAAAACACTTTAGATTTAAAAATGGAAAAAATATTGCAATATATATATATTTTTTTATGTTAATTTAAAAGTCACGAATTCAATGACAGGGATGCATAAACACCTGCATTTTCTTTCAGTGTTTAAAGTAACAGATTATAATTAAAAATGTCTTCCGACCTTAACTTGTTGATGATTCTCTTTATTCGATGGTTTTTAATTGGTGACCCCTGGGCTAACCTGTCTGATAGGCCCACAGGGCTCCTGGAAACCACTAACCTGAGGGCAGAGAGCTGCTGCCATGTGATTGGCTGATTTTCTGGCTACGTTAGCAAGCAGTAAAACTGTAGCTATCCTCCCAGGTAATCCACCCGTTGAACCTGAACATCTCCAGCATGCCCTCTCCTTCTGCGTCGCTCTGAACCGACTGAACTTCTCCATTTGGGCATCAGCCAGACTGTTAGCAGCTCGTTAGCGACACTAAAGAAGAGACTTTGGTGAAATTCAACCACAAACCGCAGCACATTATTAGACGAAGCCTCCGTCAAAACAGTCCACAGGTGTTTGATCAGACGGAGCAGAGAAGATGTGTTAATGATTGAGCTGTTGGATCTAAAGAGGAGGGCCAGGCTCAGGCCAGCAAATAAAACAGAAGCTGCTTGTAGAAAACTTGCAGCAGAAGTGGGGCACCGTGAAATGAAACAAACACAGAAACTCCCCAGTTATTTTCCACCTCTATTCTCAGCCACTGTAAAGCGTTTCATGTCCCACTCATCCAGATGGTAGGGATGATAATTGGTGCTCCAAACTTAATGAAGGCTTTCTGCACTGGTTAATTCACTTGTGTATGTGTGGGCTCTGCTGTGTGTTTTCTGCAGTCCTGTGTAAAAGCAGAGCTATAAGGAGGGATGTGGCTCTTAGTGCTTTCCTGGCAGCAATTTGGAGCAGTGCAGGGAGAGATTTTTCAGAGTAATGCATCCTCCAACAAATGTGCATCCGTCATTCCAACACTCTGATAGCTTTAATACACCTCTCATTCACAAGAGGGCTCATTAGCTCAATTTCCAGGGAGACCGTTTGAGTGAATAAAGTACATTAGTATCAAAAACCGCAATGAAAACATCCCATCTATCTTTGTCTGCTTGTCGTTCCTCCAACATTGCAATGGGATAAACAAACAGGCAAAGGAAAGAACAAAGAATGCATGTGGGACAATGATCATCGTTCTGAAACACCCTGCATATGCCAGATAAACAAATCTCCCACTTTTCAAAGTAGCGTCTGGGTTACTACGATTAGTATTATCTATTATCACCAGTGCTTAGACAGATGCAGTGGGAGAGAGTCTGATCCTTCAGAGGGAAACCTGACCAAATCTGGACTCCTACGACTATCTGAAAAATGCTCCGTTCTGATTCATGGTTACATCCTGTGACCTTTCAGAAACCCAATTATAAGAGCAAAAAGATGAAATCGCCTGATGGATCAATGCGTTTTTATAACTTTCTGACAGATGCCTCACTGTCCACAAGGATGTTTTACAACAAGAGCAACAAACTTTAAGATGATTTTATTAAAGTTACAACAGTTAAGGTCTGTGGGTTCATTGAAGCCGGCTGCTAGCTCAGCTTATCTCTACCCGATCCGTCCCATCAGCTCATCATGAACCAGATATTCATCCAGGTTGCCCTGGATTTTAATTTGTAAAAAAATATCAAAATTATGCTTTTAACCTCCCTAAAAACAGTATGTGTACTAAACTATAATGTGTTAAAGGTTAATAATAGATTTCCTGAGAAAATAAATGCATTGAAATCCTTTCTGCTTTATCCCTCTGTTCCTAATCAGGAAATGGGATGCTACGCTAATTCCAGGAGCTAACTTTATCAGCTGTGGAATTAGAGGAAAAGTCCCGTCAGCCAGGAATAATCAATGATCATCAGTTATACCTAAAACTAATACCTTCACCATGATCAATCAGAAAAAAAATGTAAATAATAATTTTAGTGACAATCACTGAGTCTGGGAGCGGCCATTTTTGCCCAACTGTTGTACTGTATCCTGGCTTAGATCCAGTACTCAGGAAAATGTTGATGTCTTGTTTTATTGTAAAGTACTTTCTATAAAACATAATGAAAACAGTTTAACTTCCTTACTTTGAAGCCCATTAAGGAGAAACCAGAGTCTCTTTCTTTTTTCTCGTCTTTGACAGCAAGATGACAGCAATGTTCAAACCCTTTTCCTCCACATTTTCATTCCTGCAGGGCATCACACATGGCTCTTCTACTACAGTATTTCCTCATCCTTTTTAAAGTGAGCAAATAGGGAGCCTCTCTGCAGGCCTGAGGCATCCAGAGCTTCCTGCTAAACACAACTGCTAATGGAACCAAGGCTAAATGAATGGGCAGCAACTGCATGAAGTCCCCAAGGCTGCAGAGAAAAACCCTTTAATTTGATACATTCCTTTCCAGTAGTTATACATACTGTAAGCTCTATGACCATTTTATACTGCAGCTGTCAGCACTGCGTAGCTGCAGGCACTGCATGTTTGGAAATCACCTTTATAACCTCAGCAAGACAATGATTCAGTTGACCGTCGTTCTATTAGGCACAGAACCCGTTTTAAAAGGCCCCGCATTAAATTGTACCTGCTTTAGCTTTGATTACATCGCACTGCTACTGTAGCTGTAGCATCATTTTAACTTAACTTTATCTTGTGTGAATCATAGGAGATTCTATAGCATGCTGTGGGAACACCAGAGCCGGATCGACCCGCTAACTTACGTGATGCCATTGAACGCAACATAAGGACGTCGACACACCGCGCCACTCACTATAGATCTAACAAGCAGAATCAACTCTGTTTCTATTGGATAAACATGGAGCAGCTCTGGTGAGAGGGATTCAGACAGATAATAGAGAGAAACAATAAAGCACACTGACTACGCCCTGGCTTCCTTCCATGTTGCTCTCCATTGTTTACTTTCCTGATTTCTGTCGCACAGGTGACCTCATCAACGCTACCCCAACATGATGGTGTCACCAGACACGAAGCGACGGGGGGACAGAGGCCACACAGCTGCCAGCGAGGGGTTAGACCTGCCTTTTTAGCCAGTGGGAAGGGAGCCAGATGCCGATTGTTGGGTCAACCCACGTTTGAAAAACACGCCTTAACCTGCTATTTTCAGTGGAAAAGAGGCTTCATAAACACAATTACTAACTGACTGACTCAAAGCTTCATACGTAATAAGGATTCTACAAACAGTCAAAATAGGAACGTTAGCGGCTGCTGCTGCAAGTAGCTGCTCTCTCGAAGATGGCAGTCTACTAACATTAGGGTGACAAGATGTCATCTTTTTCCCAGAATTTTCAGCCCTAAACAAATTTCCGGGGGGAATTTTAAAATCGTACTGGATTTTGGTGGACTACAGTGCAGAACATAGTCAAAACAGGGAGCCAGCAGGGGACAGAGCGACCGAACCTGACCCAGTGCTTCCCCCCGTCTGCCTTGCCTGTCCCTAGCTCCCCTCCTCCGGCTGAGGACAGGCAGCTCATGGGTCTGCTGAGGTCCAGTCCAGTCAATGGCCCAGTAGCCAACACACCCCCCATAAAAAACCCTATGTTTTGATGCTGATGTTATTACCATGTGGTATGCTGGTGAAGATTGTCAGTCATCCAGGTCATAGTCATTCCAAAAAAAAAAAAAAAACATTGCCATGGATGAATGGACATTAAGAAATGTACTTGTTTATAATTAATTTGTAATTTGTAATTGTTAATATAAGTGCTCTTTGAGCTTCATAGAAGATTACGCATTGTTGCCCTGTTTGTCCCTACACGGCGCCTGTCCCACAGTGCCTCACGCCGCTCAGTCAGTAGTAGCAGTGTCATGATATGCTGTGATCGCTGGCCTTAATTACTCCTGCCTTTCACCTGCTTTACTCTTTCCAGCTCCTAATTATCATTCATCTCATCCACCTGCCAGTTGCCCTTATATTGGGCTCAGTTCCAGCTATCATGGCCAGATCATTAGTTGTTTATTTTCTGTTCAGTCTGTCTCGTTCAGTTTATGCCACCTATTCATGTCCTGGATCCCATGGCGCCAGTGGAAAGAGGGTTTTTGTGTCTGTCTCTCCTCTCCTGCTCGTCCACTGTTCCTCCCCTGCTGAGAGTCCTCTGGGTTTTTGGCTCTATACGCGGGGAGGTTCCATTTTTATCCAGTAAGCCTGGCTCCAGGGAGGAGACCAGTTTAAAGGTCCTGCATCAAGTTCTGCTTCCACGTCCTATCTGTCTCTGCTATCCTCTTCCACTGAGCCTGCCCATCTGCACCTGATCCTGCCTGCTCCTGTGCGTGACCAGCTGGTCACGCTTCTGGACTCTCAACCTGCCTGGGAGCTCTAGGATGCCTGGAAGCCTGGATCCTGCCTGTTCTGTCTTTTCCTGCCTGTTCTGAATGCCTGTCCGGGATCGGCTTCCTGCAAGTCCTCTGGGGCTGCAGCACTGGGGACACTCTGGGTAACGCATGCCGCCTCTTTCTGCAGTCCAGCAGCTGGATTGCGCCCCTTTCGAGGGAGATGGACTAGACTGTTGAACCAGAGTGTCTGAGATTAGGCGGTGCCCTTCCTCCCTCCTGCAGCATCCGAGGGTCACAGATCCTAGCAGCTCCACATTAGTTTCAGTTTCTTTATGTTTTTATATTAATAAACGTTTTGAACTTTACTACTGACTGTCTCACGTTGAATACTGGGTCCATCTGTTCCGGTTTATGACAAGCAGAGGGCTTATACTCCATAGAATCACTGGTAGTAGTTAACCACTGTTAGCTCATATTCTTAGTCATTGCGTCGGACTCGGATGCCAGTGTACAGTTTGTTTGAGTAGCTGGGTGAAAACAACGCCTGGATGTATGGAGCCATTTTGTTTACAACGTGAAGGACAACAAAACAACAACAACTTACCGGTAACTAGCTTATGTGTGTGTGTGTGCAGGGGCGTACATGCATGTGGATCTGTGTGTGTGTGTGTGTGCACTGGATATTAATCATTTAAAATTTTGACTCCCAACTAGATACCTGACACAGTGACACCACAACCAAATCAGACATTGTGGATGGAAGAGAAGTCTGTTCCATACAAACCTGACGCCAAAGAGCAGAAAGCCCTGGAGAACTCAATGGCAAAGTGGATTGGGCGTTCTGGCCTGCCTGCAAGGACCATTGATGATGAAGACTTTGTGGATATGATGAAACAAGCCGACAAAAGGTTCAATGTGTTCAGTGGGATATATGTTAAAAATAGAATCAGTGTGTGAAGTTCTATTATTTACAGTGTTGACTAAAATGACAAAAATGAATAAAGTGACTAAAACTTGACTAAGTCCAAAATTGATTTTTGCCATTTAGACTAAGACTAAGACTAAATTAAAAAAAGCTGAAGAAATTAACACTGATTACAGGTTAACAAAAGAAACCAAACGACCCCCATTCCAAAGGGGTGGACCCGTTCATCAGTTTCTATTTGCATGTTTTCTAAACTAAAACCAGGCTTTTGTTGGGCTGCTGGATAAAACCTGGAATCAGCGCTATTTCTGACATTTTGAATTGAAAAAGCTTCCTGGATGGAAGAGAAACGTCTTCACACTTGGAAACAAAGTCCAGTGTATTTTTTTAATAAACTTTTTTGGAATGACTATGTAGTGCATTTTCTAAAAGACCAAAAGTAACCAAATGTTTTATGGCTATTAAATGTGTTTGTTTCTGTTTTAATATGTTGTTTTTGAGCTGAATGTTAATCAGATGTTTTTCTGCATGTGATTCAGAGAACTTTAAGGAAAAATGTATGTCAGATTACATTTTCAGTAATGTCCTGAACCACATGGCATTCTGGGGGATGTAGGAAATCATTCCTACCTGTCAATCTCTACAATTATCCCTGTGTTGTTGGATGTGTGTGTATATATATATATATATATATATATATATATATATATATATATATATATATATATATATATATATATATATATATATATATATATATATATATATATATATAAAACTGTTACTGGAGCGTGCAACAAAAGTCATTTCCCTCTGGGATTATTAAAGTATTTCTTCTTTTGGGTATCTGAAATACCCAAAATTCCATAAATAAATCATAAATAAAAAAAAAATAAAGTATTTCTGATTATCATTATGATTTAGCCTCTCAGCCTTAAATTTAACTAGATTGGCAGTAGGGATGACCCATTTGTAGAGGTTAAAGGTAATGTTTTAGGGTTAGGGTTACAGTTTAGACTTAGGCTGTTTTTCCTTAAGTCCTTGTTTTAGAAAGGTTAACAAAACACTCATTAAACATGAGCAATGGTTTGCATGTGAAGCTGTTTGCAAGAAAAGCTTCAGCTCGTTCCCATCTGCAGAGATAGATTTCTGGAACTAGTTCTGGTTTCTGGATCATGGAGAGTTTCCACACAGAAATAGCTTTTACTGATCCCTCTGTTCCCAGAGATAAATTATTATTTTAATCCATCTGTGTCTGCATCTAATGTCCTCTTAAATGATTTGTCCCAGCTGTCTGTCCTCACATGAAGATAAATCTGTTACAGCTGCTGTGGTGATGATAAAACATCTTTTAATAAACACCTGGATACCAACGGTATTTGGATTTAACTTTTTTTTGAGTTATCATTTGCTAGAAGAGTGAGGTTAGGTTTTCCATATTCTTTCTGAACTCCAAGGTTATATTGTTCTTACCATTTGTAGCACCAATGTTAGAATAAAAAAAGCGAGGATCTTAGAAGAGAAGAAAGCCCTGATCATTGAATGTATGCCTGTGCTCACCGCATTACAGGAGCCAATGGCCACAGGAGGATATGTTAAACAAGGACTGAGGAGATTAAAAAGGCTCCCTGAAATAAGAAACTACAGTGACAGCTCAGTTATTCCTCAGGATGCTTCATCAAAATATACATCTACACTGTCACAGCAGTTGCAGATGGAAAGATGGATGCCGCTCTGCGCGTTGGACAGGTAGGAGAATACAAGATGGCTTCAGACACATGGTGAGGGATTTGGGCTGTCAGGGCTGACGTCTTTGTGAAATGGGCAGATGGAGCCGGATGAAGATATAAGGCGTGAGGAAGAGGAAAACACGAGAGAGATGGATCAGGCCGAGCCTCAGACTGATGCACAGAGTGTGAGGAATGGAGTCCAGAACAGATTCCTTTTCTAATGCTGTGAGCAAAGTTTCTTACTAATGTTTCTTTCTGTGTAAATTTATCAATTCTCAGTTCTTCACAATCACCTCAGGTTCAATATGAGTTTTTCTTCAAATGTTTAGAATGAAAGAACTGATCAGGTTCTTCCAGACGGGGCTGAAAACCTTCACAGGTCTGGGAGTCATACTGACAGATAAAGCCTAATACATAAAAGTTAGAGATGAAACAGGCTTTAATTTGGGCAAAGCAGGATGAGAGAGGTGAGTGGGGGGTGTTTGGAGTTAGGCTCACTCGATAAATAGAGCTGGGTGTCATCTGCATAACAATGAAGATAAATAGTACATTTATGAGAGATGTTGACAAGTGCCAACAAGTAGAGGATAAAAGTAGGGGGCAAAGCACAGAGCCCTGAGGCACAGAGGTTGTGACAGGGGATGGATCTGAGCTCAGAGCCAGAGGAAGAAAAGGAAGCAGTCGAGGGGTTGTGAGTGTTAGTCTACTTCAAAATTAAGAATTAAAGGAACACTTTGTAATCAGAGTATAGCATCAAGTTAATTAAACTTCTGGGATATTGATTTGGTCAGGTAAGTAGCAGAGGGGGTTGTTAATCAGTTTCAGCTGCTTTGGTGTTAATGAAATTAACAACAGGTGAACTAGAGAGGCAACAACAAGACGACCATCAAAACAGGAATGGTTTTTACAGGTGGAGGCCACTGACATTTTTCCCCTCCTCATCTTTTCTGACTCTTTTTCACCAGTTTTGCATTTGGCTAGGGTCACTGTCACTGCTGTTAGCATGAGGCGCTACCTGGACCCTGCAGAGGTTGCACAGGCAGTCCAACTCCTCCAGGATGGCACATCAATACGTGCCATTGCCTGAAGGTTTGCTGTGTCTCCCAGCACAATCTCAAGAGCATGGAGAAGATTCCAGGAGACAGGCAGTTACTCCAGGAGAGCTGGACAGGGCCATACAAGGTCTACAACCCATCAGCAGGATCGGTATCTGCTCCTTTGTGCAAGGAGGAGCAGGAGGAGCACTGCCACAGCCCTACAAACTGACCCTCCAGCAGGCCACTGGTGTGAATGTCCCTGACTAAACAATCAGAAACAGACTCCACGAGGGTGGCCTGAGGGCCTCGACGTCCTCTAGTGGGTCCTGTACTCACTGCCCGGCACCGTGGAGCTCCATTGGCATTTACCGCAGAACACAGGAATTGGTAAGTCCGCCACTGGCGCCCTGTGCTTTTCACAGATGAGAGCAGGTTCACCCTGAGCACATGTGACAGACGTGAAAGGGTCTGGAGAAGCCGCGGAGAACGTTATGCTGCCTGTAACATTGTTCATCATGACCGGTTTGGTGGGGGGTCAGTGATGGTCTGGGGAGGCATGTCCATGGAGGGACGCACAGACCTATACAGGCTAGACAACACCACCCTGACTGCCATTAGGTATCAGGATGAAATCCTTGCACCCTTTGTCAGACCCTATGCTGGTGCAGTGGGTCCTGGGTTCCTCCTGGTGCACGACAATGCCCGGCCTTATGTGGTGAGAGTATGCAGGCAGTTCCTGGAGGATGAAGGAATTGATACCATTGATTGGCCCCCACGCTCGCCTGACCTAAATCCAACAGAACACCTCTGGCACATTATGTTTCCATCCATCCGACTCCGCCAGGTTGCACCTCAGGCTGTCCAGGAGCTCAGTGATGCCCTGGTCCAGATCTGGGAGGAGATACCCCAGGAAGCCATCCGTCGTCTCATTAGGGGCATGCCCCGACGTTGTCAGGCATGCATACATGCAGGTGGGGGCCATACAGATGACTGAATAGCATTTTGAGTTGCTGCAATGAAATTTCAGCAAAATGGACTAGCCTGCAGCATCATTTTTTCACTGACATTTTTGGGGTGTCTTTGAAATCAGCCCTCTGTAGGTTGATTGATTTAATTTCCATCAAATGAAGTGGCATACTTTGTTCCTAACACATCACCCAGTCCATATCAGGATAAATAAACAGCATGACCCCCATTTTAGATGTGATGTGTTTTCAACGTGTTCCTTTAAGTGTTTCTTTACTTCTTTGTTCTTTAGTTTCCATTAGGTTATTTCTGACAGCCTCAATGTTTTATTTGTACAGAGTTTAAAAAGGTAAATGCAGCTGAACTCAGATCAGTTCAGTAGAACCTAATTAATCCTGGAATGTGAAATTAGACATCTGTAACTCTAAGTGTCTTTACAGTCTGGTCTTTTTTCTATGAAGACACCCAGTTATATTAATAATGTCGTTTTATTTTTTTTATTTTTTTTTTTTTGGTGTCATGCCTGGGATTTGTTTTGCTCCGAAGTAATAAAAACAGGAAGGTGAACATCAGCCAGAGATGGAGGCAGGAATCCAGGGCCAGGATGGGCAATAAGTAATTTACACAACCTCGGAGGTTTTATAGAAAAGAATAGATTACAATAAATAAAATAAAGTTAGGAAATAATTAAATGGGGTGGGAGACATCATCCATCAGTTGGGGGGCGGCATTATCCATCAGTCCAAAATGTCTAAAAGATCTTTCAGGTGGATAAATGGTGGGTAAAGGTCATTTAGGGGATTATTTATGTCACTGGGATTTACTGTGTGTTTTATGATAAATGTCTTCCACTACTAACTGGAGAGAAACACCTCAATGATCGACATTTCTAGGAACAGAAATGTTAGAAAAGTCTGAAATGACATGTAAACATATGAAAACAAAAGTGGAGCCTAGGCAGAAGTTCAACTGAATAAACTGATTACTTTACCCTCATCCGCCTCATTTGGATGATCAAGGACTACAACCCCCAACACTTATTAAGTGAGGATGAGGAGAGCCCACCTGCCACCCCCTCTTCCCTCCATTAAAGACATTTCATCCCAGAGCTGCGTGTCCCGAGCCCAATGACCCCCTCACCTGCACCATGGTACTGCATTGAATGCTGTGAAGCATTCAATGCAGGTCCAGAAGATTCTGCAACAGTTTCTTCCCCACTGCCATCAGACTGCTGAATGTTGTGTAAAATTGGTTATTTTATTTATTAAAAAATTAGAACTGTAATTATACAGTCATGTTTATATTACTATTTTTTTTATGTATTTATCACAGTTTTTAAGCTGCCTTTTAAAAAATTAAACTGTCTAGAGCTGTTTAAATAAATCTGTCTAAGTCTCTTAGTCTAAGTCTAAACCCACCTCCATCCCCTCCTCCACCATCGTAGCCAAAGCTTCATCAGAGTCATTCCTCCCGGAGTCTTACTGCGTTCTGCGTCTCATCTCAACTGGTCCGGCAGAAGACCGCCATGTTTTTTTTAAGCTCAGTTTCAACAGAATCTATTTTTTTCCCCATTTATAGAATAAAGTTTGAACACCCTTCCTGTTTGGAAGGACAAATTCCTCCTTTTTCTGTTTCATGGTGTGGAGCTAAGTTCTTCTGCAGATCCTTTGTGGACCCTTTGGCTTTGTCTTGGCTCGTAGCCCGGTTAGCATCCTGCTAACTCAGGACCAAACATACAGGGTTCTGCCTTGAGTCCAGAAACTCCTTGATTCTGCTAAAAAAAATCAATAATACAAGCATAAACTATCATAAATACCTCTAATGACCATTTACACTGACCATGCTGCATCCAGAAAACTGATGAAAATTAAAAAATAGAGATCTTTATTTTTTAATGATGATGAATGAAGGAAAAAAAGAGAGATCATATCTCTCGTATCCTGGCTTCTCTTCACAAGCTCATCTTTGATGATAGCAGCCCATAGCAGTACCCCACCATCCATCCATCTGGCCCATCAACACTTGTTCTCATTTCATCAGACCAAACCACCTTGGAGAAATCAGTCTTCAGATATTTCTTGGACCAATCTGGACGTTTTGTCTTGTGTGTCTTTTTTCTGCTTTCCTTACCTTGGCCAGGTCCCTGAGTATTGAGCACCTTGTGCTTCTCGGCACTCCAGACATGTTGCAGCTCTGAATTATGGCCCAACTGGTGGCTAATGGCTTCCTGGCAGCTTCACGCTTGATTCTTCTCAATTCATTGGGAGTTATTTTGCGTATTCTTTCTAAAACGCTTTTTGTGCCCCTGTTTGCTATTTGCCATGAACCGCTTGATTGTGCGATGATCCCGCTTCAAAAGCTTCCTCGGCAATTTCCAAACTGCTGCACCCCTGAAAGACATCTGACAATTTTTGACTTTCCAGAGTCTGTCAAATCTCTTTTCTGACCCATTTTGCCAAAGGAAAGGAAGCCTAATAATTAAGCACACTTTATATAGGGGTGGATGTCATTAGGCCACACCCCTTCTAATTACAGAGATGAACACCACCTGATTTATTTAATTTGGTAGTCGGTTTTCAAGCCTGTACAGCTTGGAGTAGGACAAAATGTATGAAAAGGATGATGTGGTGGAAATACTCATTACCTAATAATTCTGCACAGTGTAGTTATGCTGCTATAGGCCCAGACTGCTGGAGGACATAGGGACCCCTTTTTCATCATTCTGCTTCATTTCCTCTATTCTCCCACTCTGCAGAATCTGTTAGTTCAATCTCTAACGTTCTGCTCTCTCTGCTTTTCTCATAGTAGCCATCTGGTCTGTTCTGTTTGGCTGTGGCTCCATCCTGGAGAGAAATATCCAACAATAAATAAACTTGCCATCCTTTGTTTCTAGTTTCTGGAGCTTGGCCTGTTTTCCAGTGTAGTCCTGTTTCTCTGTCTGTGACTAACTGGATGTGCTCTCTTCATCCTCTGACATGGGAGCTGGCTCGGAGCTCTTCTGCGTCTGCCTGTGTGTGTTTCCTGGATGGGGCGCCTGTGGAGCTGGTTTGACAGTTGCCTTTTGTATCTATGTAGCTTCTTTTCTATGTCTGCTTCTGCCTCCTTGAACTCCCAGTGGGCCTTCAGCAGATGGCGCGCCACACTGGAGCCTGGTTCTGCTGGAGGGACTGGAGGTTTCTTCCTGGCCAAAGGGAGTTTTTTCCTCTCCCACATGCTGACAGCATGAATGTGTGAGGGTTGCTGGAAAGAGTCAATGAATTAGATGCAATCAGCTGGTTTTCCATAGAAAGAACACTTTTAATCAATTTGACTGGATGAGTCTCTACAGTGGTTGAACTGTAAAGTGCCTTGAGATGACGTCTTGTGAATTGACGCTATTTAAATAAACTGAATTGAAATCAATGAATCAATCAGTTTACTTTCTAATCTCTGAGGAATGAAACATTGATTTTGGTCCAGAAAGCTCATTCACTACTTTCAAGCTAAAGGGAAAGCAGTGATATGCAGGCAGGAAAGAAGCAGAAACAAAACAGACCATTTCCCACTATAAGCAAACACCAGAAATGAGAAATCGTTGATAAACACGCCGGGAAGTTTTATCTCCTGCCAGCTGAACTTAGCTGTGTGCTTCAGACTCTCAGTGAACAAAGAGTTGAACAAAAGCTGGATCCCTTATCTCCATTAGTCTTCTTAATATTGTAAACTGTCAAAGGCTGGTTTTATTTCCTTTTTGAGACCAGAAGAATTTATTTATCTTTTTTTAATCACACTGCTTTCATGCATTTCTGTTGTCTTTCTTTTTTTTTTAAAGAAAAAAACATTTAGTTGTTTTTTTTCTCTTTCTAAAGGCTGCATTATAAAAACTGCAGTTTTGTGACTGTAAAGAAACCTAAAATTGAAGCAGCTCTGGATTGATCTGATTTATCTGGAAGCTGTTAAATGACCTCCATCTGTATGTGCGCTGTCAGACCCTGGGGATTTCTCAGCAGTAACATTAGCTTTCCCAGTCCAAAGGATCAAATATGACAAACAGTCATCCTCTGACAGTGTTGGACGGACCACATGTGGACCTTTTCAGACATAGCTGGTCCTTTTGAGGGACCCTGTATATGAATCGCTATTAATTAATCCACATGTTTCAGTGCAGTCTTCATGTTGGCATCTGGTTTTAGGGCTCAGCTGCATGATTTTTCCAACTACACGAAGGCCCACTTTAAGGTTTGGGCTTCATGCTGCTGGTTCAAGCATTCTATTCAAATCAATAGAGGTTTATTTCTAAAGCGCCGATTCACAACACAAGGCATCCTCAAGGCACTTTACAAGTTCACCAGGTCATCCAGTTAGATTGATTCAAAGTCAAGGACCAATCCAAGGACCAACCTAGGACCAGCCAAGGACCAGCCAAGCGACCAACCGAGGACCAGCCAAGGACCAACCGAGACAGCCCAGCCAAGGACCAACCACACGAGGACCAACAGGACCAGCTAAGGACCAGCCAAGGACCAACCAAGGACCAACCGAGGACCAACCGAGGACCAGCCAAGGACCAGCCAAGGACCAACCAAGGACCAACCAAGGACCAGCCAAGGACCAGCCAAGGACCAACCAAGGACCAACGGAGGACCAGCCAAGGACCAGCCAAGGACCAGCCAAGGACCAGCCAAGGACCAACCGAGGACCAACCGAGGACCAGCCAAGGACAAACCGAGGAACAGCCAAGGACCAGCCAAGGACCAACCAAGACCAGCCAGGACCAGCCAAGGACCAACCCAGGACCAACCAAGGACCAGCCAAGGACCAACCAAGAACCAACCGAGGACCAGCCAAGGACCAACCAGGACCAGCCAAGGACCAAATCGAGGACCCAGCCAAGGACCAACCAAGGACCAACCGAGGACCAGCCAAGGACCAGCCAAGGACCAACCAAGGACCAACCAAGGACCAGCCAAGGACCAACCGAGGACCAGCCGAGGACCAACCAAGGGACAGCCAAGGACCAGCCAAGGACCAACCAAGGACCAACCAGGACCAGCCAAGGACCAGCCAAGGACCAGCAAGGACCAACCAGGACCAACCAGGACCAGCCAAGGACCAGCCAAGGACCAGCCAAGGACCAACCAAGGACCAGCCAAAAAGGACCAACCAAGGACCAGCGAGGACCAGCCAAGGACCAGCCAAGGACCAGCCAAGGACCAACCGAGGACCAGCCAAGGACCAGCCAGGGGACCAACGACCGAGGACCAGGCAAGGGCCAACCAAGGACCAGCCAGACCAACCAAGGGCCAACCGAGGACCAGCCAAGGACCAACCCGTGGACCAGCCAAGGACCAGCCAAGGACCAGCCAAGGACCAGCCAGGGACCAGCCAAGGACCAGCCAAGGACCACCAAGGACAAACCAAGGACCAGCCAAGGACCAGCCAAGGACAAACAGGACCAGCCAAGGACCAGCCAAGGACCAACGAGGACCAGCCAAGGACCAGCCAGGACCAAATCAAGGACCAACCAAGGACCAGCCAAGGACCAGCCCAGGACCAACCAAGGACCAGCCAAGGACCAACCGAGGACCAGCCAAAGGACCAGCCTGACCAACCAAGGACCAGCCAAGGAACCAAATCCGGAGGACCAGCAAAAGTGACCAACCAAGGACCAACCCGGATGGACCAACCGAGGACCAGCGCAAGGACCAACCAAGGACCAACCAAGGACCAGCCAAGGACCAACCGAGGACCAACCGAGGGGACCAACCAAGGACCAGCCAAGGACCAGCCGCAGGACCAGCCAAGGACCAACCAAGGACCAACCAAGGACCAGCCAAGGACCAGCCAAGGACCAAACCAAGGACCAACCAAGGACCAGCCACAAAGGACCAACCAAGGACCAACCAAGGACCAGCCAGGACCAACGAGGACCAGCCAAGGACCAACCAAGGACCAGCCAAGGACCAGCCAGGCAGCCAACCAGGACCAGCCAAGGACCAGCCAAGGACCAGCCAAGAGACCAGCCAAGGACCAGCCAAGGACCAGCAAGGACCAACCAAGGACCAGCCAAGGACCAAATCCAAGGACCAGCCAAGGACCAGCGCAGAGAGGGACCAGCCAAGGACCAGCCAAGGACCAACCAAGGACCAGCCAAGGACCAGCCAAGCCAGACCAACCAAGGACCAACCAATCAAGACCAGCCAAGGACCAACCAAGGACCAGCCAAGGACCAGCCAAGGACCAGCCAGGACCAACCAAGGACCAGCCAAGGACCAACCAAGGACCAAACAAGGACCAGCCAAGACCAGCCAAGGACCAGCCAAGGACCAGCCAAGGACCAGCCAAGGACCAACCAAAGGACCAGCCGCAGGCACCAACCTCAAGGGCCAACCGAGGACCAACCAAGGACCAGCCAAGGACCAGCCAAGGACCCGACCAAGGACCAGCCAAGGACCACTGCCAAGGACCAGCCAAGGACCAACCCAGAGACCAGCCAAGGACCAGCAAGAGACCAGCCAAGGACCAACGAGTGACCAGGCAGAGAGCCAACCGAGACCAGCCAAGACCAACCAAGGGCCAACCGAGGACCAGCCAAGGACCAACCGAGGACCAGCCAAGACCCAGCCAAGGACCAGCCAAGGACCAACCAAGGACCAGCCAAGGACCAACCAAGGACCAGCCAAGGACCAACCAAGGACCAAACCAGGACCAGCCAAGGACCAGCCAAGGACCAGCCAAGGACCAACCAAGCGACCAGCCAGGACCAGCCAGGACCAAATCCAAGAGGACCAGCCAAGGACCAACCAAGGACCAGCCAAGGACCAGCCAAGGACCAGCCAAGGACCAACCAAGGACCAACCAAGGACCAGCCATGGACCAACCAAGGACCAACCAAGGACCAGCCAAGGACCAGCCAAGGACCAGCCAAGGACCAACCAAGGACCAACCAAGGACCAGCCAGGACCAACCACAGGACCAGCCAAGGGACCAACCAAGGGCCACCGAGAACCAACCAGGACCAGCCAAGGACCAGCCAAGGACCAGCCAAGGACCAACCAAGGGTACCAACCAAGGGCCAACCGAGAACCAACCAAGGACCAGCCAAGGACCAGCCAAGGACCAGCCAAGGACCAGCCAAGGACCAACCAAGGACCAGCCAAGGACCAACCAAGGACCAACCAAAGGACCAGCCAAGGACCAACCGGGAGGACCAACCAAGGACCAGCCAAGGACCAGCTGGCGGACCAGCCAAGCGACCAAACCAAAGGCCAACCGAAGGACCAACAAGGACCAGCCAAGGACCAGCCAAGAGACCAGCCAAGGACCAAACCAAGGACCAACTTCAAGGAGCCCATCAAGGGAATGTAAGGAAATGTTGAATGGCTCCTTCTGTATATTAGAATTTGCTGTGATTTTGTGTATTTGCATCCTTTAGCTCTTGTTGCGAACACAGACCGAGGATTGATTTTACACCACCAGTTCACCTAACCTGCCTGCTACTGAAATGTGAAGGAATCCAGCTGAAGAAAACAGATACATCCAAAACTCAGTTCAATACTCACTCATACCTCCTAATAGAAAATAACCAAACAACCTTTGACCTGTTGACCTCCCCCTGGACCCCCCAGCTCACTTTAGTCATTATTCTCCTGCTGTTTGTGTTGTTTTAAATGGTCTTAGCGTGGATAAAACTCTGAGAGCTCCATGCATCAGATCTTTCTGCATGCTGATGAGAGCAAGGTGAAGCTGCAGTGAAGCAGGTATGAATTAATCAGCGGCGGCGATGTGAGAGCTGATGGGATGCAGGGGAGGGGTCAGGAAGAACAGGCTCCTCCAACGTGTCTGATAGACTCCATAAGTTCACAGCTGTTGCATTTTAAACTGCAATGAATCACGGTGACTCTGATGGAACTTATCTTACTCAATATCATCCTTGACTTGAGCTGCAATTAGTTTGCTCTGGTGACACTAATATATGCAAATCTATGACTGTGACTTACTTTACAGAAACACAGCAAACTTTGAAACTTAACATTAGCCTTTCAAATCAGGGCTGGAGAGCTGCACCGAGTCTCTGTTTAGCCGGTAGTAGAGACTGACCTCGACCCGCTGCCGGACCGCTGACCTCTGGTTAAGATAAAGGTTTTCTTTCAGCAGTTGCATCTTTTATAGTCCACCTTGAACTTCTGACGTTAAATAATGCATTTTCAGGGCTTTTTTTCTCAATTTAAAGCTGATTGTTCCTTATATCTGAGGTACAATTACAGCTCAAACGAATTTAAATACAGATGATACAGATCATTTTTATTTTATTTTCATCCCTGACACAAACAGGAAGATCTATACAGCCTTCATCATGGATTTTGGTTTACATAAATAAGAACCCAAAACTCTTTTTCTCGAAAATGAGAATGGAGGGAAAAAATAAAGCAAAATGCAAACATGGTAACGAGCACAAAGCTGATCTACTGACCAGCAGCAGAGAGGCATCTGTGACATCAGCAAAGTGAGGCCATTCTTCCATTTAGCATTTTTGTATTGATGAATACACAGAGCTGTGCTGATAATCAGAACCTGCAAAACACTAGGAGAAGAAAATGCAAACATGATCACTTAAGTCAGGCGTACACTGTGTGATATTTTAAATCTTTGCATGCAGCTACAGCTCACAGTGTACGACGAAACGCAGGGTTTAAAAGTTCACAGCTTACCATGTATGTTCTCACACTGTGTGGCCCGACGCACTGATGCGATCCACCTGCTCACACTCTAACCACCGAGAGATGGCTAACACTCACCCCAGGGAGATGGCGCTGGTCGAACTCGTCAATCTGGAACAAGAAGAACTCCCTTGTTTGCACATGCGCAGTGCTTGAAGTTCTGGTAAATCTTCTCATAGCTCTGCTACAAGAGCAGGATTTACCCACGAACACCTCATGAGGGCCGTCTGAATTTCAAACATGTTTGATTTTCTCCCGACGTTATGATTCCTCATCAGGAGGTGATCGTTAGAGTGTATGCCCGGCTTTACCAGCTGCAATGTGACTTTCAACTCTCAAGCAGGCTGCAGGTGCAATTCCTGCTTCAACATTTAGCATGTTTGAGTCAGCTGCACAGTCTGTCGCCATTACAGCGAAGGAAGGAAGGAAGGAAGGAAGGAAGGAAGGAAGGGAAGGAAGGAAGGAAGGAAGGAAGGAAGGAAGGAAGGAAGGAAGGAAGGAAGGATAGCTTACAGACAATTTTGAATTTCCAATGTACTGTAAACATTTGCAGAGGTTGGTAGGAACTAGTTTAATTTACTTGAGAAGTTTAAAAAGTACTTGTAGAAGTTATTGTACTGCAATACTTTTCTCTTGTATTTGGATAAAATCTTAACTGCCTCCCATGAATATTTCCACTTAACGAAAAACAAGCTGGTTTTAACCAAAACAGCAGGCATGTTATATTTTCCTGGTTATTGAGCGACACGTTTTACTGCTGGAGCTGCAGTGTCTTGATCTAAAGCACCTCTCATGGTGATTGGCTACTTTGAAAATCTTTTATTCACTGAATAACAAACCAGCATTTTTTTTCATGCGGTTTTCTATCACAGTGTTGATGTTAAACCGTAGGTCTGGCTTTCAGTCAGGTGTTTTTTGTAAATTTATAGTTTTATTCTGCCTTACCGGGCAGGCAGGGGGAAGCACGGGGATGCCCACAGCATGAGCGTTCATGTGTTTTGGAGGCGTGGTTTGGAGGGGTTCGAAGGGAGATGCATGGGTGTGTATGTTAAAAAATATCGCTTGCTGGAACCGTTTTTCCAAGCTTCATATTCCTCTTCTACTGGTTTGGCTTCCGGATAGACGAGTCTGAGTAGCGCCACCTCACTGCGTAGCTGAGTTCCACCTGGTTTTTAGACATACAGTGTGAGCAGGTAGATCCGCTGCGTGCAACAGTTGAAAAAATCCAACAAAAGATCAGTGAGCCTGATAACAGAACATCTGACCACACGCCTTCCTGTTTCCCTTCTGTTTTATTTGTTGTCCTGTTACTAAAATGTTCTGATCACATCTTCTCATCTTGACTTGTTTGCCTTTAAGCTCTGAAAGCAGCTCCTCTGGTTTCCAACTGATAAACCTTCAGCTGAACCAAAATGTTGCAGCCAGAGTTCTGATGAAAATTACTTTTATTTTATCGTTCTTTCACTGGCTTCCTGTTAAATCCAGCATAGGTTTTAAAATCCTCCTCACATACGGCCAAGACAAGTTTATTAATAAAGGTAATTTCAGTAGCTAAACAAACAAAGCAGGAAATAGATTTTCAACATCAGTCCTTTTTTCCTGCAGATGTTCTTCAGGTGATAGAAGGCCTGCTGTGTTCCTGTCTCTATGAGCCTCTGAAGGTTCAGGTCTGAGTCCATCACTGCATCCAGATCTAGAGCCTGGTTGCTGCTTTCTGGCTGGATTAGCTGAAACTGGGTGTTAACTTTGAAACTCTTTCTTTCGTCAGAAAATTCACCTGGTGACACGGTAATGTAAAGCTGGGTGTCGTTATGGTAACTAATATTATTGTTAATTAGGATTTCAGTCAGGGGAAGTATGGAGATACTGAATAGGAGGGGCACCAGAATGGAGCCTTCAGGAACCCCACATGGGATTTCTCTGGTCTCTGATGTTTAGTTACAGACTGACATTAGAAAGTCTGCGTACTTTTCACATCTAAGCAGCGAATAACCAAACTCCATCTAATATCAGTGATCTGATTGGTCCTAGCAGAGAACCTCTCAGGCCCTGATCTACAAAGATCTCTAATAAGTCGCACTAAATTGGGCACATTGCAGGGAAACACGGTAAGGCAGGCGGGTGAAAGCATACCGCATCTTGTCGGTTTGGACCAGGGGGAACCGTCACTGGATCGGGTTGGTCGCTCTGGTCCAGTCAGCAACCCCAAATGTGGTCACCGTATGAACGTAGCATAACAGTGGCTAGCGTCCAGCAACGGCGTCCTGCACGAGCATTGGGGGGTCGACTCGTTCATGTGTCAGGGTAAATGCACAGGGGGGAGGGACAAGCAGATAACCATGATTGACGTATCATGGAACCAATCGTGTACAACAGACCGTGATTTTTTTTTTTTTTTTATACTCTTTAT